>NADL03000514.1:0-448570 GCA_002205965.3 Kappaphycus alvarezii | reverse complement strand
CCGCGCTGCGATGTCCACGTCAGAGACCCTTCAAGTGTATTGGGTGGATGACATGTGCTCTGACGTGAGCTGAGATCTAACAACTCGACATACGTCAGATATAATACCATGAAATGGCAGTATCTTCGGTAGTCGTTCCAGGAACCAAATGATGCGTGCATCTCATTCCCTCTCGGGACCCGATCCATACCGCCTTGTTTCTAAGCCACCACAGGACATTGTTATTCGAGCCCTCCCTGAATTCATGACGCTGTGACCATGCCCGAAAAAAGTAATCCTCAGAGTAACAATCGAGTAGTCTGTATCCTTCTACTTCAAATGGATCGACTCGATTGCATTGTACTCCGTATTTTGCTGTCCTTCTCTTCATCACAAGGCTTAAGTAGCTGGATAGTAGTTCGCTACTCTCGTATTCAGAAGCCTGATCCGAGAATGAAGCGAGGCGTGATCTGAACTCAGATGCAGGGACATGATCGTCTTTCAAATTGTCCTTTGGCATATTCCAATCAAAGATTTCAATGTCTTCTCCTCAGGAGCTTGTTGGTCTCCTCCTCGAGAATCATCAGAGATATCATTACGATGATTTCTCGATGACGATTCCGGTTGAGGTTCATCTTGAACAATGGAAATCGTTGCTGGCATTTGGATCAATTGATTTGGATGTGGCTGAGTAGTGTTAAGGGATTCATAATAGCTGCAGCTCTGTGGAGATTGTGGAGACAATGAATGTGGAGACGGTGTATGGGGTGGTGCTAGTGGAGCCACTAGTGTTGATCCTTGAACCTCCGGGAATTGGGGAGACATTGGCGAAGACGGCTACTTGTGGCGAAGACTGCTCACTTGTGGCATGCCAGAGTCTGCCGGTTATGTTCCGCAACAGACTCAAAGGATCTATGTTGGGGCTGAGAGTTGTAAGGGTTGTGGAGACTGGGAGAAGGTGGGAGTTTTGGAGGCATTTGCGTTGACAGCTTCTCATCTTCTTGCACTCCAGCGACTGTCCCTGCAACTCCTGTACTCAATCAGTATTTCCTTGATGCAACCGAGGGCTCCATGAAGATGTAGAGACTCTTGATGGTGTGGGTGCTTGTGAAGCCATAGTTGTTGACTGCGCACACTGTGCGGATTGAGGCAAAACTGGTGTAGAGGGCTCCTCCGTTTGCTGCATGTCAGAGTCTGCCATTGCACGTTCCATTGAGATTGATAGCTTCCTATCGCGTTTTCGTGTCAGCGACTGCAGATGCACCTGTCGTATTTTTTTGAACGAATCCCTGGGGCGGCGACGTAGAGAGAGACCAGGGGCACACTTAGCTTGGCTTTCCTTCTGGACGAGAGTTTGATTGTTATGAATGGGGTCGACATACGAGCTCATAAGTGGTCGGCTGGGTTGTTGGTTGAATCGCTTGACCCAGTGACACGGGGAGTGATTTGGCCAGAAATTCATTCACTTCTTCTCACTAAGCCCGAATAAGAACGGCGACTTCCACGAATTGTCTCCCAGGGTATGGTAGGTAAACCTTCTTCGCACTTTATCTACCTTTTCCGGACTTGTTTTTTCTTCTTGTTGGCGTTTCATTTCGTCTGAATTAAGAACAGCAGTTGTGCGGCAAGTTTCGGTGAAGATAATACTTGAAGAATTAGAGAGTAAGGAAACGGATGTGTGATTGGCCAGGTGTTTAGTGAAGGCAGAGATTTGTGTGGGTTGTGGAAACCAGTTGTAAGAGTGAAGAGGGCGTTAGGCGTTAGATGAAACAAACCGTAAAAGTGCGGAAGGAGGAGGCAAAATATCGTTAGACAACAGTAAGGGGAATAACGTTGCTACACCTGCGTACGATTCAGAGCTTTATTTATAAGACTTTGGTGAAAATGTGAAAAACAAATGCGTCCATTCCATCGGGTAAACAACATACAGTATTATGCTTTCACATTACACGTAATCTACTTGTATTAATAACTTTTGTAAATTACACGTGGCGTATATGAGATGAGGGAATATACCAATCCACATAATATAAAATTACACTTTTTGCCAATCTTATGTCGTCGGTAAGTGTCGATGGGTCGGTATTTTCCAATATCGTCGGTAAGGGTTTTGTATATTTTATGTCGATGTCGTCGGTATTTTCCAATGTCTTCGGCAAGGTTCTACAGTCCATGTCCTATAGATACACTCATGGCCCATATATAATAAATTTGATCGATGAAAACGACAAAATTGGTGTTTTTGTCCACTTTGTATAGTCTTGATGTGACCACTTTCAGCATTCAGTCAGTATTTACTCCGCGCCATATCGCAACCAGGTCGATGGAAGACACTCAGCACTAACAGATTCGAACGGCGAAAAAGCTAATAGTATGCGCTACCTTGTCATGAAGAGAATATGTATCGAAATTGGCATTTACGAGCATATCTGGTCGACTGGACTCCAGGCGCTTCATGGCGTTCTAAAACTGTTGCGTTAGTCGAAAACATTTGAAAAAGCATTTTGGGTCTTTTCGTCGCCATCAGATTCGTGTTGTTCGCTGGGGACCATTTCGGAGTGTGATGATAAGAAATTACGTTGGTCCTGCGGAAGACTTTTGACCATGAGATTTGATGTCGGCGCAGAGGTTTCAATGTTAATTGAAATGTCGGGGAAGGGCGGGTGAAAGGGGTGGAATGATTTCTTTCAGGCGATGTTGATCTCCTATTTGGATGTGAAGAGGGAAGAAATGGATCGGCATAACTACTCAAGAAACAGTCAGTAGGGGTGTCGCCGAATTCGCTTGAACCAGGAATTCGACGCAGTGTTTTGGATATAAATTCGTTCACCTCATCCCCAACAAGCCCAAATAGGAAGGGCGACCTCCACAAGCTGTCTCCCAAGGTGCGGCAAGTGAATCTTCGTCGCATCCTATCCACCCTTTTCTCCTCGCTTTCCTCCTCTCTCAAATGTTTCATTCCTCCTTAGCAAATGATAGAGGAGACTACAGGATGCAGTGTCAATTCGAAAGATACTGTATGTGGGTAGGGATATTGGTAACAAGGGCGCTTTGCTTCGTTGAGCAGGTAGGAGCTAGAGCTAAGAGCTAGTCGGAGAAGCGGAAGGGATTAGCCAGAACACAGTAAAATACGTTGTCACACACAGACACGGCTAAATGTTAGAAATTGCGGCATCGCTCCCAGGCGTGCCATTTGTATACTCCTCCTGATTACGTGTATTTCGAAAAATTGTTAGTTACACGTGTCAATAGTTCAGTGATTGCCGCGTGCTCCCGGCTTGCCCTTTTTTTCATTATCAATTTATGGTTATTTGTGGTACTTTTAAGCACTGTAATTCACTGTCAGGCCCCTCCACCCGAGCCCTCCATCCTAAAACCCCTTCCACGTGTATTTCGAAAAATTGTAATCTACACGTTGCAAACTCCGCCTGGGGGTCGGGTGGAGGTCGGGTCCCAGCGTATGTGAGACCCCATCGGCCTGGTTGGTATATGGCGCGGAGTGAGATCTGACACTGGACGGGGAGAAACGGTGATGGGTGGAAGGGATGATTCAGAGTGGCAATAGAAGGCGTCGTACGCTGATTGTGTATGTTGGAAGAAGGGAGCCGGCGCCGGCGCAGACGAAGGTTGCATGCGAACCGGCTATGGGCTGCGGTGTCGGGCCACACGTACTAGGAAGTGGTGAGGAACATGGGAAAACGTCGCACCACGTGTTTTTCGAAAAATTGTAAATTACACGTGGCATAGATGCTCTCTCTGAAATGGATTTTGGGATCACTGATGTGGCGCAGTCTAATCTGGTTATTAAATTAGAAAATCACTTTACCCGCTATGGCTCATCAACAGTTGATAAACATTTCGAAGAAAATGTTTTGCGTAGCCGAAAAACCGTCTCAAAGTATTCCCCAACGCTCTAGCTCACCTTACCCATCTACCTTTCCGGCAGTGGTATTCGACTACGAGGAGTACAACACCGAATATAGGGGTTTCGCGCCACCAAGCCTTCGTCTGAAAGGATTTATTCGCAATCGGACCGGAGTTCTTTCTCTGGTGACATTAGTCCATTTTCCGAACGCCGCCTCTCCCGAAATTATTGAGGGTGCCTTGTCCTGGCAAAGGGAAGAGTTCCGCCTGAAAGAAAACCAACATATGTACTGGCGGTTGAACTTCGAACCTTGCAGACTTATCAACCATCAAATTCTTTTGATCACATATGCGACTGGATACAACGTCAGGTGTCCAATACTCTCCGACCACTCAGAACTCCCTATGATGAAACTACAGACGAGCAATATCGGCCAATTTTATGATCAAGACAGTTCTTTGAATGGAGAGCGGATTGCCAAGGAATGGATTGCGGAGCTAACCGTCATTCACCACATGAGCACACGTGCTTTATTAGAAATATGCATGAATCGTCCTAAAAAAGCGCATGCCTTTGTTCCAACGAAAGTTAATCGAGAGGGAACCTTTTTGTGTGGTGGCAAACTCCAAAGCCACTGAATTTAAGGGAGTTTATACGAAATGTCTATTCCATGAAAAGAGTCCCAATTCATATTGCTACTCCATTGCTACAGTCTTTTCCTCATTATACTGGTTTCTACTCAGCTGTCGTGGGGAACGATAAGATCTACCTGGATGACGAATCGGACGCTCCCTACCCTATAGTGGACACTTCAGATCTTCTTTATGATGATGTGGCCTCTATTTCAGTGACGGTCCCTATTGCATTTCATCTGAAAGTAGAAGGAACGCAAATAGCGGAGATATCGTTTGAACATAAGTCTGTGAACCTTGTTTTCATTAACGCATCTCTAGAAACATGCATTGGGGCTGGTGTGGTAAGGTCTCAGAGCTACCAGTGGACGAGAAAGGCATGGTGCGATAATGTTGCAAAAGAAGTGGACGCCAATCGTCAGAAAACCCTAGTAAGCCAAGGTTTAAAGAACCTATCTTCGTTCCTTGATATTCGTAAACTAGTGAAAACGACCATAGTGGTGAAAAGATAAATAAATTTTATTCTGTTTCTGTGCTACTCATCTACTACTTTCCATAGCATTGATAATCCCAGTAGCCCCTCTGCCTCGAAACATTGTCGCAGCGGGCCGGCAAGTTTCCGAGACGGACCAAGGCGGTGGTCCGTCCAAAGCGCAGCCTCCTGGGGCGACATCAAGGGGTTACTAACAGGACTGAAAGAGCATGGGAGCTTATGGAACGATGTGTTCACAAGGAAACTCGTCTGCCGACCCAGTGATCGGCTGGCATCCCAGTATGAAGAGGACTGTCCTGCTGGGAGAGGAATAACAGATGCGTTTTGCAGCGTCATTCGGACTCTTTTCAAACAATTAGGCCCAAACTTATTCGCCTCCAACGATTCATCCCTCCCAGAAGTGACCGTGATCTCATATTGAAGGAACAACTCTGTGTGCCAGAGAATCATGATATCATGGTCATTATCGTCCTTCTTGACCTCTTCCGACAGCAAAATCCGATAGAACCCCGAGCGAAATGGATGTGTTTCACAGAGGACTTCTTTCAGATAATCGAACGATAGCTTTTCCTGATCGTAAAGGCAATTGAGGAAAGCACCTAAATCTACTGGTTTCGATAAAGACCACCATATCCAGCAAATGAATGGTGCAGATTCATCAATAGCTTGGTCATCTCCATTTTCTGCTTCCACTTGTTGGTAAAGTGCATTCTGCGCATCCCAGGGAAGCTTCATGACGCGTAAGAGCTCTTGAAGGCATGCCGCTTGGTAGAGAATGAGGCATCCGATCCAAGTTTTCGCCAGATCCACTCCCCGAAAGGAATGGAAGAATGGATGTAGCAGCTCCCACGAAACCTTCCATTCAGTATCCGATCTATGTGATTCCCCATTCGTATCCCTTAATATTCCAGTGGGTACAGGAATCTCCCCAAATGGGAATTTCGCAGAGAGGCAGCGGTTATTGTCGCTTTTATGCGAGTCCATATCCACGGCTGCCGACGTCCCATCTGGAAGAAGAAGATTGATTGTACCTTCCTTCACAAAATGTGGCAATTCACAACTGTTGGAGCTTCAGAAGGACCTGTCTTGTAATAAACAAGCATCAATTCGGGTAGGCAGTTGTGGGTGAGTAATAGACGAATGTCGTCCCTTAATACCGCAGAAAGTGGCCATGTGTTCCGAGTAGGACGAGTTCTGGAAGGATTGGAATAGTACAAAAGGATACCACATACACTGGAGCCAGCAAGTTCGGTGGTGATAAACATTGCTGCTAGCGTATAGGTTTCAGTAGAGGGTGAGTGAAAGGAAAGAGTGGGCGTGTGTTCTGTAAAAATTGTGGCAGGTCGGCCAAGATAAATGAGTGGGTGTGCCGATAAGAGTTGGAGGACGGGTAAGTGGGGGCGGGTATGGAAAGGTGGCCGGGGGTGTGAAAGAGCCGTTGATTAAGAATGGGGCGGGAAGAGAAGAGTGATGAGGTTGACCTGTAAATTCTGCATAATTCTGAAAAATTCAGAACACACGTGTAAATCGAAAAAATTCAAATTACACGTGGACACACGTGGACATTGAAAATAGATATATACCACGCCCATCCTTCCACTTGACACACTGCGAGTCCCAGTCCCATCGCTACCAAAATCCATCCATGTACATTCACCCTTCTGCTTTACCATCCATCTTTCTGCTTTACCATCCATCTTCCTCCTCTACCATCCATCTTCCTCCTCTACCATCCATCTTCCTCCTCTACCATCCATCTTCCTCCTCTACCATCCATCTACATTCAGCCTCCTCCTTTACCATCTCCCCATGTTTTCCAAACTCACCAACATCTCTAACAGTAAGAGCTTGAGTGGCATTCTCTTCTTCAATGACGATAGTCGCACGATGATGGAGCCTGGCACCCCGCAAGCCCTTCTCCTTGCTGAATATCTCCCAAAAATTAACGTTGGCGCTGTACAGATCCCCGTCGTATTCTTCTCAAAGGGCAAAGAAATTCCCAATTCAATACCTGGTTTCGTCACTCGATCCCTGAAAATGAACTCCGCCTAGTGGACACGACATAACGAACGGAGTACAGCTTGGATGTCCAGTGCTACGAGAACAAAAACTCTTTACTTAGTGACTATTCGGGAGAAAATGGATCGCAAAACTTCAAACTCAACCTTAATATGCTAAAAATTGAAAAATTCGAAGACGGCGACATTCGCCCCGGAAAGGAGGCAGCGATGATTTGGATAGGGACTCTTGCAGTGAGCCGCTTCGTTCTGACACGTGCATTTCTCCCCGTGTGCGTATTTCCGAAGGCGAATCGTGATCAGCTGGATCGCAAACTGCCTATGAAAGGATGCAAGACACAAAAATAGCCAAAATCGACATTTTCGAAAAATTGTCATAACTCAAAATATTTTTACTTCTATGCCTTCAACTGTTGTCAGAAAGACAATGAAGCACTCCTGAACACTGTCGAGGACCATACAAGCCTTATTGGAACATATAAATAACATGTGCAACAAATCCCCTCGGCCACCCAAATCCCCACCAGGCCGGTAAATAAAAACCCCTAAAACCCCTAAATCCTAAATCCCCCTAATAAACCCTAAAACCCCTAATCCTATAGTTCCCTACTCCCGCTAAAGCCCTTGATACCTTCTAAGACCCCCTAACACACAGACAAATTGGTTTGTTTATTCACTAAGCTGATCCGACAGTTCGGCCTATATTTTCATTTCACGTCTTACGCATGCTTTCCCGTTTCTTGTATCCTCGATTTTTCTCTACCTCAACTCTACTATTCCTCAAATACTTTTTCACCTTCTATCTGCTTTTCTACAAGATCCTACAGCCTGCCACGCGGATATGGTGGGACAAGCATTTGAACTTTTGCACAACGTAATAGGCTGGCTTACAGGCTGTGCACGTTCGCACAGCCTAATTCTCACTGCGGAATTACCCCTTATGTACTCAGACTTACCCCCGATGTACCTGGACTTACCCCCGATGCACCTGGACTTCCCCCCGATGAAGGCAATTATTATGCCCGCATGGGAGCTCCTGACCACCTCCAATCAGCATTTGCCCCTTCCCTTGCGGCCCCGGCCCCATCCAATCAGCATTCCCCTCACGCCTCCACATTTTTTGACAGATCATAAGTGTGGCCCGGTACAACCGCGTGCAAACGCAGGAGTATCATAACATTTTTTGACGAAATTGATCCACAAATATTATTGGACGGGGGCAATGCTTACGGAAATCTCTGCCCCCAAACTGCAGTAAAATATTTGTACAGTAACGAAAAAAGGTTAAAATTCAGTAGAATGCGGGCATATTTTGCTGAGCGCCAGTGAAACGTCCCCATCTGGATGTGCTCTTTTGATTAATTTTTACTGATGTCGGGTTTACCCCCTGCCTCGGAATAGCTATAGGGATATCAGAAGACTAAACCTATTCCATCTTACCCTACAATACTGAAAGTACCGCTCTCAAACATATTCGAAACTTATTCGATCTATTTCGCCTGACATTTCCCGAAGTCGAAGGGTGGGAAGACGTTTTTGCTCATTGTGATAGAGCATTTATCGGGCTGGTCAACCGCTTTGGTTACAGAAGATTCTTCGGCCAGGACTGCTACTCAGTTTATAGAGAAGTAAATATTGTTCCACTTTGTTCCCCCAAAGACCATTGTATCCGACAATACTGGATGCCTCATTGCTGCTTCTGTCATCTCCTTTTGGGGAAATACGGAATCTCTTGGAGCACTGTTCTGGCATACGCCACCATGGCGAATGTTGGAGCCAGGAGGATGGCACGCACCATCAAGATTGCCGTCAAGAAAATGGTTCTAGGTCAGGGAATGGATAAGGAGGAGGCCTTACCGAACGTTTTGTATGGATACCATCGTCTTCGTCTCGCCTCCGGAGCATCCCCGTTCGATTTGATTACGGAGTTGTGCCGCGCATGAAATCGTAATATGCGTTAGCTCCAGTTTCCAGCGCCTCGGAGAGCCATCGACGATTGGAGTTGTTAGCAAACGTGGCATTACGAGCACGATCAAGGGATGAAAAAGATCGTGTATTGAGAGCCAAGGCATTCCTGGAACCTATAGCGATCAACGTAGGCGACTGGGTCCTTGTCCCGCATGGAGCGGTCCTGCAGACGACAGCTAAGTGGCCAGCTTTCAAATCAAGATACTTCAGGCCGTCCAGATATGGAAAGGGGATCATACGAGGTATTGTCTGAACTCTTATGGTGGGCGCCACTCCTGACGTGCCATCCATGCAAGTCGTTTGGTTCCTTTTGTGGTTCGCCCCAGATATCTGCAAAATTAGTGCCCTCCATTCTCGCCCATACTAGAAGTCGCAAATTTACCCTTCAGCAGAACTTTTCTCCTGTTTATTTGAATAATATGTCTTCTTATTTTTCATAAATACATTTTTTTGTTAGTTTCAGACACATGTCTACAAGATTTTGATTGGTCGCATTCTAATTTTGATGAGTAATCTTCTACGAAGTATCAAGATCGCCCGAGAAAACGAGAAGAAATGAAGCAGGACGTAGAAGGCAGTCGATTGATGGAAAATGTTTAATAACCGTGAACCCTACCGCTTGAATCTATCCACATTACCCTTCACCTTCGATTGGGCTCCATTGCGGAAGCAAATTGCCCTTTTGTTCGTAAATAACTTGGACTAAACTTCAGTGTCCACGTCCCTGGACATTCCCACCGATCTTTTCCAGATTTGCGTTGCTCCTGTGCTCAGCCTCTCCAACTACTTCGCCCTTACCGTTGCTGTATTTGTGCACAGCTAAAGATCAACTTCCGCGAGTACACAAGCAGTTTGAAACTGCACCTCCGTACTTCTCAGCTTCCACGTCACCGTCATTGTGCCACCGCAATGCTGAGGGAAAAAGATGGAGAGGAGAGGAATAAGCCAACAAGGCGCTCGATAGAAGAAGGCGAACCAGCGGAACAGGCGTACAAGCCTGCACGAGACACAAAGCGCACAAGCCTATTGAGCAAACCACAACAAGGCGCACAAGCCGAGGAGGCGCCCAAGCCGGGGAACCGCACTAGCAGAGGAACTGTACAAGCCGAAGAAGGCACACAGGCACAGAAGCCGAGAGCAAGGCCGGGGAAGCAAGAGCGGTGGTGTAGATGCTCGACTTGGAAGGGATAGAAGGACTGGTAATTTGAAATACTGATACGTACAGTACAGGATGCGGCCTCGTGGTCCGTTTTGGAGGAGGGGTGGTGATGGGGACAAATGTTGCATTCTGGATTGTTTTTAATTATCTTTATATTTTTTAGACAGTACATTACAATACTGTACTGTACAAGTTACATTTGAATTTTAGACTAGTGCTGAAATTTATTTGTTTTGTCGAACCGCCGGCCGCCTTTTGGTCACCAGCATTTTCAGCGCTTGCCTATACATGTAGGCGAAGCGTTGGATGTGCTCTAGTAACCGACAACACAACGACCGACACCAACATAAACTGCCTGACCGCCTATTACGATTAAGATCTATTCGGAAGTTCCGCATCGGTCACGTGTAGTGGAGCGCGCGAGATGATGGCCATCGCTTTCGACGACCATACAATATAGCTTATGAGTTGATATAGGCGTGTACGGAAAATTGTGGGAGAGACGTGACATTTGCTCGCGCCTCGGTCGATAAAACGTTCATTGGTCAGCGAAGTAAAGTTTCAAATGGTGTACTGTACTGTACTATACTGTTGCATGAGGCATGGCGGTACTGTTGGACATGTTGATGGGTTTTCGTCGCAGGGAGCTCTAATGTGTGGAGGTTCGTTAAGCACAAGGCTTGGCTTGGACTCAGTCGCTCTCTCCCGCGTGTCCCTCGCTTTTCTCTCCTTATTCGACCCAAGGCTGGGTTTTTCTATCATTTTGCTGTGCCCTTTGGCAAGGGTCTTTCGTACTGACAAAGGTGGTTTGGGGAGCAGCGTCCTTTCGACATTTTATTCGGCAAAAAATGTTCTTCTAATTAACGCACCCTTTTCAATAGCTGCGCTCATTCGTCTTAGGTCTCACATACCCCCAATTTGCAACAAGATATTTGTTGTATCTCTCATTTGCATGCTTTCCTGTTAAGAAAAAACGACCAATGGTCTGGAAGCGTCAATGATCCAGTAGCAGCGATTCGATTCAGTAGTCTGTGCATGATAAGATTTTACTTCGTTAGAGCATCAGCAATGTTGACCTTCCCTTGTATCCAACGAAGGACATCTTTCTCTTTTGATTCAAAAAAGTCCCGTATTCGTTGCACTGTCTGTCTTAGCCTATACTCTTTTCCTTCGTGCACCGTTGTTGTAGTGTCAAACAAGCCTTTGGAACCAACATTCGGGATACTAAGGAACTCTTCTGTTGGATAAATAGACTGCAGCGTATACTTCAAGTAAAACCCTCTGTCATCTGCGTCTGTGCAAGCAATTATCTTTGCGCCGTATGATGAATGTGAGACTCGTTTCTGTTTCAAGCTGCACCAGTCACATGGTACATCGTTGCATCGTTACGTGTCCTGTATCTCAGCTCAGTGATGATTCCTGTCTTTCCGTATATCTGATTCTGTGAGATGTTCAACGAAGCATCCGAAAAATAGACTATATCAACTGTTGTAGTCTTGCCGTTGGGGCGACGAAAGTAAACTACCGGTCGGAGGTTTAGAAGCTCTTGAAGCATCTTGTTCGCGTATATCAAATGTGAAACTGTCAATCCGCTCATCCTTTGCTGCATTAATGACCCAACGTTTGCCGTTTGTGGTATTGCACCACATCCTGACCAAATTAGTTCTCCAGCCAGTTGACGATACGACCGAATTTCACTTGGTTGTGCCACGTCTTTCGTCAAAGCCTTTTACGCTTTTCTGAGGTTCATTGCCTTCATGTAATCTGCATATCCTTGCATTGGTAGCTGGATATGGCATTCGTCGTCCTGTTTGATACTGCACCCATTGAACTTAATTTTTTCGTCGATGATTATCTTGCTTACACTAAAACGTTGATCAGTTTGTGTCGCAAAGTTGCGAATATCGTGTACAGACCTAGAGATCAGCAGATCATCCATTAGCTCGGCAAGTAATAGCCCTATAGACCCATTCCTTTTTCGTCTAAGGTAGAGCTGACTGACGTCGAATGCACGAGAAAACTTCGCTTCATTCAACAACCATGTCTCAATGACCGTATCCCACTATCATTCTGCCTCCCTGATGTCATAAAGGAGATTGATCAACTTCCACAGTGTTCAACGAAGGCCTTCCAACTCTTTGGGTGGACGCACGTATAGATCTATTTTGATGGGCCCGCTTTTGAGATAGGCTCCTTTGATGTCGATGCATCCAAGCCGTAGGCCGAGAACTGATATCAAAAATAAACCAATACCTATTAAGTCGAACTGAGCGTTGTCGGACTCGTTTTTGGTATTCCTTTGTTCTTTTTCACGGTTTCAATGCGGGCAAAGTCTGGCTTTCGTTCTTTTCTTATCCTGTTCCTCGTTTTTTACTTTTTACACCACTTCGGAGCTAACAACGTTACCTTCTAATGAGACGTCGTGTCCCGGTACCTCAATGTAAGCGCCTTTCGACGCTTTATCAATTCCTTCCTCAACGGCTTTGTCGATTATTCATAGCGACACACATTCCACTCTTTTGCAGGTGAATTCTTCGCATCCAATAGTATCGTATACATTGAGGACAGATTGCTCATCAGACTTCAGTTCCACATCCGATGCTTGCTCGGGTCCCTCCGCGCTGTCCTGCCCAATGTCCCGTGATGCACTACCATTTACTGCGGTGGAAAAGAAGGAACTGTGAAAGCTGTCGTTCATCGCTTCGTCGTCCGTTGAATCTTCAGTCCAATACATTGATCATGATCTGCTCGGATTCTTTCGGAGCTTCTGCGTCATCCTGGGCGTTTTTTGCTTTTGTTGGTACTTTGTCTGCAATTATATCTTCCAATACCCCTCCTGTAATTCGCTAGCTATTTGGCCTTCAGGAGCAAGCCGAAGGTGTTCGTAAGCGACCTTCATGGGGGACCTCGGTTAGATCGTCTACATCGAAAGTTGAATGGGGAGGTTCGGGTTATTGCAGCCTTCACCCACCTCACCGCGTCGTTCTGTTTTGATTTGTTATAATTCATCCATATGTAAGTTCCTGGGAGTATGTAATGTGGCGGTACTAGGTGGTTGTTCTGTGATTTCAGGACTTTTGGCAGAGCGCGAGTGGCTGTTGTAAGCTTGTGAGTGCTCAACAGTTCTTCAGGTACACGAGTGGCTGATATCCTTAGCAGTGACGCCCAGTATCCTTTCGCAAGTTTAAATGCCCTTCACGTTGAGTTAGCGTGAAACAAGGTGCTCAGAAAAAATGTTCCGGCAATAAGAGTTGCTGGCGAAGCCATAGTATTCTCTTTAGAGACTCGAGCAAATATGGACTTAAGTAAGCCGTAGTTGCGTTCTACCTTGTCATTCTTAGAGGAGCATCTTCGGGGGCGATCTTCTATCTCCATACCGTGTGAGTTCATAAGCTTTGTAAGCACTGGATGGGTGGATTCAGGGTCTGAGCTGAAGTACTTCGGGGCTCCATGATGGTATATCCACTCTGTCTCCAGCTTGTTTCACATGTCGGCTGCATCTTTCTTCGTAACAATCGACCTCTCACCGTAGTTCGTTCCAGAGTCCATGATGTTTGATGAGTTCGTATTTGTCGTTCGCTATGTATACTAAGAGAAAATCGGCTTGCACTGACTCGGTGATTGCTTCATACGCGTGGGTTAGTGAAACTTTCTAACGATTTTATGGGCGTCCAGTGGAGGCACAGATATCGCAGCCATCGTGGATGTCGTCACATGCTCGGCTGAGTTCCTCTTTCCGCTTGTAAAAATCCTTCCGTATAGCTCTCATCTCAATCGCTGTTGCGTGTGTGAAGCGGTGTATCTTTTTCAGCGCGTTCTTTTTCAGGCGCAGGGTTTAAGTTGACATCAACGTGTTGAGCTTGTATGCTCGATGTGGGATTATTTCCATTCTAAGCCTATCTTTTTAATCGCCTTCGTTCTCTAAATACGTCTGAAACACACGTTCGGCAAGATCCATCGGGCGCTTGAAATAGAGTACCTGTGGCTTGTATCAGTTGAGTGTATTGGCAAATCTCTTCACGTCTAGGACAATGAGAAGTGGTCAGGAGCCGTGTACTAGGTCGAATGCTATCACAGTGGGGCGATGGTTGGCATCTTTTACAATCAAGTTTCAAGTGCACGTAATCGGCTTACCGTTCACTGAATGATTACCCCATCCATGGAGATAATGATATCGTGTGGGATCCAGTGTCAACTGGATGCCGACGGCATCGAACAATGCTATTACCTCTTCAATTCCGCCTTTCGATGTTGGTTCTCCTTCGTGTAGTATTGGATTGAGGTCAATCCGGAGTCCAATTGACCTCAATCCCGAAAAAGTGAGATCTAAACCAATTCGTTCTTCGTCTCTTCATGACTGGGTTGCTTTTTGTACGGTATCGGCGTGGCGGTAGCATCAGTTCTTTTAGCATCTTCCCTTTCTTTCATTTTGGCACGACAGTCTTCACGGTCCCTCTACTAATGGCCAGATTTTTTGCATGCTCGTCTTTTGTCTCCTCCTTGAGTCTCTTCACATCCCTTCTGCCACCGGGGAAAGAGGCATTATTCCTTTTTCCAAGCATGGAACCATGAGTCTTAGCTGCTTGGGTACTGTTAATCTGTTGCTATTTGCCTTCAATGTGCGAGAGATATTCTGCGGCGATGCGTAGGGTAAAAATTAGACCTTATCGAACCTTTGGTCCTGTATCTTCTTTGCTTCCTCTTGGGCTTTTTGATTAAGTGATTTGGCCTCGTTGTTCTCCGAGTCTTGCGTCTACTTGAAAAAGCCTAGAAAAAAGGTGAGCTCTCCGTTAGTGGCCTGAATTTATCTTAAAGGTTCCGTTTTACCTGAAGTAGATGAGGATGTGAGTTGAAACACGAGGGACTTCATGGTGTCTGGCGTGAGATGTGCAAATCTAAGCATCATAATAGCAAAATGTCTGCTCGTTGCGTCTCTGATTCCCGCCGTGTGGTTTGCGTAACTGGTAGCAAGACTCATAAATCGAGTAGTGATAGCAGAAACAGTTTCATCGTCATTGCGGGAAGAACTGTGTTTGGCTGTGAGCAAGTTGACTTCTCTTTTGATTGACTCCGTAGGATTTTCTCTTGCAATCACGCCCGGTATGCCCTCGATAAGCTTTTCGTGGTTCGGATCATCCTGATGGGCAGAGAGAGACAAAGTACGGTCACCCACTGCCTTTTTCAGCAGTGCTTGCGCTTTAGGATCACATGAACTATAAATTATATATCCCGCTCCCTTGCGCAACTTTCTATTTTGTGCCAACTTCTGCCATCTCATTGACCATCTGCATCCAAAACCTGAGTTCATCGCGATAACAAACTTTCGAGGTCAGATTAGTTACGATCAAGGGAGTATCATTACTGTTGTTATTAAGTCCTGCGAGGACAGACCCCTCTGGGCCCATAACTGTATGAGGCATGGCGGTATTGGCGGACATGTCGTCGGGTTGTCGTCGCAGGGAGCTCTAATGTGTGGAGGTTCGTTCAGAACAAGGTTTGGCTTGGACTCAGTCGCTCTCTCCCGCGTGTCCCTCGCCGTTCTCTCTTAATTTGACCCAAGGCTGGGTTCTCCTATTACTGTGCTGTGCCCTTGGCAACGGTCTTTCGTACTGACAAACGCTGTTTGGGGGGCAGCGTCCTTTCGATATTGTATTCGGAAATACAATGTTCTTCTAATTAACGCGCCCTTTTCAATAGCTGCGCTCATTTGTCGTAGGTCTCACAACTGTACTTACTGTACAGGAACAGCTGCACTTAACCGGAGATAGGCTAACCTATTATTCAATCATTACAACATCACAATTTTTCCCTTCTACTGGAGGAGCATCCTCTTCGCAGAACTCGACCTCTCGAGGTCAATGGTCCACTAATAAACGCCGAGCTCCATCGTTACGTCCCCTATCTCATTTCTGGTCAACCTCACCCTTCCCACCTTGTTGTCGGATGTGCTGGTTCCAAGGGATGTGTTGCCTCCAAGGTTGTTGTCTCTGCCACTAAAGGCTGCGGTCTGGTCATCCAAAACTGCTCCCGTTGCACCAATCAGAGCAACCCTCACGGTCGCGAAGGCAGACAGTGGCGTGGACTGATCAGCCCATCGCCCAAACAATATCACTTCCGTCACCGTATCCCACAAGCCCTCTGCACGCGCGAAGTCAATAGCTACTATTACTCGACCCGACGCGAGGACTTCAAAAACATACCTGTTGAAAGTGAACAAAGTCGTACTAAATTCTCCTGAAAAACTCACTGCGAAGTCCAGTGCAAATTGCTCTTCAGAATTAAACCGAATGTCCAGGAAACTCTGCCCGATTGGCAAGCTTTCCCCGATTGCGGGAGGGCCGAAACTAGGCTCCGGTTCCGGTTCCGCGGTTACGTCAATGCCAAAGCTAAACTCCTCTGGAGATGGTTCGGGTTCCAATGTCAAGTCGAATGTAAACCCATCTCCAGTGGGTTCATGCACCACATCCACTGCCCCGACTATGCGATGCGGACAATCACCGGAGGCACCTGGGAATATGACCTCCCTTCTCTCTTCGCCGATAATCCCCTCTGGGCCAATTAACCCAACTGTCACAGTTGCTTCTCCGTCAGGATCAAAGACACTCCACCAATCTGCTGTTAATACCACTGTGGTCATGCCTTGCCATACGCCCGCTTCAAGTGCGTTTTCCACGGCTACAATTAAGCTTTCGCTCCCATTAGGGGCAAAATCGTTCCCAGAGTACAACAGAAACGGCGAGGAGTCACCACAGTTCGCACCAAAGCTGCCCCCTGCAAACCCTACCCCTGCTTCCATATCAGTTCTGGTAGAATTCCATTCAAATACAGCTCGCAAGCTTATGGTATCCGAAAATTCGAAAGAAGGGGTTGGCTCAGGGAACAGATCAAAATCCGGTTCTGGTGATGGAATGGGAAACTCTCCAGGAGAAGGCTTCGGTTCGGTGAGGAGCTCGATGGAAAAGCCCGTCATTGGGAAGTAGTCCACTTCAATGAAACCTACAATTCGATGTGGGCACTCGAACCCTGGAGCGCCAGGGAAGATGGGCATGGAAATGTCTGAACCAATGGGGCCATCAGGGCCGATAAGGCGAGCGGATACTTCGGCTTCGCCATTTGGATCAAAAGAGGACCACCAGTCCGCAGTGAGAGTGATTGTAGTGTTTGACTGGAATCGACCTTGGCGGAGAGCATCTTCGAGTAATACGGCGAAGCGTTCGGAGCCAGTGTTGGAGAAGTCGTTCCCAGAGAAGAACAAGTCGGCAGTGTTGAAGTCAGGATGGCAACCAGAGCCGGTGACGTCTCCAAGGAAGACAATAGCTGCTTCGACGTCTGTGAAAGAAGAAGTGTACGTGAAATTGAGAAGGAGAGTAACCTCGTCGGGCCTGAAGAAGGGATCGACAGTAGGGTCGGTCAAGAACCCTTCGAGAGAGGGCTCTGGAGATGGCTCTGGAGATGGCTCTATAGACTCTTCAAGAAAGTTCGGGAATGTAGAGAAAGGATCAATTGGCATAAGGGACATAGAGGGCAGACTTGGGTTTGGGGGAATCTCTAAGACAAAGGAGGCAAGTGGGGGTGTAGCGGCGGAGCATCTAGAGGATGCAAAGGGAGTGTCAAGAATGATTGACTCTGATTGAAAGGGGGTTGTGAGAGAAATGCTGGATGTGAAGAATGGGATGAACAGGGAGACAGATATGTTAATAGGGGCCTCTGCCAGGGCGGCGTACCAGGAAGCGTGAAGGTTGAGGTCAAGAACTGTTGAATCTAGAGTTGCGTTTTCGGGATTCGGAACAGATGATGGGAGAGAGTCAAGGGAAATTAGGTAGGCTTCCCAGCCAGGCGAATAGGACGAATCCCCAGAGAAGAAGAGGAAGGGGAACGCGTAGGTAGACTCACAAAGAGGGCCAATGGATCCATTTGAGGGAAAGGGAGACGTGAAGCGAGGGGTAAGTGCGGTATCGACTTCAGCGCGAAAAGGATTTATGATAGAAGAGCTTCCAGGTGGGAGAGACCAAGAGAAATTGATAAGAAGAAAGTCTGTGGTAAGGTCCGGGAATGGGTGAGCAGTCAAGGGGTTTGGTGGAGGTGTCGCGGAAGTGGGAAGTGTGACTAGTGGGATAGGGCTGTTGGAGGGGATAGTTGTGGGGAAAATGAGGTTTGCGTTGGATTGATGAATGAACCCGGGGGATGGGGGGGGGGGGCTCGACGCGAATACCAGGTTTCAAGTGAGGGAAATGGCGGGAAAATGCTGAAAGAAGCACAAGGCTGATGACGAAAATGGCCGCGACAGTAGACATGAGTTGGTTCAGAGTTGTACACCGATTTAATGCTGAGATACCTCTAGCGACAGTTGGAAACTGCGGGCTCGGCTATTTATGTGTCCCCTTCCTTTCTGAGAGAAATCTACGGTATGTTGGGATAGATCAAGTGGAGTACTGGCCAGTACCCGTAAGTACTGTAAAATGGTGCTGTTGCACAAGTATTGCCACATTCGGAGCATTTCAGGTGCATGCAGTACAGCTGTAACCAATTGCTCCTAGGTCGGAAGTCAACTAGCCAGCAATGCGACGCTCTTCTACGGATGACTTGAAAGAGTCATCTGGAGCTACGTGTGATGCACTGTAGGCAAAGAGGTTATCCTTTCTGTTGTTGTCGAGATCACCGACTGCAGCCACATATCTTGGCTACTGAGCTAGGGCAAGCTACAGCGAGCTACAGCGAGCCACTGCGACTCTTCTCTTTGTGCCGTTGCACACTCTACACCTCTCTCTCTTTCCGCAATGTCACTCTGCCTTGAACTGCGTCGCATGTAGGCCCCAGCTGTGTTTCAAGGCAGCCAGCCAGCAATGCGAGGTTCTTCCCAGGGGAACAATCTTTCGAGCGCAATGGAGCTATCCTTGATGCACTGCAGATGAAGAGGTTATGATTTCTGTCTTTGTCGAATGTATCACAATTCAACGCATTGCCCTATAGCGAAACGCTGCGGCTTTTCTCGTCGTCCCTTTTCTCCTACATCGCTCAGCTTTGAACTGCATGGCATGAACGCTCGGGCCATGTTTTCCGATTACTGTATCTCGCGCCATGCCTTTCGACTTATGTCCACAATGGGTTATACCGTACAATGCTCAGTAGTGCTGACGTAAAATTGCAAATCTAGTGTCTATTCGACAAGGCCAATGCCATCAATTGATTACATTGTTGTAGTGTCTATTCGACAAGGACAATGTCATTACAAGGGGGAAATGTTTAGGTGCTTTAATGTTTGAAAGATGTGGTCGGTTGGGGCCCGGAATATCTAAAGGGGTTCCGGTGATGAAAAGTCCTATTTGCTAGCAAAATTCCCTGATATCTTGTATGAAGCAAAGTGCTTTGAGCATACCATGAGATATGCCCGCCCCTTACTCATCCTTCTCCCACTAACTTCAAACCCCTCCAGATCGGCAGCGACATCACCGATGTCGTCGCCGTTCGAAGAGTTGAGATCAGACCAGTCCGTCCAGCGAGCAGGCACCCACAAATGCTCCGTGCCGTACGGTCCCATAAGAGGCAGGTTAGTATCCTCCGTGGCCGTAATAATCCCACTCTCGCGCCATGACGTCTGCCCATAGACGCCTTTGGGCGTTGTTTGGTAATCGGCGGCTTCCACCAAGGTGAAAGAGTAGAGCTTCCCGCGACTAGTGTCTATTCGACAAGTGTCATCAATTGATTATTTATGTAATCAATTGATGACATTTTCTACGAAAAAAGCCCTTGGGGCCGAGGGTGCGACTTTCTTCCGGCGCCTTTCTACGTTTGCTACTGCCCGTCGAGGAACCACTCCCCAATGGGAGCTGCACCTCCTAATCACGCGCTTTGTGTTCTGCTTGAATGGGTTGTGAAATGCTTGTTTCTGTTTACTCTGTCTCTCTCTGCTTTTTCGGCCAAGCAGAACCTACCTCCCGTTCCCTCGGACTCCGACAGCCCTAGCGTCATCTTATAGTGGCAGCCGGTCCGGGGTTTCTAGTCATGAATGTGCAAATACAGTGTACACTACTACTGTACACTGTACGAGCACACCGGGCCAATCAACTACCGACCCTGACCGTCGCGCGACACAAAAATCGCGCGACACGCCCCCCCTACTGATTGTGGGCCACGGGCGCCACAAGATAATAACGGACTTCCAGCTCAGCTTTCCTCTCACCCAGGGGCCCCCGCATCATCGCTCTCCCTGAACGGCTCACCCAACACGACCTTCACCACCAACCCCAGCCCCCACTAAACTTCTCACCCTAAACTTCCAACTTCTGTCGGGTGAGCGACTCAGGTGCCGACAAACGGCCAGTATACGCCCTACGTGCAACCATTCTCCGGGTGAACGACCGAAGTGCCGACAAACAGCCGGTATACGCCCGAAGGTCCCACCCCTTAAGACTCCGTTAACCTGTTTCCCTGTTTCAACATTTCGACGGCCTAGAAACAATTTGAAGTTCAATGTGTTCTCCTCTCTACCCCTCCCCTACTGAGGTTTGCACCTCTTCACGAAATCATGGTTTGCTACTATCTCGCTCCGTATCGGAATCCCTCTCTTTTCCGGCAACATACGCTGTCCCATCTGCTCAAGGTGCTCTAATGAAATGGTCCTGCTTCTCGTTCTCGATTGTAAGCACGCTTTGACTTGCAAATACGAAGACGGTCAGATCCGAAGTCACAATGTCCTCCGCAATGCTTTGTACCGCTTTTGTAGGGACGTCAGCGTTACATCTCTACTCAAACACCCCTTGCATCTAGCTCTACCTTGCTCCTTCGTCTTCGTTGCTTCGTGTTGATGGTTATATTCCAGGAGCTTACGGCCTTGACCACAGCAATCTGGCCTGGGAGGTTACTGTCGCCCATTCTCTCGTCTAGTCCCGAGTACAACGGGGCAACCCATACGGAGCCGCTGCAGCAGCCTCTTCGACCGTTCAAAACATTCACACTACGGGGACGTTTGCCGTTCTTCCGATATCCTGCTTATTTCAGTCGGCATCGACATCAATGGTGCCCTCAGTCTCGAAGGCGAACAGTTCTTCCGCCGCTTTGCTGCGTACGTTGCTAGACTCCGTAATTCCACTCCCGGTCAAGAGTTTCACGATTTCGTTTCCCGTTTCACCTTTTGCCTGCACGGCATAGAAGCCTTTCAGTTCCTCTCCCGATGTCTCTCGGATTAGTTTTGTATTCCAATCGTTCCCGGCGCCTCTGAGTGCTTGTTGTCTGGGGAAATTCTTCATTGATTTCCGTTTTAGAAGCTCGGAAGGCGGTGCTCGCGACTGCAGGAGAGCGCAGGAAGCGGCGTCTTGGTCGCAACTCCTTGTCCGTCCGGAAGCGTGAGTGGAAGATGAGGGAAAACCAAGGAGGCAGCGCCACCCCTTTGTTACTAAGGATTCAAGACTTCACCCGCCATGTTTACGGTTTCTCTGTGTGCTTCTTCGTTACTTAGCCTTCTATCAGTCGTTCATCGCTTTCATCGCACTTCAATCTACTCGATTCTCGCTTCTTCTTCTCTAATGTCCTCGTATTTCTTGTTCTTCCTTAATTGAATAAACGGGTCGATCTCGTCTGATACGGGACAGTCCGGCGCGCGTGAATTGCCTTCCTCGTAACGCGGCCAGTGGAGGAAAGTAATTCGTAGCGAGGGTGGTTCGCCTTCGTCACTCTGCACGGTCTATAGAAACACGAGTCGAAGGCCGGCCAGCTGCGCCCCTTATTGAAGACCGCACCTTATGCTACTAACACTTCCTCTCCAACTTAGAACTTCCTGACTTTTCCTTTGGTCTTGCGGGGTTCGCTGGTCTTCTCCACCATGCCATCCCGCGTTCTTGAATCGGCTAAGGTCTCTACAAGCCGATGATGGGGGCCAGCGTCACTGATAAATGCTACCGAATCGCTGGCCAGCATCCTCGGATTAATTCCATACATCAGTCGAAAAGGGGAAGGGGCGTCGCTTCGGTCGTGTCTGCGGTAACCATATAAGACTTAGGGGAGGGCTTCTGCCCAGTCTATCCCACCGCGGACGATAGACCTTTTGAGCGCGTGCTTGATAGTTCCCACCATCCGCTCCGCGCTACCGTTTGCCATCGGCGTGTAAGAAAGCACCGCCTTCCACTCGACTCCCCTCTCTTTCATGTACTCTTGTACCGGTACCGCCATAAACGCAGTCGCATTATCCGAGACAATTCTCTTTGGGGGCCCGAACGGTGATGTTATCTCTTCCTCGATGAACCTCATCACCTTATCGGCCGTAGAATCCGTCGTTGCCCCCGAACCGGATACCGAAATACGCCGCTCACAAATGACGTTTATGTGCGTGCACAAAAATGATACGAGAATAATTTTCGAAACCACCCAATATTGTGATGTCTGTTGAGGGCGCATGTGAGTTAGAGGAGGGAGCTTGAAGCGGAGGAAGGGGGTGATATTTCGGAGAAGGTATGTAGGGTGTGCCGGAGTTTGGGAAAGTGTTGATTTTAGTGTTGTTGTGGTAGTACCTTTTTCTATCTTTATTCTCTCCCTCGCTAGGATAATTATATACCGCACTGTACAGTACAGTGTCAAAATTAAACGAGCTACAGTACAGTATCAGCGAAGTTTCTAGAAGTAGACACGTGTGCTACGTGAGGTTCTTGGGTGGCATACAGTGCGGGCGAGGTGCGACACAGTACTCATGTGCTACAAATATCTCGACCATCGCACCTCCGACCCTCTGATTAATTACTTTGCCGCTATTGTACTCCCATTTAACTTGAGCCCACCCCCCATTCTCACCATGCAAGTACAGTACTTCGCTCAAGTGTCCCCTTCGCATTTCAATTCGTCCACATCACCACCTCCTCCCGACAGCACAACCCGGTGGTGCCTTTACCTTGCCTGACATCCTTTCGCCGTCGCGTGTGACCTACTACTCTCGGCCTTTCGAGCGTCTTCTTTGCCCGTTTTATCGGTCGTAAGCCTTCCGTAGTGTCGGTTCGGTCTCGGCCGGTGGGTGAATCGTGGAGAGTACCGGCAAAGCGGACAGCTACCAAGTCAAAAGTGGGCAGAGCATGGCATAATCGATTGCCATCCTTCCCGTTCTGGTTTCTGCAAGGTCATCCAGGTTTTGTTGGCGGTGTGGTGGGGTACTAATTTCTTTGGAATCCAACAGAGGAGAAACTTTTGTAGGGCGTCCCGAAATCTTCTAGGGCAGCGAATGACAACCAAAGAGCCATGCGGATTCACGATTCTATCACATGTCACTCACTGAACTTCCCTCACCTCTTTCTCAATGATAGGGGTAGATGTGAGTGAAGGATACAAGATAATTGCATAAGAAGGCTGATACTCAATTCTGAGTATACTCAAAGTGGCCAGGCCGCGGGTGATACCTTCTCAAACGCCTAGCATGAATGGCTTGGCGCGAGAATCTCCCATAAAGGGAGCGCAGGACATAGCGAGGGTGGGAAGCTCGCACCACCTCGCATGGACCGAAATATTTCGACTACAAGGCCAGCCACTCAGCCCCTTGGAAAGCCTTGCCATGAGCAACCAGGACCTGGTCCCCCACGGCGAACTGATGTACAAATCCCCTTGAAGACGGGGTTTAACTCCATATAAAAGCTCAAATGGGGAAATTCTCGTCGGTCCTGGCGCCGGCGATATTCGAAGACGCAATTATGGAGGGCTTCCGCCCAATCCGGGCCATCACGAATCAGTTGTCCTATACCGGACTTAAGCGTACGAACCATCCTCTCCGCCCTCCCGTTGGACATCGGATATCGGTGCGTACGCCATGACCATACGCTTCTTGATACCATGCCTTTTCATATAATTCACGAGCGCGGCGGCCTTGAAGCAACTCCCGTTGTTTTTAACTATCTCCCGAGGTAGGCCAAAAGGGCGAATCACTTTCTCTTCAACAAACCTTATGACTGTGGGCGCTGTAGCGTTCCTGATGAGAATAGCGATCTGCCACCTGGTGAGGTGCTCGACACAAATCAGTATGAATTGATGACCGTCCTTGGACCGCTGCAGAGGACCCGCTAAATCAATAGAGAATTTCAAAAACAATCCATGTAGTGGCGTCCTTATCATCGGTGTGTACTTGAGCAGTCCGCGCCTTTTTTGGCAGAAATCGCACGAAATTACGTACCTATGTATATCTGATATCATCCTAGGTCAGCAGAACCTGTCTTGTATGAACCTCAGGGTAATCGAGTGTCCCAATGGCCCACATTGTCATGATGGAAACGCAAGATGCCTACACGCTTTGATATATTGGCGGCGATCCTCGGACCATTCTTCGATCGGCGAAAGAGGTGTCCATCCCAGATTAAGAAATTCTTTCCTAGTCTTCAACCGCTCTTTCGATGTGGCGTGGGAAATATCACGCACAGACAGGTAATTCTGAATCAGTGTGAGGTGTGGTTCTAGATCGGCACCTCCGGTTTCCTCAGAGGGTATTTCGGGTTTTTTAGGGGGTTTTAGGGGGTTTAGGGGGTTTAGGTGTTTTTTAAGGCTCTGCTTCGGTGGTAGGCAGCGACTTCTATGATAGATGGGCTTGGCATCCGTAAGCACGAAAGACTGGTCTATCGGGACTCTCGAAGGTCGAAGATCGAACAGGGATTCAGCGATGAAATTGCCCTTGGAGAGTACTTTCTTAAACTGTCCCTTGTTGGTAATGGGTAAGTGTCCCAGCTTCCGGTCGAGCTCCTCTGAAATTGTGAGGGGTTTGGCTTTTTCTAATGGCTCCTCTAGATCCCCTTGATGCGTAAATACGAGTCCTACGTCCTCTTTTTTCTCTTCCTCCACTCCATTCGAGTCTTCTTCCTCAGAAGGTGCTGCTGAGGAAGATTAGGTAAAGTCCTCGCTGTCCGTTTCCTCACCTTCTTTCACGGGGTCTTCTGCCATTAAGCGGGCGAACTCGGAAATGCAGTCGAGCACAGCAATCTTACAGTCATACTTCAGCGTCACGGTTCTTGTTCCATAGTCGAGCGTGGCCATTAAAGACTCCATGGTCGGGTAGCTGATGGGGACGTCGAAGGGAGATCCTTCAACGACGATAAAATCCAAGCACGCACGACTAGCCCTCCGAAGGAGATATGGCCTTTTCTCATGATTGCATTCACTTGACACTTCGCTCCCGTGGCATCGGTGATCGTACGGTTGACAACTTCCGGTTCGACCGATAATCTGGCGACAAACTCTGCGGAAATAATATCCGGTGTTGCTCCAGTATCGCACAGTGCATGCGCCTTAGTACCATAAGCACTCACTTCCACCACTTTCAGACAGCGCTTCCTGCCCTGTGCCTTACCGTTGACGGTGCTAACAACTCCGTCACTGAAAAGTTCCTTAAGAACACCTTGCGCCTGTATAGCGTCACCACGTAGGAGTTGACCAAATGAGAGACTGGTGTGGGAATTCTACTTGGTGGTACTTGTTGTTTCGGGGTTTTGGTTTGGGTGGTGGATTTTGTAGTGGGGCTTGGGTTTTTTTGTTGTTGGTCGGTCGAGGCTAACAAATCAGTCGAGCAGCCTTTATACAATGATTTCCGAATTTCTAAAACGCACAATTTGGTACTAAATTCCTAGCAAAACATAAAAAGTAGCCCTTAGACCCCCTTATTCGCCTGTCTTGAGGCGCCTCTGCTGTACTGTTGTGCAAGGCACGCCACTTGTGGCTCAGAGCCATGCAAAGTACTGTACATGGCTCTCGTATCCCAAATTTGTGGCCATGTACAGTACTGTACATGGCTCTCAGGACCATAATTTGTGGCCACAGGACAACGACCACTATAAGACACATAACACTATCCTCCCCCTACCGCAGGCCACGGGACGGCTTGAAATTAAAGTGGGTTCTTATCAATTCAAGTTCAAATGAGCACTACATGAATCATATTTTTCCTTCTTCTTCTTCTTCTTTTTCTTCTTCTTCTTTTTTCTTTTTTTTGTTCTCATTTTAAGGTGTGGAATGGCTCAGATACCCTTCGCGGTCCGTCGGAACAGCTACCCTTCCCATAGTATTAAGCTTTTCGCGCCCCTTTTGACCGAAAGTTTGAGTTTTTCGTTGTCCTCAATAATCTCAAACATACTCGAATACCTAATGAAATTTTGTAGGAATGGCACCAAATAGAGTTTACTCACCTGAGACTCTGTAAGCATGGCGAGCATCCCTTCATCCGATGTAGACCCTGGTTTTTCTGGAAGAGCAAAGAGGGAGAGATAATCTGCCGGAGCATTTTCCTTCCCTGCTCGGTCTTCTATCGTGAAATCATATTCAGCTAGAAAAAAGAGCCAGCGCGCTAACCTCTCGTGGACATCTTTCCTTTTGAACGCATTCCGGAGAGCTTGGTGATTTGTGATTAACTGGAAGGGGTCTAATGAGAGTAGGTAAACGCGAAACTTGTGCAAGGCAAAAATTACGGCCAAAGCTTCTCTTTCGCTAGCACTATAATTTCGTTCAGATGAATTCATAGTATGGCTCGCATATTGGATCGAGTGTACCTTTCCATCTTCTTTATCTTGTGCTAGAACAGCACTGATAGCGACTTTTGATACATCCGTCTCAACGACAAATGCAGCTAAGAAGTCGGGGTAGGCAAGAAAGGGTGGCGAAGTAAGTTTTTCCTTCAACTCTTCGAAGGCAAACGTCATTTTTTCCGTCCATTCGAATCTTCTATTCACCGAAGTTCCAGTGTGCAAGGCGGCTGAGATCTCGGCAAATACTTTAATGAACAGCCGATAATAACCTTCCAAACCCAGAAAACTGCGTAGTTCCGTTGCTGATTCCGGGACTGGTGCTTTTTTGATAACCTCTACTTTTCTTTCATCGACACTTACGCCGTTTGAATCCACCTAATGGCAAAGGAGTTCCACTGAAGGAATCGCGAAACTGCATTTGGTTATTTTCAATTTCAGACCCACATCCGCTATGGCCTGAAACACTTCCTTCAAGTGCTCCACATGTTCATGCAAGTCAGATGAAAAGACTACTGCGTCTTCAAGATAGACACGTGCGAACGGGATGTCTCGAAAGACTTTCTCCATCATTCGCTGTACCGTTTATGGGGCGTTCATTAGTCTGAACGGCATTACTTCAAACTTAAAGGTTCCGTAGCGACAAACAAATGTAGTCATCTCCTTACGGTTTTCGCTCATGCGAACTTGCCAACAGCCGGCGAACAGGTGCAGTATGGTAAAGACCGAACCTCCTCCCAGCTAATCAAATATTTCCTCTATCCGGGTAAAGGCCATCTGTCAGCCTTCATTTGTCTGTTGAGTGTGCGATAATCGACACAATAACGAGGCTTTCCATCCTTCTATTGGGCGATGACCACCAGAAATGACCATTCAGATGCTGCAGGCGTAATTATTCCAGCCCTGAGCATGTTATCAATCTCAGTTCTTACTACGTCGTAGTTTTTTGGGGCCATCCGACGTGCACCGTGGCAGATTGTGGGTTTGTCTTTTAGCTCAAATCAGTGGCTTATAGGGACGGAAGCCGGAAGTAAATCATTCATGTTCCACGAAACTAATCCTGTCTCCCGTAAGTCACCGCTTATATCTCTCTGAATACTTTTTGGAAGGTGCGCAAGACGAGCTCGTAGTGCACCAAGTAGCTCCTCTGTCTGACTGTCGTCTACAGATATTGCTCCCGACGCCCCAGGTTGCATATTCATTGGGATATTTTCAGAGTCTCCATCCCTAACGACTGCCAACAACAGTTCATCTTCTTTATCAGAGGCGTTCGTGAACAGATCCGAATCGGAAGTAAAGTCTTCGCTTGGGGTCTTATTTCCCCTTCCCTGCATGATCTTTCTTTCTGTGGCACGGAAGTCGGGCTCCAAAGGGACTAAAACTTCTTTGTCATCCACGCGTATTACAACTGAGTCTTTGTCGAAGTCCATAAGAGCCTTTAGTTATTTTAAGGTAGGCCTCCCAATAATAATGTCAAAGGGGGTATTTTCCACCACGAGGTACTCTAATTGTACCGTAAGGTCCTCAAAAGATGTCGGAGCTTTTGACATGAAACCAACGCACCCAGCGATGACTCCATTAGCCACCGTTATAGTGCGAGTAGTTTCTTCTGTAGAAAAGCAGAGGCGTTCCGAGAACTCTTTTGCCATAACGTCCGGGAAAGCTCCCGAGTCCATTAAGGCCAAAGCCATACAATCGTAGTTTGGTCAACCGGAGGAGCGTGTCTGGAGTCTCTTCTCTTTTAAGATGTTCTATCTCTGTAGTCATGGAGTTTCTCGCGCCTTTAGGTTTTCTGATAAGACGGCGAATGACCTTCTTCGCTTCGTCCGCCTCTCCGCGTAAGAGTTGTCCAAACGTAAGTCCACAACTAGCATTCGAAAGTTCCGCAAGCACATCATAGCGGCTTACATACTCCTGCAACTGGCGAAGAGCAGCCCTCTTCGATCTACTGGCGACTTTTAATTTGTTCTTATTTCGCAAGTTTAGATATGGTTCTTTTTGACGGGCATTCTGGACGACAGGGGTATGATTGAGGAGCCTTGGGATTGGAATTACGGTACGATATTCTTGACGTGCTTGTTTTCTTACAGAGTGCCCGTCAGCTAGCCTTTTTGTAGCATTCACAGCTTCAAAAGGAGCCTTCTCTTGCTTCATTACGGTAACTTTTTCTCCTTTATTTTCTTTAGCATCTTTGCTGTCTCAAAATTTGACAGATTTTCTTACCTTGGTCCAGCAATTAGCTTCCAAATGGCCTAATTTATGGCACAGGGAGTAACTGATATCTCTCTAGGGGTTTTTCGGAAAACGGATTGCACCATGTCCCGGTTTCCTGCAGTAGGAACAAAGAAAATCCCCCGCCTGTTCCCCGTCTGCGGGCCCGTGATGCCATGATTGTTTTCTTTCTGTTTTTCGATGAGCAAAGTGAGTCTTGACAGGTTTTTGGCCAAGGCGTCGACTTTTTCTTCGATATTCCTGGTACGAGCATCCGGGCGTACCATGAGTTTTGCAGGTGAAACTTGTTGGGTCGAGAGGAAGCAGAACTTATGAAAAACGAGTGATTGAATCAGAAGACTTTTAAGGTTTGCACTATCCCTGCGTAATCTGTAGGGCCCGTAAAGGCGAGAAATCGTGCCAACTCACTATGGTTTCAAGCGGCCGATCTCAGCAGCCCAAAGTTCACCCGGTCATCAAAACCTGCTTTTATTACAGCTTACCAATTATTTTGCAGCAATACGGGGATATCATCAATAGCAAACCTTGCTCCTAGGGCTTTCTGGATGGCATCGTGAGGTTCCTCTGGAGACTCAAAGTTTAAAATGACTCTTTGTTTTACAATTTTATATTTCTTCATATTTCTTTGCCTCCTCTGTGAATGAACCGCCTTTGGCAAAGGAGTCGTAGAAAAAGTCGACTGCAGCACCATCCAAGTGGGCAAGCAGTTTCATTGCTTTTTCGTCTTTATTTTTAACAGCCATGACGACATTTTCAAAATGAGAAAAAAAAAGAAAAGAAAGTGCGAACATCGTCGCTTCCGTTACAAAAAATGACAACCCCCTCTTTCTCCACAGCCTTCGTCTCGTCTGTCTCACCTTACAACCGTTCTCTGTTCTTCCTCCGTGGCTACTTCCTCCCGGGCCCAGGCACGCATTGACGTTGTCTGTAATATAGCTTTCAAAGTCGCAACAGATCGGGGAGAAGGGAAAGGAACAAGAAAGGCAGAAAGCCTAAGTTTCACTGTCGCATCTGCGACATCGAGTTTGTCAGTTCCGGATAAAAATCCGTCCACGGCGCTGGCGGAAAGTACCAGAGGGCAGAACAAAGGGTAAGGGAAGGCAAGGATCCTCCCGCGTTGTGCTGATTGTGACATTACCTTCGCCCAGGAAATCTACCTAGAAACCCACCTGCACAGTAACAAGCACCGTAGGAGAATATCCTTCCTCGAAGAGAAAAGACGTAATTAGGTTATTTTATTGAGCTAAAGTAAAACAGAAAGAAAAACAAAAAAAGAAAGAAAGAAAGGGAAAAACAAGAAATAATTAAATTAGAATCCCTCAAATAGAGGTGCGAAAAAAAACAGAACCCCTTCCAGTGCCTAACATAAACGAGCAATATTACATTTCCCTTGAGCTCCCCAATTCTCACCAGGAGAGTACAGTACTTCGCTCAAGTGTCCCCCTCGCATTCCAATTCGTCCATAACAATGTCTACAGAATTTGAGCTGCTGTTTAATCTACACTTCCGAAGGTACAGTATGTACTGTACAGAGGCCTACAGTATGGTATTAAGATCTGGTCAAATCCAAAATAGACAACATCTCCATTACAGTGAATGAAATCTCCCCTTTCCGCCGGGATAGAGAGAGGAGTCGCGCTCAAGATGGGTGCGATGTCGAGGCTATGGGTAAAGGTGGGGTATGTAGGAGCGTTGTGTGGATGAAATCGACGAGCAAACGAGTGAAAGCAGGAATGCCACGGTCTCGGATTGAGGGGCCGAAACATGAACAGCATGCGCGTTGTACGTTTTGTTTCTCTGGGAGGGTTTAGTACGCCGTGCGCAAGACTGCGGCTAGAGTCTCAAGTTTTGCCCCGGGGTGCATTTTCGATGGCACCGCCGGCGCTTTGCGTTGCTGTTCCGTAAGAGTTAGGCATCGCTTTGAAACGTGACACTTGCGATTTTGGAAGGGAGTGCAAGGCTTCCTGGCTTTCTGGACCCGTAGAAAGTCAGCGGGGTGAATGAGGAGGTCCTGGGGCCTGAGTTCAGTACCGAAGACAAGTAGTTGGGCCACGAGTTGACATGTTGAAATTCTGGTGTGGGCAACATGCATGGCAATGGCATTTGAGATAAAGTCAAGGCAGTGCGTTCGATGGAAATCAGAGGCATGGAGGTCTCTCAAGAGGTACCCGACAGTGTCCACCATTTTTCCACATGCTGGTAGTTGACTTCATTCTGTTTTCATGCGGTGGTTGTCAAACTACCTTATGTCATACGAGGAACAGCGGGTCACAGGTTGAGGAGAGTTTTGGTTGGACAGAAATAGACCGGCGCTGATCGGCAGTTTGTGATTGCCTTTATGGGGTGACAGTTGACTTGATATTGGAAGCCCACGTGGAGGTATTCGCGACGTGCGCGGTGGCGATTGAGTCGGTAATGGTCTCCGAAAAGGAGTGGCTGGATATCATTCGACATAATTCAGTAGGGTTGGTGCATACCGTGGTATGAGAGGTCGATCTCTACCCATAGCTTTACTGAGCCGTTTTGGGTACGCCGTGCTTGCAGTAGCCCACCTTGGCTTGTTCGGAACTGCGGAGAGTTGCAGTGAGTGCCTAGCATGACCTGGTAGGAAGTGCAGATCCCGTGCGCTCGCCAGTCCGCGTGGTGCAGTAATGGGATGCCTAAAGCATCTGACAATCGTATCTTTAAGTGGGCATCACATCGATTACGCTTGTTGCATCGGATTTATGAAAGTTAAGGGCAATTTGGGACAAGCCGTGTGTACTGCGGCGGACTGTGGGGCACGCTTGGAATGAATCCCGTCGTTAGTCAGCGTAATGGTTGTCATAGAGGGCGCTCTGGATTGCATTTAAACCTGTTGCTACATCATGAATCCATGTGTTCAGAACAGAAGTGACTTGTTCCAAACAATCGGCACACCGGTGTAGATGTGCAACAAAAATCCAATGCAACTTGAGCCGCTACTCATTTGCAGTTTTTTACTGTGTTGCTACGGATATGCCCCACTTGCGGCTAGCTAGCGGGAACGTTTGGCGCACTAATCGAGCAATGTTAACCAAATACTGGCCAGGGATGTCCATTGGGAAGGAGTGCGAAACCTGCCTGCTCTGATTTCTTTTCTGTTAAGCGATTCACGTACGAATGGACGAAACAGTTTCACCATGCTGGAGACTAACGTGCATATTGACGTGTCCTGTTGAATGATGGATTGCACAACCCCACGCCTACAGGGTGATGTTTGACTTTGTAATAGGTTCAACTTCCTGTTGTGGCCTCAAGTACACCCCTCCCGCACAGAACTTATGCCATCATTCGCCACATATTGCAATTTGCAAACTCCACAATATTCTCGACAATTCTCGCTACAGCCGCCTTCCCATCAACCCTATTTTCCACCCGGAGAACCGGAATTCCTACTTCACCAAAGCTAGAGACTATTTCGCTGCCATGCTCATCGAGTACCTTGTGAAGTTCCGCGCACTCATGCGCTTCATCTTTCATGGGTAACCGTTTCGAATTCCCGGGAAATTTGCGTCGCCGTATCATAGTTTCTATATCAACTCGTAAGTGAACAAGCAACACGACGGCTTTCCGAAGTTCACCTTTGATTGCGACTCTAGCCCGATTTATAATTTCCTGCTCATTGTCCTTCGCATCGCTGTTTGATTTTGCCCGCAATAATGCCCAGGCTGCATTACCCACGTGCCAAATCTCTACTACTCGACACCATCTTGCAGCTTCGTCGCGCGCACATTCCGCCATATGCACTTGATTATCCCAAGTTTTGCTTTCATGGTCGAATCCACCTCTCCCATCCCCCGTCCGATGTCCACCCTGTACTAGAAGATCCTTTTCTCTCAGGATATCCCCCAGCTCACTGTCAAACTTCCCCACTGCAAAATGTCTGCAACTTTCTTTCCAACTGTTGTCTTACCTGCCGTATGGGTGCCCAGGATAGCAATAGTAATGGGACGAATAGCGCAAATGTGAGGAATACTGTTTCGTGCAGCTCCCGGTGAAATCTGTTTTGCCTCACACCATCCACTACCATCGCGCTGTTTGTCGCGTACCCAATCAAAGCCTAGTGTATCAGCGCTGCAATAATCAGCAGATCCCACTTGTACAGTCATTTGCGCCGGAATCAGTCGTACGCAGACTTTTCTGTGGGAATCAGTGCTTGATGATTGCCCTTCCCCAACTAACTGATCTCTTGATTGTTGTTCCACTGCACTCGTTAGCCATAATTTGCGGCTGGAATCCTCTGGAGGCTTGTTCATGTCAGTTTCATATTCGGAAATGATGCGGATCATCCCGTTTGCTTGCCATCTTGAGAAGGCCGGATTATTTCCAAAGTACCATGAGGCTGACGCAAAGCAGCAATTATGAACAACACCCAGGTCATTGGGGAGACTGGCAGATAAGGACAGTATCCCATTGTTATCGATGCAATCAACAGTGAGGTTTCGAATGACTGCTGTTTCGGATGATTTCGTGCGGACAGAGAGGGTGTGATCCCACAGCTTATCGTGAAGTCTAAATCCTGTTTGCTGATCACATAAACCAATGCGGGAGGACATCCATTGAAGCAGTTGTAAAGGATTTTCCTTTAACAACTGCAAGGGCGCAAATGCCCAGCTTGCACGCTCCTGAACTAGAGATCGACAAGTTTGTTGCACTTCTTCCGTGGGCTTGTCAGCCTGAACAAAAATTGCTTCCAAAGGCCTTGCGATACGTTCCAGAGATTGCATTATGCGCTGCGCAAGGTTCTCGTCTGAAGACAAACGTGAATCCCAAGGATTACTGATGTTAACCTCGCCACGGGTCTCAATGCGAACCTTTCGCACATCGTGCTCGACACGCAGAACAATTAGAAGGTCAGGAATATCGAGATCCGCAGGCCATTCAAATGTAGAAGGTTCCAGCTCGTAGATATTCTTCGCCCCCGCCGACTGCGCCCATCCAACAGAATAAGCACATGTAGAGGCGTACCATCTATCTACAAAAAATAGGGCCAGAGGGTGCTTGTCTGAGATGAGACGCATTTCGTGTTGTAAAATATAGTTGCAGACGGCATAGAATGCCCTCGACACCAAATTGTCGCACGTATCAAAAATGTGACGCACCGCGGAAGCAGATGCAGGTGGAGTTTTAACAGCATACGTTGCACACGATAATCCACCTACAGAGAATGCTTGACCTGCGAGGGACCTTACAAGGGTAGACTTGCCGCTACCATCAAGACCTTCGACAAGGATAATGAAGGGCCGGTTTGTCTGCTTCGCGGTGAGATCATTTTCGACCTGAGCTAGGAGAGAAAAGAAGGCATTTAACTGACCGTCACTCTCGTTTACCTTTAGACGGAAGTAGTCTGACTTCTGCCAACTGCGTAAAACAGCTGCAGCGCTGTGAAAATCTTTATGTAGTGCTAGAATTTCCTCCAGGTTCATTTGCGAAATAAGAAATTGGCACACTCTGGATTTACACTTGGGCCTTGAGAAGTCACTTGTCTATCGTACTCTCAATACCGTTGAACATTCGAGAAAATTTGCAGAGCCGACAGAAAGGTTACAGGTAAATTCCTGAGGTTTCGCGGAGGAGATGTCCACAGCAGACCGCACGAAGGGTTTAAAATTGAACCATGCTGAAGGTGGCGAAAAATGTGGGGTGACTTGATATTTGAATGATATGGTCGGTTGTGGGCCAGAATATCCTACAGTGTGATGGTCGAGTGTAGTCAGAAAAACGCCTAACACAGCTACCATACCACTAATATTGTACTGAACCGTGTACTGAACTGAATAGCGTATTTTTTGAGTCTTTTGAAGCTTTGTTCAAATAGCTGCAGCTGCTGCAGCTGCATTTGTTGTGAGCAAATATAAAATGCAGTTGTACAGAAAAATACAGTACGGTCTAGTACTGTACTGTACTGTACTGCAAAAAAATAAAATTGTACACGACTGTTCTGTACGGTACACATGTACTGTAAATGTCAGTAAAGCCGATGTACCGAACAGTGGTGGCCGAAAATATAAAGAGTTTAGGAAGCATTGATATAGCTGCCAGTACAGTAGGGTACTCTACTGTATATAGTGCCACCCTGTGCCAGACGCAAACAATTGGCACTATATCGAATCGTTGCCACCCGCGCAATGGAACGGTTTTCGAAGGTTAGAGCCATTCTTTTACAGCGGCACTCCGCTTTGACAGTAACCTCCAATGCCGCTTGTTTGCTGGCTGGCCTCCCTTCCACCTTCTGGTCGATTGGATTGCCATCCACAGCTTTCGACGCATCGTCCGGTTTCGCAATTGGCTTGACAATGATACGATATCTACGCTCCGGTACAAATTTACTGGATACCAACCCACATGTCTACCACAGTTAATTAACCCCCCATTTACACTATATCGAATCAAGCAATATTCAAAGTTCCTTCAAAGCATTGACGAAAACTATCCTTCTCATTTACAATAGCTCTGTAATAAGCATTTGGCGCCGTGCTCTACCGTTTTCCTTTCGCTTTGCGCCTAGGAGAGCTGCTTTGGCCTTCCGCAAGTGATAAAAAGAGGGCGTCGTGGTTTGAGGAGGTTTGAACTGGTTGGCTGGTTTCGAGACCCCCTATAGGTGTGCCACGTGCTTTGGGGTAGCACAAATTAGAGGGAGGCACTACTCAAAGTGACACTATATCAAGGCCCCCTGTACCATACTGAAGTGTAAGAGTTGGGTGTTTCTTTTGTATTCTTTTATACGTAGAATTCAGTTATGCAATCTCTTCTTAAAAAGTTTTACATTACTCCGTTGTGAAATATGTCCTACTGCTTTTACAAGTATGGCAAAAAATATAGGCAATTATCGCTCAATTTAATCTTGGCGCGACACAAACGGAAATGCAAACCTTATTGCGTCTAGAACGGGCACTGGCGGAATTTATTAGAACCCCTGAATACAATGAGCGAATCAACTCAATCTCAACTACCATCATCATGGGGCGCGGAGAGCGACTTACTGAAAAAAAGGGGGAAGATATTGGCGTTTACACATGACGCATGGCTACCGCAAGAGATCAATATAGAGCAAAACAGAAGTGCGACGGTCTTGTACAACTTCCGTCGGCTCAAGGGCAGGTACGAGAAAAGTTTTCCCCCGGTAGGTCATCGAAACTGTCCATTCTCGATAAACGCCAAATTACTCGAGAAGCTAAATCATCCGGCAAGGGCTCAGGAGGGATCAAGAAGGCCCTCAAGCTTGACTGAAGCAATCCCGCCATCCGCAAATATTTGCACGGCTCCGAGTTTATGAGGTGTAACAAGGTTAAGTATAATCTCGTCATGAAACAGAGACATTTTTGGCATGGCGTAACTGGGCAGTCGAGAAAAGGAGCTGCGGCAAGGCCGATTTACCTTTTTCTATTTGGTCGGACATAAAAATTATATTCCAATGGCCACGATAGCCGTGTCTTTAAATTGCAAGACATTAAGGAACCGGAGGAAGGAATTCCCAAACCGCGCAGTAGAAAGGGGGTGTAATGTTGCGGAGAATGGTTGTTGGAACTCGCAAAAAACCGCTCGTTGTTTTTGAAGGTTCCATTACTGGAAAAGTTTACTTGCAAATTTTAAAGGACAATTCACTCCCATTCGCTGAGGATTTGCCTCTGACTTGGACTTTTATGAAGAACGAAGCGCCATGTCATCGGTCAAAGCGAGTGTAAAAATGGTTATTGGAGAAATATATCAACGTTCTGGACTGTCCTTTTTACAGTCTTAATCTCAACCCATTGAAAATTCTTATGGTATCTTGGCGAGGGTGTTCACAAGAACGGGAGGTTGTGTGAGGGCGTTAAATCTCTTTTAGAAACAATTTATGAAGCATGGGAGGGAATTGGTTAAACGAAGCTTTCAAAAATTGTTTTATCAATGCTGAGAAGGTTTAGCATGGTTCTGAAAATGACTGGAATTTCCATTCCATACTTAAGTTCAGATCTTGCCTGTTTTATGTCTAGCTTCCATCGCCTTGTTAATAATTGTTTATATTTACCTCCATTGTAAGAATCGAGGGATGCGATATCTCGAATCATACTGCTCCTCTCATGAAATGTTAGTAAACAAATGTATTAGGCGTGTTAGTAAACGTGCTTTGGAGTGCCTTTCTTAACTCCTCAGCACTTGTTCCAACAGTTGTGCTGACTTCTTAAACTACTTATATTTTGGCCACCACTGTATAACAGCACACACAACGAACACCCCGCCACCTCTCGTAGTGACCTATGACATCACCGTATCCTCGCTATTATAGGAGAGCTATACGTCAATGGGAGCACGTAAATTGCTAGCCGTTGCCAATGAAGCAGAAAAGCGGACGAAGAAGAAAATAGCAGCGAAAGTGGGTGCTATTCCTGGCGAGGCATTCCTAGCGAGGCCCTGCCGGGACGGTCGAGGCTAAGATGGATATTTTTGCCGCTGGCTTTTGACTCGTATGCATCACCTTCTGAGATAACATCCAAGATTATAGAGAAATACGCCGCAGATGTCGCGTCTCGCAACGTGTTGAGTCAATACTCGCGGACAGCGTGGGAGTACATTGTACAGTCACTGAAATTCAAATGGCAACGCCCAGAGCACCCAGGCCTTTTTCTCCTGTTAAATCCTCTGGTGCATGCCTGTGCACGAAAAATGACCCCTAATCGCAAATCACGGGGCGACTTCATTTGAGAAGTGAGCAAAGGGGCTGCTATAATTGAAAGTCCACAATCTATTGAAAAAATATAAAACGTACTTATTTTGCTGCGGAACTTGTTTGTATCAGAAGCATAGCTACGTCTCTTGGACTATATTTGCGGCTTCTATACTATGTAGTGCCCCGTATAACGCAGAATTCAGTCAGTGAGTGATGGTATGGCACAATTTGATTGAATTATAACGGCTAATGTGTTGAAATGTATAGTACTACAGCCTGTGGCGAGGTGCTAAGAAAGACTGCATAAATCAAATCTCGGTCGCTCACTTTGGGATCGAGAGATACGTGACTTTTAGCTGTCCTGGCTCCTTTCCGACCAACCGCCACTCCAATCCAGAACCCGTTAAAAATTACAATTTCCGCCTCCTTTCACCTCTCTCCGCCGCAGCCCACGACTGTTACGGATTTATCCAATGCACATGCTACTGTCTGTCTAGTTCGTATGTGTTAAGATCCCAAGCTTCCGCAGTATCACAGTCATGTGCCCATGAAATCCTTCTCATGGAGGTTGGGACTTTTTCAATCCTCACAAGTTCCACAAAAGCATAAGTCTGAAGGTTTGTGTGCAAAGGTGTCGGTAATTGAATAGATCAAATTAGAGCTGCGTATGAATTTGGTCAAGATAAGCGCATCAAGAGCACCTACAATACATTAGGTCAAACGCAATAAAATTGCGTCCTTTTCCATGAGCAGCAATCTATCGTTGATTAAGCAAAGTGTAAGGGATTAATTGGCGATCACTGAAAAGAGAACCTGGTGCAAGTTTTGCTGGGTACTGTCAGCCTCGCTGCTATCGATCCACCCATTGCCGTGGTTACTCGCCTTGTCATCTCATTCAAAAAGGTCTCTTCGATTCGTTGAACGAAGAATTTTTATTTGGCAACATTTGACTCAAGGTATCGTGGAGCAGCTGCCCAATACTTCCAGAACACTAATGTGACACCATCTTCTCAAGTTGGTCAAGTTGTCGCCATAAAATTGTTGAATAACGGAACTCTGGAGGAAAGCGTTGTGAAAAAGTAAAGCTGCACCTCATTTTGTTTGGGTCAGCAATGCGACATTTTGGATTCGGATTTGGCCAATTTTTACATTAACAATATACTTATGGAGAAGTTTGAGGATATCTGTGAGAGTTTCCCAGATATCAAGGAGGCCAATGCTCGTGCAGACTTAACGCCTATGTTAATTCGAGGATTAACGGAGAATATATTATCTCTTACTGATGAAATAAACACTGTTTTGAAAAGCACGTAAAGCAGTTCCACCCAGAACTACCCAACGAGGTCGGTTTCTCATCTATTTTTAGCTCCAATTTACTCTATCAAGTTGCAAACTCCACTTTGACGAAACTGTCTCAGTTATTTGCAACATAGTCCAGTCTGGTAGGACATTCAATGGACCTTTTTTATCTCCAGATTCGTCTGAATTGCAGGAAATAATAACAAAAATGCATGCATCCATGCAGAGTCTCGATGAAAAAGGAGGCAGTAGTGGAAACTCCACTTCCGGTGCAATCGACGATTCTAATTGAGACAGAAGTCGAAAACGATCCAAGAAATGCGGAAGTAGACAAGAAAGTAAAGAGATACAAGTCAAAACAGTCCGGTATCAAACGTACCGCTCTATTTGTTGTATTTCACTTCACAGGCCTTACGGCTTTACACAAATTTACTGCATGGCTGCACTGTAAAATCAAACCACCGGTAATCTTACAACCAGGGTTACTAGGCACTTTGCTGTCATTACACTTTTCCTTACAGTTCTGAACACAACGCTTGACACCATTTCTACACTTGGAATAGTTACGAGCGATTTGCACACTGCGATATTATATCATTTCTTTACCATTAAAAAGTTGCCTTGCTATCCCATGCCACATGGACCAATGTACGTCTTAAATTTTGTCAGAGTATGTCACTCGTGCCGCATACAGTTGTGAAAGCGCTACTTACGATATTGACAGGGCTGTTTTACGGGAAAAACTTTGCATACGCTACTGTTAGACTACATTTTCGTTTAGTATATAGCTATCAATAGTTCTTTGTGAACCATAGTAAGGAGCGGCCGGCTTAAACCAGCTAGCCCCAACCAAAGTTTCAACCGCAGTTCAAATTATATCTGCTCGTATGCGCCTAACACCCCACAATAGTCGATGATGAAAAATTCCTCGATTGCGGGCAAAAGGAGGCATTGAAGGGTTAGCAATGAATTTCCAAACCCAAGCTTTGTAACAAAGAGGCGAAATATCATCCAAAAAATCAATAAAAACGGATCAAAGGACAAGATAAAGAACCCAGACCAGGATTTTCGGCATCGCCAATCACAGCTCTCATTAGTGTTCAAGGGCCCATCCCATTCTACGTTGTACCTGGCAATGGACTTGTGCTTTTGGGTTACAAGATAGGGCAAAAATCCATACGCTGTGGATCTGATAATTTCTTTTTGTTTCCCACCGATAAGAATGGCCTTTCAAAACAATTACTTCCGTTATGCAATGAATTTGTTTCAAAGACTCATATAAATGCTTTTAGAACCTATTTCATGGTATTTCCGCCAAAATTAATGCCCTTCAAGAGTTTTCTCGTTGCCATAAGGTCACTCATATCTTGGAATAAGAACTATAATATTTCAATGAAGGAGCTCTCAGACTGAAAGATTTCCTGGAGATTAGCCAACTGGCTGTATAGATACCCCCATACTCATATTGAATACATGAATAAGCTTTATGAGAGTGCTGGCGTGTTGAAACCTATCTTCCTTCAGGAACTGAAATATGCCTACGATAAGTGGACATCTTCCAAGCAGACTACTCAACCAAAGATATCGAAGAAGGTGTCGTTCAACCGAATCTCCATCCACTTCGACGGTAATATTCAAGTAGATTTCTTCTTCATCTCCGAGCTGTAAATTTGTTGGCGTGTCTCGGGAGAGGTATCGATAGAAAGAGGAGTAGATTACGTAATCGCAGTAAAGGGATTTAGGATAAGGTAGAAAAAGGTAAATTCAGGATAGAATATAGTGGAGATGGAAGGCGAAGGCAAAAACCAAGAACGGGTAGCACGCTCGAGCGATGGCGCTGTAGCGGTCCCCCAACTGCAATCGGCAGTTGGAAGTTTTTTATTCCCCGAGGATCTGACCCAGGAGCTTGAGCTCCCGGAGCTCGGGCTGGTCCGAGGGGTGACTCGCAGAATCTCCCGTTCGGCCAGTAAGAAAGTCCCATCATAGATACTTGGGTATCGGATGGATGAGAAAAGCTAAGGCTAATCTATACTGATCTGTAGAAACAGTATCGTGCATATGCGCATGGGCGCATACTATGGTTTCATGATGCCACGTGAGGGCGTTCCCTGGCGGCCCTTGAGAGCCTTGAATTGTCAGATCAAAAAATTATGTAGAAATTGCTAACCTGAAAATTCAGGTTAGTTGTCCTGGATATTAAGGATGTTCAGGATGATGCAGCTTGAGTCCGTAACTTTGCAGCTAAGTTGTGCACACTCTAACACAGCGCCCCATGGTGTCGGAGGACAAAGGATTTGGTGCATCGAGACCAGTGACTAGAGTAGAGGTTGTACAACTTGGCGTTAACGAGCGGTGCCATTCTTAGCGATATCCTGGACATATTCTTGCAGTAGATCCGGAACGTCTTCCTTAAGTGATTCATATGTTACCCAGGCATTCTCGTCATCGCTAAAACCTTTCCACTTGACATCGAGCTCTATGATTCCATTTCGGCGGCGGATGTCCGGAAACTCATCAACAACAAGTAACTCATTCTCCTGGTACGCTAGGTGATTGCGCACTTCTTCTGTAACATCAAAGTCCGAATTGCGAAAGAACTTGAGCCTGCGTCCAAGAACTTCCAGCGTCTTCTCGGTGATGAAATCCTGAACGTCGAAAAGGAATTCCGACTTACATGTGACAACACGGTAGGGACCCTTCCACCTGAGTGAAGGCTTCCGGCCCTTTTCCCGTTCGTAGATAACGCGCAGTACGTAGTCCCCTTCCGTGAAATTCACCGGCCGTACGTTCGTCTTGCGATTGTGTGAAGCAATCGCAAGACGTGCTGATGAAGCACTGACGGCCACCGACTTATGTACTTCCTCGAGGGCCTTGGTCAACTCGTTCATCTTCAACACCTGACGGGCGCGGACCTCGGAGATACTTGATACCTTATCGTGTTTCTCCAACTTCTGCTTGATGTTCAGGAGCGGGGAGTCTTGCGGCAGGCCGGTAAACACGGTTAGAGCGCCTCGTCCTTCCATACTGGATAATGGAGAGTTGTTAAGGATGGATTGAACAATTGGTAGGACGAACGGCCAGCAACGCAAGGGCAGTTGAAACTCTGATAGGAGAGCGCGCAAAGACCTGATCAACTCGCGACATACTCGTTCGACGGTCCCGTTGGCCCACGGACTGTACGCAGGTGTGAAGTGGTGGTTGCCCTTGGAGGCCTCACGAAGTGCCTTCATCAACTCATTCTTGAAATGAGATGCTTGATCTGAAACCCAGTTTGGGACGAAACCAAATGCGGAGAACCAGCGCATGAGCGCGTCAGCAGTTGTAACTGCATCTGTGGTCTCGGTGGCAATGAGCCACACGTATCCGCTGAAATCATCCTTGAGGATGAGCACGTAGCGGAATCCATCTTCGCCCGGCATTATATAGCAAAAGTCGAAGTGGATGAGCTCGTTCGGTCTTGATCCGTGCATAGCTTCACCGAGAGGCCTTGGGATGAATTCACCAGTTGAGGTGCAAAGACAATGAATGCTTGACTGTACGAAGTCCCGAACGTCCTTGTTCATGCCTTCCCAATGAAAGTGGCCTTGAATCGTGGTAAGAGTGGTCTTCCACGCTCGGTGTCCACCGATACCAGTATGAGCGGCGATCATGATACGAAGCTTGAGCAGCGTATCGTCTTCCGGAACCCAAACGATCTCGCGGTCATCCTTGAGGATGCCGTCCTTGTGCTGAAATCTTTTTCCTGGCTTATTTTTCGTCCTAGATTGTGTGTTCAGGACGTCCTTTAAGTCAGGCCAGTCGGCCTGCTATCCAGACCAGGTGAGATAGGCGCCAGCATGAGAGCCTTGAGGCTATCTTGCCTTCAGGTGATACTTCGCGCCTTGGTTCGACTGCCCATCGCGTGAGGATGTCAGCCCAAACGTTACGTTCACCGGGCATGTGCTCGATGATATACCGAAATGCACTGAGCTTGATAGCCCAGCGCATGAGCTTGCTTGCGGTATGTCGGGATACACCCGGGTTCTTCCCATAGGGGTCAAACAGATAGACCAGGTTGGCATGATCCGTGAAGATGGACACGGTTCTACCAGTGATGAGGTAGTCCAACCTGGACATTGATTCCACTATCGCAAATCCTTCCTTCTGGGGAACACTCCAGTTCGTCGACGCACCCGTAAACGCGCCAGACAGGAAACACAAAGGTTCATGATCCTGGTCTTCGACCGGCTTGCGCTTCTGTGAGTTCGGAATCTGGGTCAGGATGGCTGCCCAGTGGGTGTCGGATGCATCTGTGAACATACACATGGTGTGATCCTTCTTGGGTGTGCGAGTTTCGTAGAAGCGGCTAGTTGTTGCTTGATGCGCGTGAACGCGTCATCGTGCTCACTACCCCACGAGTCGCTTATGCGAAGCTTGGATACGGCTTTCTTGTACGTTTCCCCGCGCGCTTGTACGTTTCTTCCATGAGGGAGTGTAGCGGCGCTATGACTTGAGCATATGAAGGGATAGATGTACGCATCCAGTTTGTAGCACAGATCAATTGCTGCAACTCGTGGCCATAGGTGGGGGTCTTCATGTTCAGAAGAGAATCAAAATGACGTGGGTCAAATTGAATCCCGTCGCGAGATAGAATGCGGCCACAGTACTTGGCTTGTCGCAAAAAGATATGGATCTTGCGAGCATGGATCTTGAAGTTATACTCGTCGCATACCTTGAGGAATTCGAACAAGTTATCCAGTAGCTCAGCCTCATCCGTCGCGTACAGGACGAAATCATCGATCCATTGGAGGATCTTTCGCACTCATTCGGAAAGTGCTTCTGAGGTGACGGCTTGATAATAGTTACCAGCGTCAGTTCCGCCTTGGAGCACACGGTTGGAGGAGTAGACACCCAGCGGAGTTTGAATCGAAAGCATCTCTTGTGACTCCTTTGCCAGTGGTAATTGCCAGTAGGCATGAGCCATATCGATCTTGGCGAAACATGTGCTACCTTCCACTGACTGTAGTGTAGACTCCAAGTGCGGCATGGCCGATTGAATCGGTTCGGTTTGAGAATTCGGACCGCTAAGGTCCACCGTTAAGCGCAGCTTCTCGGTTCCAGGTTTAGGTACAGCGAGTGCGGGACTTGCCCAACGAGCAGATGGGTTCTTGTAGATAGCACCGATAGATTCCAACTTGCGAATGGTACTGGAGATGAAAGCTGTCTGCATTGGTGCGTACCGGCGTTGAGAGGATCGGAAAGGACGGGCGTGCTTGGCAGGAGTGATGACAAGCGGTAGTACACGCGCAGGTGGATCCGTCTAAGTCGAATACGAAACACATGACGGTACTCCTCCAACATCTTTCGTAGACGGTCTACACCTTCTGTTGACATGCCATTTTCCTCTGCGCCCGACAAGATCTTTCCAAATGCATCCTGAATTTCATGTTCAGGATCTTCACCGACGGTAGCGCCGGCGGTCTCTGGCAGCTCGATAGGGTCATCCTCTACCGCACCATATTGCAGCCCTTGTATTGAAACGAAGTGGACTTGAGATCTTTGGTGTTGATCTCATCGACATGCTTGTCGTGAACAATGTCTCCCACTGACCTGAGGTGGGAGTCCAGGTCGAAACCAATTGCTTGTAGAAACGGGCGACCGATGAGCACTTCATCCATTTCCTGATCAACGACGAGGAACTTGACTCCTCGAACTCGAATCGGCAGATTAGATCCAGGAAGATTGAACGTGATCGAAAGTCGGACCACTTTGGAAACGGTGAAAACAATTGGGTTTTCTTCCGTGCGCTTGAACGCGGCCTGCAAATGGTGAGGTTTCTGAAATTCTTCAACCTGAACAGTTGGATCTTGCTGAATAATCTTCTCGCACAAGTCGTTCAGGATCGCGCTCTCGTCAGATCCATAGTCACCCAACGCGATAACTTCGAACTTTTCCTCCAACTTGGCATGATACCTGCCGCGACTAGCATCAGCTTGTGCGGCTGCAGAACCTTGAGGTCCCGCATCGGCGTCATCAACGACGGCTTTGAAAGACTTTCCATCGTCCTTCTTGGCCCTCCTGTATTCAGCTAGGAGTTCCTTCATACGCTTGGGCGTCGTGTTCTCGCAATCCTTTAGAGGATGGATTCCTTGCATTCCTTGTTCAAACAAGGCTGAGTCCACTTGCCCTTGTCGGAATGGTCTCCTTTGTCGGACTTGCGGGACTTGTCCTGCTTGTGCTTCTTGAACTAAGGCTTGTCCTTGGAGTCATCCTTGTTGGAGGATGGACCACCTTTCCGAAAGGACTTACGCTTAAGGCGGCTCCGAGCGAGCTCACCTTGAGCTACATCAACGGCGACTGCACTTACACGTGCCTGGAAATAGGCGAGGTCGGACTTCTGGTCCCCTGTCCAACACTCGCGGGCCTCTCGAATACGCTCGCGAAGTTCCGGTGGTTCCAGCTTAGAGATCAACTTATGTATCAGCGACTTGCAAATATCCTTGTCCTGAACAACTTTGGAAGCATTGTTCTTGTCGAGTGCGGATACGACGTTCAGGACGAAATCAAGTGCTGCACCAGCTGGGTCCTTCTTGCAAGGCTCGAACTTGACGGAATCGACGGCGGAACGCACACGCTCGGCGATATCCTGCGGTGCCTCGGCAAGCCTGTCCTCGAACCTTTCTTGACATTCTCATCCGTAGCATCTTCGACGGTCGTGGCCTCGGGATCTGGCCAATAATGCACAGGCTCTTCAATAGAGCTGGCTCGAGGCAGTTGCGAATGCTCGCTGGCTTGACCTGTCTTGCGGCATCGCGAGCGCGGTTAACCTCCTTAACCTTCTCTTCGTAACATCGATATTCAACTTCGAACTCAATGAGGCTAGGTTGGGTAACACTCTTGAGTGTGGGCGGATTTACTGTCGAGATAACACCGTAGTTCGACATCCTGAAAAATTTTCACTCGAGTCTCTCTCTCAAGACAACTACCCTTTGGGTCAAAGCGCTTTGTTGGCGTGTCTCGGGAGAGGTATCGATAGAAAGAGGAGTAGATTACGTAATCGCAGTAAAGGGATTTAGGATAAGGTAGAAAAAGGTAAATTCAGGATAGAATATAGTGGAGATGGAAGGCGAAGGCAAAAACCAAGAACGGGTAGCACGCTCGAGCGATGGCGCTGTAGCGGTCCCCCAACTGCAATCGACAGTTGGAAGTTTTTTATTCCCCGAGGATCTGACCCCAGGAGCTTGAGCTCCCGGAGCTCGGGCTGGTCCGAGGGGTGACTCGCAGAATCTCCCGTTCGGCCAGTAAGAAAGTCCCATCATAGATACTTGGGTATCGGATGGATAAGAAAAGCTAAGGCTAATCTATACTGATCTGTAGAAACAGTATCGTGCATATGCGCATGGGCGCATACTATGGTTTCATGATGCCACGTGAGGGCGTTCCCTGGCGGCCCTTGAGAGCCTTGAATTGTCAGATCAAAAAATTATGTAGAAATTGCTAACCTGAAAATTCAGGTTAGTTGTCCTGGATATTCAGGATGTTCAGGATGATGCAGCTTGAGTCCGTAACTTTGCAGCTAAGTTGTGCACACTCGACCACTAAATTCTTCCTTTCCTTCACATGGTCGACTTGTATACTGCATACCCCACAAAAAAAATACAATGGAATCCAGAGAGATGGCTGATGCTGCCAGATTTCTCGAGCTTCACTGAATCAATATGCATGGAACAACTGACACCGTGTCCACCAACATCTATTACTTCATAATTTATTTCACGAGGACACTTTCGTACTTCAGTACAAGCTTAAAACTCTGTCCAGCCCATAGAAATAACAAGTTAGGGGTTGTGGGGCGAAGGAATACCATCATAAGGCTCTTTTTCTAACGCATGTTGAGGGATGCAAAGTACTTCTCGAAGAGAACGGGACTGCTAATCTCTGCACAAAAACCCCTAGCAAAAGCAATGCTTTTGATTAATATCATGTACGGCTGCAGACCTGGCAGCTGTTTTGAATTTTACACTCCCAGCATCAATGATATCCCGAGGATGCAGATAAATTAGGAGTTGATAGAGGCTCACAAGGAACAAGTGACCCGATGCGCTATAGCTCGATTTCGGATGAAGATGATCTCAAAAATCGACACAATCGAGAAGAAGGATCATGACGACGAAGTATTCTTCTTCGGCTGTGGAGAGGAGAGCGGCCGTGACCACTGCGAACTTGGCTATGCCAAGAGTACAGAGCCTGAAAGGATTTGTATCTCCAGGTACAAGAATGATAGAGGACATCTTGTGCGAGCGTCATACGAATAAATACGCCCCGCAACAAAGGCCACCCTGCTTAAGGAGGTAGATGAAGCAGGATACCGGTTCCCACGATCGTCCTCCCTCATGGATGAAGAAGAAAATTATAGAGGAGACTAATCCGTCGAATTCCCGCGTCTGTTAGAAGATAAAACGGAGGAGATAGGAGCATTAGATGAAAATGATGCAGATGAAGATTGAAGCCTCTTTAGCACCAAGGATGCGTGTGGAGGGTCATTCGAGATAGCCGAAAACCACATTAGCTTTCAAAATGTTGACCTTTTCTGGCGAGTCACAAGTCTACGCAACAAATTGGATCACCAGTATGGGCTTCACGCACAAATTGGGGTCGGAAGAGTTACCACAGACTAGGTCAAAAATATGAGCCAATTCCGGGTCAGACGAGATACACGCACAAGGTATGGATAAGATTCCCGACCAAGGGTCAGATGAGCTATCCGCAGTGAACAAAGATGAAAAAGATGTATTCGAACGAGACGTGAAAAGGAAAGACAGCAAGGACAGTGAAAAAGGCGTGGAGATGACTGATCTTGAAAATACCAATTTTGTGGACTCCTTGTTCAACAGGGAAGGCGACGAGTGGGCCTCCTATCCTGCCTCCATCGAACTTCTTGCAAACCTAAAAAAGCATAATTTTAACGCTCCTGTCATGGATATTTGAAGAGTACAGATGAACAGCTGAGATCTTTCATTTCGCAGGAACAAGAACGCAGCAGTTCCAAAACTTTACTTCACAACCTCAAGACCTCCAAGGTCAGAAAGAGATATAGGTAAGGCCCCCATTCTTAAGGCACCGACCAAGTACACACATTAATCTTGCGAACAGAAACTTCTCCGGGACATCAGGTCTACGATTGGAAGATTTCCTGTTCCCGAGTCCGAACCCGAATGGGTCCCATGATGGTATATTGCCAAGTCTATCAACAACGGAAATGAAAATTACAAAGGATCATTTGAAGAAGCGGATGTAAGAACACCACCTCTGCGATGAAATTTCATATAGTCACAACATTTCTTTCAAGTGAAACACACCACAGACCTGGGAAAGCTGAGGTTTAAATGCAGTTTGGTCCCTCAGGGAAATAGGGATCAAGATAAGAATTTAGTCCGCGAAGACTCTTCGACGGCCCAGTTCCCAGCCATTCGAACATTGATCTCTATCGCAGTAATTAATGAACTCAAAATAGCTTCGTTATGCATTTATAGAGCTATCTAAAGTAAGAATTGCTATCGCAAACGTCCCATTTACGCTCGCCCACTCAAAAGTTGTTTCTTCAGCCCATAGATTGTTTGGCGTTTGTTGAGATAGGCTTACGACATAACTAAAGCAGGAAGGCTATGAAAACTGAAGATTAATGCACTCCTTGATTCCCTAGGAATTTTTCAGTACCTGGCTCGCAGAAAATATTCGTCAGATTGAACAAGTCTGGGGACATCGTGCTCTTGGTTGCTAAAATCGTAGACGAAATGGTTATTGATAGCATGTGTTCAAAAACGTAAACCACTGAGCCACATGCGTTGGCTCTCATGTGCCACTGAGCGGAACACAACATATACATATCAACACTCACAGAGTGCTGTAGTGACTCAGACATCTTACATCTCATTCCTATCATATATAGGACAGTAAGCAATGCCGAAAACACACAAATTAAAATTTCAACAATGCAACCACTTGCGGGGCTCGAACCCGCGATGCTACCATGGAGGAAAAACACATCGACCACTAAGCCACATGCGCTTGCATGTCAAGTGATGCACTGAGTGAACACATAGCCCATTTCAACAGCAAGCGAACCTATATCTATTCTATCCATCTTCTGCGCCTTACACGCCGAACTTCACGTTTCGACCTCTGGCGTTTGATTCCCTAGGTGCCCCTTCCCCTGGAACAATTGCATTTATCGAGGAGTTAGTTCCGCGGATCGCGTCCAAGTTTCACTCGACAGTTGGCATTGTCCGCCGCCGTATCTACCAGCGACTGAGTTGCACCCTGTGGTCCTCCATCGCCGAAGCTATCCTGTCCGAGCACCGATGCGCACGGACGACGAAGTACATCCGGTTAGATCTTAACCGTATAGTTAGGACGTGCGCAGTCCACAGTAGATACTGAACGCATTAAACTTCAGTCTTGCCGCATCCCGCCCCCTTCGCAGAACACCCTCCAGGAACCGAACTTCAAGTTTCTGCCCCTGGCTTTCGACTCCTTGGGTGCCCCATTCCCCGCCTCTATCCTGTTCATCGAAGACTTCATCCCGCGCATCGCAGAGAAGTTCAACACAACCACAGCAGTGATCCGCCCCACGTATTTATCAGCGCATTAGTTGCACACTGTGGTCTTCTATTGCAATGGCGATTCTATCGCGAGCCCCACTGCGCGTGCCTGACGTGGAACATCCGGTTAGTTCTTAGCCGTATAGTCAGTCCTGCAGTGTACACGATAGATACTCAATGAAGTAAAGTTTGACCACTTTTCGGGATTTCGTCGCGACAAAGTTTAAGATAGGTGATCTCATTATCCCCATGTCTCTCGGTTTCACTGAGCCTGAGAAAGAGCACCCCGTGACATCTTTAAGAATCCATTCCTCAAAATCATTTTCCCTTTGGAAGTCGAGCTTCAGCAGCATCAGATGGCCAAATATTTCCGGCAGCCAGTAACCTGCTTGCCCAATGCTCTTCAATGAAAGTAACCTAAATGAAAAATATTTTTACAGATTCGTTGCCGTCACCAACAGACAAAGCTTTCACCAAGGATGAGAGAGAACATCTGCCGTCGAGAGAGTAGCAGAACACGGGACACGAATGATCAAATAAATCCTTTTAGTCCATTCCCTTAGCTCTCGAACCAGGTTTTTCAATCGTGAGATGAGTTTGTCGTGTTTTGACAGACCACTCATCCACCTGGCCCATGAACTATTCCATCCCTATTCGCTTGTTTTAGTATGAGCACGCTTTGAGCCATCTAAATCAAACATTCTTCTTGACTGAATTCTAAGCCGGAGAGAAAAGGACTCCCAAAGAGTCGAGAGCCATCACATGGACTTGGAGGGAATAGAATGAAATCGGCCAAAAAGACTTCAGGTCTCCCCGTCGTTTGTCAGAGCCATAATACTAGTTCTTCATATCAGCCTAATGTATGGATAGCAGTACCAAACGATTAAACTCATACCTTTATTTGTCCCCCAACGTTCCCAAGCCAACACCAATCTCATGCATACCCAACTTCAGCGCTCTTGGAGTATCCACTGTTCGCCTGGGTCTCTCCGTCAACCAGTTCGAAACATATAAGGTGTACCACCTCTGGTTGTTGAATTCCAATACATACATTTCTTCTCCCATCACCTTCGTTACAACATCTTCTGTTCCATTCTTCGTTGCAAGAACCACTTCGACTTTTCTTGTTTCTTGGATCCAGCGCATTATGAAGACCTTGCATATACATGTTTGGGCGCTCTGGTCTGGCGGAATGCGAGCAAAGATAGCAGCAGCCACGCTGGAACAGATCAACAAGATCAGTTTTTACCGCTTTTGAAGTAGGAACGAAGCAGGGAGGAGCCAGATCTGTAGGAAATGCGGAATTCATGGTCCTCCGGAACTTTTTCGGTACATGTGGAAGGGGCGCCAAGCCTGTTGATCGCAAGAGGTACAAAATACCAGTCAAATTATGGAGTTGTATCCTGGGGAGCACATGGAGAGCCAACTAGAGCGGGTGAGGGTGTGCGCTTGTTTTGTAGGCGGCGGCATATTTCTAGCAGTGGCCCTGTGAAGCTCAGCATGGGATAGAAGGGCGACATCTGCTACATAATGTGATGTCACAGGTAGAAAAGATTGGGAGAGAATTGCTGCGAACAGGATAAGGCTGTTAAAAGAGGACGTCGGGGGGATGGAGGGACGTGCGAGGGACCAAGAAGGGAGATTCAAGTTGTGTCTTGAAAATATGACCAGCTAAAATGCTACGCAGGTTGTTCTGTAGTTGCCTTACACCTTATTGGGACTTGCAAATGACTGAAAGGTCTCCCTGTCAGCTCATCGGAACGTAGTATTGCGTACACCGCAACAAGGAGGAACTGCCGAATACAAGGTCGAGTTTGTGAAGTATCATGATGGACTATTGCGAGGAGGATACATGGCTGGCTGAGGATTGAGGTGTGCTGAGGAATAAGATTTTGTCCGGGGAGATGAGGTAGTTACGCTGTGCTATACAGCGTATTCTGAAGTAAGAATGGTACGAGGGATCCTTGTGTCGATCTGCCGGGGCCTTTTGAAACGACTGGGATAAATTCTCCAGAACAGGCTGAGGTCATTAAAAATCTCAAGGCAGGAACACCATGCTTCCACTCCTCTGTGCTAATAAGCCCTGTAAAGGCGGGGAATTTGAAATGCCCCAATTTTCACCCTGTGTGCACTGAGAGTCTTGGGTGCTGAGTTCTAAGTCTATCAGGTCTCAAAGCTTTCATTAAATATGTTGGATAACCGTAGGAAACTCTCTGCAAGAATGCAGCACTCTGAGAGGAAAATAATGGGCTTCTTTTACTGCGATTATTGCATGGGCAGGGGTTCTCTGCACTTCTATCTGTAATTTTTTTGAGATCAAAGAGAGAAGACAGACCCCTGCTACCGCAAATTAGCTGACAGACCAGTCAACAGATGGGCGGCGTGTCGTGCGGCACTCGGTCAAACTAGTTTATTAGAACTACCATTTATTCAACAAGAAAGAACCAAACGCTCTGCTGACACAATAAAGCACCAAAACCTTTTTCTCTCCTTCTTGTAGCTCTACAGCCTACTAAATTTAAACGAACAGTAGCAATCGGCTCATTTTGTTTATCATCGTTCGGTTCTGCAAATATTTGCCTTGAACAGGTTTGGTTTTGTAAACAGTCATCTTGAACCATTTCGGTTCCTCAAATTGAGGTACTCAACCGGTTCTGTTTGAAATCTTCGGTTCTAGACACAGTTCATAAATTTTATGTCAGTTCGGTTAAATTCATGTACTTCATCGGAAGATCCATGTTTATCATCAGCTAATTGTAGTAGTTCAGTTAACAGTTGTGGTTTGGAATAAGCAATCAGCCTCAGATTTTGCTTGACAATGACGGTTGATCATATTCTATTTAAAGATACAGCAGTTCGGTTTTACATTACAAAGGGCCCCTTTCTTGAACTCTTACGAGACCTTGCCCATGCTGAATAACTGCACCTCTACTTTGAAGAACTATAGTGCTGCTGCTGTGTCAATCGTTTCATTGTCCTCATATGAGTTTAGGGGTATTTTTTGAGTAATTTTTTTTTCTCTGATACTTTTTTTTGTTATCGTAAAGTTTCAACTGTCGTGAAGCTCGATCAAAACAAAAATTTCTGGTGAAATTATCGATCTTCAGAGCACGATGCACTTCTTACCGGTCCATAATCTTCAAATTTCGTGCCAATTTTCCACATTTTACGGTTTCAAGACCTGTACGTGGATGCTTTAGACAAATTTATATATTTTTTTAGAGCTACTGAGCAGCCGTCTCATATAATTCTACGTTTCTAGCGGTTCTAAAAATAATTCTCAAATCCCTTCTTCCAGTGTAATATTTGTATGAAATGGAGATTTAACCTTTTATGAGGATAGTGCTGTGGCTGATCCAGCCGTGCGTACTCCTGTGCGCGTGGCGCTTAGTATGACGGAATTTTTTTCAAAATCCTCTCTTGGCCCGATGGCAAGGCCAACATTCAGGGAAAATCCCGTTTCAACCGTGCGTATGCAATTTTTATCAGCTTTTCGATGTAGCCAGCCTACTTTGTGATGATGATCGATGTCTCCCTTTGCTCGGGTGCCCTCTCGCGACTGTACTCGCTCCAGAAGCTCGTAGAAGCCATTTGTACGGCTCGCGTAGGTGGTATACTTAATTTTCCTGTTAAGAGCAATCGCACACTAGGACTACAGTAAGTAGGGTAACCACTTACTGTAAGTAACCTCGGAACGGAGGTTCTCTGGAATATACTGTATGCACAATTTCAAGTTGCGGCCTAAGTGTCGCTCAAACTCCTTCTAACAAACAACTGGCTTTATTCTGGACGATTCTCGCCGCGTGACGAGCGAACAATGTTTGCTGCGCATCAGAAATCGGAATGGCTTCCCGTTCGGCAATACCAGACGCAACTTTAGGTGGTTAATACAGTGCGAGATGCGCGCCGCTGGTTGCGGCGTATGTCACAGGCACTTTTTGGTACTGTATAAACCGGTCCAACTCGGAACCGCAAGCCCGCTTCCCTCCGGCAGCATCACCCGGCCCATAATCTGTGCGGCCCTCACCCAGCAAGCGCCCCAAGTCACTCCCTACTATTGTGCTCAACCAGACCCGTCTTAGTACCGCCACTGGCGCCCAAAGTGTTCCTTGAGCCTTAAATCGCGTGGTCCCCTGAAGGAAGCACATTGCCCATAACACGCGCCAGATTTGGAACACATTGTGCGTACCCTCACAGCAATGCACCCTACCAGCGATAGTGAGGTACAAACTCAACTTTAATGAGGTAGTAATGTAGTACAATTTTGTACTCAGTTATGCGCTGACAGTGGGTTTACAAGTTTTCCATCGGCTTTCTGGTAGAATGTTGTTGGTGCTAGCATTCGACAGCAATGATTTCTACATGCCTCGACCATCGGCACATGTATTTAACATGACATGCAGATTTGCAAATCCGAATGGGTTCCAGCCAATCCATACCTCTCAATAAAGAAACCTCCCCTTTTTCCCCTTTATAGTTGTAGCATGTCTACTTTATTAGTATTAGCCACTTGTACACGTGGAGTGTCCACTGAAAGTGCTTGTTGAGTGTACAGTGTCCACAGGCCACCGGATGCTGCATCCTAGCCCAACTTTGGCTACAGGTCTGGCCACAGCCAATCAGAAGTCAGTGTACGCTAGCCCTTTTAATTTTATTCCCTTTATTACTTTTTCCGTTACCAGTCTAGGTGTAACTCTACTATTTAGTCTACTTTACCTAGCTAACCCTCCTACTAGTAAACCAACAACCAACAGACTTAGCATTAAGTTTCTCACCCCTTCCCAAGCCCCCTTCTCGAGGTTGGGCCCATTGTATCAGAAAAATGCCTTGTCGTATTTTTCACCAACTTCTAACCTGCGGATTCCCGCCTAAGACAGCGGACCCCTTTTGCCCTAGATTATTCCCTTTGTTCTACCAACCTACCTCCCTTCAGTTGTAGATTTCCACAACTCGCTCCGGAAGAGAGGTCCCGAATGCTGGGTGACGATCTGAAACAGGATAGCTGCGTAAGTGTATATCCGTGCTACAGGATTGAACCAAGCTTATCTTAATAACAAATAAATTTACCGGATCACATTGGGTCATATGGATCTATTGCTTTTACACTTTTTTCAACATCTAGTTGTGATCTCCTGAAATTTGCCGTTATCATCTGCCTAGAGCCCGAATCAATATTATCAATTTATATCAGAATCCAGAAATGGCCTCTTCGCGGCAATTTACGTCAAATAGGGTGCTGTATCACAACTTTCTGATGAAAAACACAGGTCAAAGCTGCTCAATTTTCGTGCACTCCGAATAGGGGTTTGTTGGCTACTCTGGTAGCCACCTTAGCATTCAGCAGCTTTCTTCAAACTTTTCTATGATTCGTCAAGTATGGTACAACCTTCTGCGCTCCTCCCTCTTAAGACGCTTATCAATGACGCCGTTACGATGAATCAGTAAGTCAAGTGCATTATCCGGAAAGATACCAAATTCTGTGCACTGCCCTTCACCAATTTGAAACCTTACAACAAAAAATCAGAGAGGCCCGTCGTTGGTCGGCAATCGGCAATGAATCCTGGGAGGAAAAGCATATTGACAAGAGATTTCTTTATTTTGCTCGGTATCAAACGCCATTATCACGAAAGGACGGCAAAAGATTATTGCGAACATAATGCTTGCCACTCACTCCTCATCGACGAGAGAAATTATCCTGAAAAGAATACGTCCCAGGGAACGAGTTTATTGCAAATTTTTTACGGCGGAGCGCTTCTTTGTCTACAAAACGAAGGGCAGCACTAGAAAACTCGAGGGATGAAACTATATACCCACTAAATCTGGTTCTCCATTTGGGTCTATGAAGCAAATGTACAAAGAGTATAAGATTACTATTGCAGAGAACGTTTTCAACATCGATGAGAGCAATTCTTCCAGAAGGAATTACTATCGGACAAAACGAAGGTGATTTTGCAGTCAAGTGGTCATTAGAATTCCCTGGATTTGAAATGGTATTCTAACGCAGAAGACGTCACTATCACGCCATTTTTTCTGCACGTGGCAAAGCTTGGACCCAGTCGCATGTATGCAACCGAAAAAGTCTGATTAGAGAAAAGGGAGTGAAGAAACTGGGCCAACACCGGCGACTTACTTGCTCTTTGATGCAAATGTTGCATACCGCGACCCTGCTGGAATGAATAGGGGTTCTATCTTTGGATGGGCGATACGTTTCATCATAGAAACGAAAGGATTTCGTAGGAGAAATAAGCACCCGGTTTTAACTTTTGACGGCTACAGTGTGCACGTAGCCTACAGTGCATTGAAATTGTTTAAGAAACTAATATTATTACAGTTGGACTATGTTTCCATAATAGTCACCGCCTACAGGTGCTTGACCACACAGTACTTGCTCCGTTAAGGGTAGGCATAAGGGGAGCGAATCACCGGCGAGTGGTTTTCCCCTCAAATCTCGAACTGCAACATGATTTCTATACGCTCTGGGATACACTAAGAACGGATTACAAAAATTCTTTTACGTTTAGTAACATTATACCAGGTTTTCAGAGATGTCGCATATGGTGTGCTGTGCGTGAGGGTGTTGTCCTTGAGATAATCAAGGTGTATGGTATAACTAACTGGTCATTTTATAGTGATAGAGAGGATTCTTGAACTGACTTCAACTGTTTGGTGAAGTCTTATCGGTTGGGTCTCATTTGCTGGGACCTGACGGAGATATCATGGCATCAAGTAACATAAATACGAAGATTTAGCTGCTGACTTATTCGGATGTTTTAGATACATTTCAGACTCGTTAGCGAAAGAGAGGAGCCGACCAGGAGGGTCGGCGACTACGAGCAGAGCAGGCTGGTTCTCTGGAGGTTGCAAGGGAGGCCGATACAGCTGCTCGAGTTGCGGGGAAAGCAGCAGCAGCGAGAGAAAAAGAGAGGGGGCCAATTGTGTGTGAGCTGCTTCAGCATGATAGGCATTTGCGGTGGCAAATTCTGAAGAAAAGTCGAAGGGATAGAAAGGCCATTGTAAGGATACAATCGTATGGGCTACTTGTGTCTATAGGATTAGGACTACTTTTTGCACTTGTTTCCCAACAAAAAGTTTTACTTTAGCACATTTCTTTTCCCTTCACATTATTTCATGAGTGTAGATGGCCGATCAAAACAAACTTTTCAAGATTATCGACTTCGGTTCGGGCGAGAGAAATTTCCCCTCAGGAACTTCCGCTCTTCGCAAGAAGTTTTGAAAACGAATTCATTTTGAAAGCAAATACAGTTCAAAAATATCGTGCAAAGTTTCAAAAACGAGAGCACATGTACGGGAATAATTATTTTACTGTAATCTAATATAAAAAACCGTTTTGCAATAAAAATTTCGGGCTTCCAAATAATTTACCTTTCCAAAATATAACGTAAATTGTCCTCAGTATGAGAACAAAGTGTGCCTCAAATGAGGACAATGCTATGACGGATAAGGACTGGCATGGTGGCAGTAAAAATTTTGAAACGGGTTCAGTAAACCTCTCAACGAAATACGAGGCATAATGCGAAAGAGCCAATCCTATTTTAGAAGCACAGTTGAATACAGCAACACGCATTACTTTCAATGAATTATAAGGAGATTGCAAATTTTATGCAGCTCTACTGCAAAGACCGCCAACTAAACAAATTCCAAAACAATCTCCGAGAATACAATACTAGCTAAAGTCGACCGCGTTTTATTGAATGAGGCGAAAAATTGCAATATTACTCAGTCTTCGAATGTTTGATGGTTCTCCTGCCCAGAAAGCAGCCACCAATTGCACTGTATACACTCTTTCTCTATACCAACTTCTACAAACTGCGAAAAAAGCCCAAAATACTCTGTTTCCAACATGCAGCCACCGATATATATTGACCTCAGCGCTATGCTCCTGAGAATTCCCCAAAGTGCCCAGATCCACTTAAAATACTCCGACTGATCCGCGAAGAGTGCCGGATATCCGCACACCAGGTAAATCAGGCGCTTTGGTACTTTCAGCGGACGCAGCAGCAGAACGCGATGCAGAACTAGAAAATTACAGCATAATTCCAGCTTACGAAAGCGATTGGGAAAAGGGCTCCCCTTGCCCGCTTTTTTATAATTTTTATCAGACGAACGGTGCTGATGCTATTTTAAGCATGACAAATTTCAGTTTGGAGGGCTTTCAAAAACTATTGGATCTTTTTGGAGCTTACATTGAACGAAACTGGAATGTTGGAAAGAGGATAAAGAGCGACATCACAGGTAAGAATGCGCTTTTAATGATGTTAGTAGCGCTGAAAGCTAGTGGTCAACGCGACTGGATAGCTCCAATTTTTGGGCCTTCGTTTGGTTCATTTACGAATATGTTTGTTATCCTAATTTCCGATTTTATTTTTGAAGCAACAGTCACAGCTGTTGGTGCGCAGTATTCAATGCAAAAATTAATTTCAGAAGAGAAGACATTTCAATCCTTTCCATACGCTCGTTACGCAACTGATGTGACTTCCAGCGGTCATACAGGTCCAGCGGAAACTTACAGAAAGGTGAGAAATATTTCAGTGGAAAGCACAAATCGTATGGGTATAAAGTTTAAGTATTTGTGCTTCCAAACAGTCTGTAGTGCAAGGCACGGTCAGAGCCCTGAAAGGGTGACGAGCCGTACTGCCTACGGCTACAGATTCAGAAACAGTCGTCTACTATGCAACTACCGGGCGTCCGTGGGACCCGCTTTCTATTTAAGCCCATGAATGGAAGTAGCGAAATACCTGATATGCAAATGGGAAAAGACTTGACAAACCGGCGAGGGACGCAAGAGCGTCTAGAAGATGTCCGATGGACGGTGAAAAAGGCAACGCCAAAAGAAGGAAAGTAGTCCGACGGACCAATAAAAGGAAAATAAAGGAAATGGGAAGTGCGGTACACGGCCGAAGCCGGTAAGTAACAGGACTAACGGCGAGGCCGCACGTGTTCCTCGCGTAGCGCGTCAGCGGTGACGAGTGAGGCTCTGTAAGGGATTTTATCCTCCCACAGGGGACGGCGCAACCCTGAAGGTAGCGGATACAGTCCTCTGCCGGGGTACGAAGGGGAAAAAGACAAACGCACACGCGCGGGGAAAACGTGCGGAGCCTCGCGGATGATCAGTACGAAGTTCAACGAGCGGGTACCAAAGGGGATGAAGGGCTATAGTCGTAAACGCCGGAGCCGCGTCGAAGAGACCCAGGGCGCGAAGGACAGGAGAAACGCCAGAGCCAAAAATTTGGTGGCTTTTCTTGGGGCGGCACTAAGGCCGGCGACAAATAAATACTAGGTTAGTAGTTAGCCTGACAGGCTGTTAGACAGTTAGACACTTGTCAGTTAGTTTGTAGGTTAGCAACCTAATTAATATCAGGGCCCGAACCGGTCCATTTCACGCCTCTACTGGTCACTGTCAGGCGTGTTACAGGACTGTAAGTCTAGAATAGTAAATAGCTAAATAAAATAGCTACCGAAATTTCGTTAGTAAAATTGATCATTGAACACTAATATAGAGCCAAAGGGTCATTGCACAACACGGTCTTACGATTGGTTGCTCTCTACATTATCAGTGCTTCCAAACTGTCTTGCAATTGGTTGCTCTCTACACTATCCAGGATTTATATCTGATTTAAAATTTTTCCAAGAAATCTCGAGTTTCATTCTTTTGAACTCAAGAAGGAATCATGAGAGGTTGAATCTCATGACAAGGGGGGATTGGCCACTCAACACCCAAACATTTGGACCATACTTACCGGTAAGGGTGACATTGGAGCAGCCGAGATTTGCAGTGCAACTATTCCCAAGAAAAAACCACGTAGATGAAATCTATTTAGAGCTGATGAGAATAGAAAGTTCATAATTTCTAGCGAATTTGTTATTGTTGAAATTTTTTGGACGGTTCGGAGGTCTCTTGAACGTTGTAGGGGGAAAAAGAAGTGGGCGTGGAAGAGTTATGGCTATTATTTTTAAGCTTTGTGTGGGCCTTAAAAATCTTCACATCCGTTGACAGCCGTTGCTCTCTAACGAAAATAGTCCGTTTCACTGTATGTGCAATCGCATACAAAAAATTGGCTAAACAGGGTCCTGAAGCGGCGCCGCATTCCGGAAGGGTACATATAGAGGCGTTACGCACCCATGGCTCTGTAGTTTAGGGACATCAATGCTCGCAGGAGGCAGTCCTGTGAGGATTTCTATGGATATGTATGAGTTACGCTGGTTATAATAAAGGCTTATTAGATTTTATTTATGTTTTTTTAAGTGATACAGTATATGTACAAGAGTTCTGCTGCATATTTTACTCAATCCCTGATGCGTTTTGATAATATCTACTCGTTTGCCATATTCATAGCAAACTCGAGAATCACTTGGTGTTTGGTGAAAATGACACTATCTGTTTCGGAGACCTAGTGATCCATAATTAGACGGAAATTGGGCTTTTCAGAGGAAACTTAGTACGTTGAATAATTGTTATTTTCGCATTTTTTCTGTTATTAATTTATATGAATCACCGAAGAATGCATACTTTGATTCTCAGAAGCCGAATGGAGAGATTTCTAATTGAATTTGGCAAATATTTCATTAAAAGTTGATAATCAGGAATTTTTTGATCCGAATCACCCGGCTCTACGCTAGTTTATATTCAACAAAAACCATCAATTGATGACATTTGTCAAAGTTTGCAATCAATTGATGGCATTTTCAAAGAACAAAAACAAATTTAGTATTCTTTTAACGCCTTTTCTTCGCTTTTCATGTTCCGTCACGTCTCTGCTAGCTGCGCAAGGTTGCATTTCTTTCGCACATTCACTGCCTCGTGAAACGTACTTACTCATGTGCAAGATACGTTGTTGGGGATCCGCCTGAATTTATTTGTGATGGTATACAGGAGCTGAAAATCAAAAAAAATCAGATGCACCATGCCGAAGTGAGGTAAGAAGATTAGAGCGAATCCATCACTAACGCGATTTTTATTCTACGCCGAAAAGAAAGGGATGATAGAGATGGGATCATTCCCATCAAATTTGCGCGGGCCAAAAAAATGCTTGAGACGCTTTTAATGGTCGCCAGTTGCGGCGAGCACAGTACTGCCAAAAGCCGAAGGAGACGTAATTAGTATTCGCTAGTCGCTAACACAAAGTCGAGGGGTCCTGTTTCGCGTGTTTACACCGCGCAGGCCCTAACCTCACACTTTGTCGGGGAATTCTTACCATCTGAAGCCCTTGCTTCAAGTTGAGTGTCAAATCGCTCAAATGTCTCGCGATAACCGGACTTTGTCCAGAAGGTGGGAGCCATAGGGAGCGCCCATCGCGCCCTTCTGCAGAGGAAGACACGGCTGCCAATATCGACACGGAGATTGTAAGCTCTCTCGGGCAACCTGACGGCGTTTTCCTATCTTTTACGAACGCGATCTACGGTCTGCGCTACCCCGCTAGATACAAATAGCTGTCTAGCACCGTCTACACTGGTCTCCCAAAGAAGTGTTTCTTCCAAAACTCACCTTCCAGCGAACTAAAATAACGAGACATAATCTCTTCAGGTACGTACTTGCGATGCTCCCACGTTGGTTTGTCGTAGTTCGTCCAGCGGATATTGAAATACAGTGTGCCTTCTTCGTCTCGCGTATGGTCAAGGATCTTATTCAAAGTGTACTTGGGTCCCGGCGTGACTTTTTCAAGGATATATTTTTCCATAGGAGCGTAAGGAACCTCTGAACGTGGTAGCCCTCCCCCGTTACTGGATGCTGCTAATAAACCTCTTCGACGTTTGTTAACGAAACGCGAAACGCGGTGGAAGCTGAGAATCCGACGTTAGGATGAGCCAGCCTTCATCTGGGGATCCCATGGAAGCTCCATGGAAAAAGTTAACTAGTCCGGCTCCGGTCTGTCTAGATGCCATCCCTACAAAACACGTTACGTACACAGGCAAAGACCCACGGGGCGTTCGTGACCCTCTTGCTCTTGAAGCAACCTGCGTTGCAGTAGCTCAAAGACGTGCCTACAGGCGAGGGGATGAGGGATGTTTCGTGGTAAAGAAGCGAGCGAGAGATCCCGTGGGCGGCTGGACGATATTTTTGCCCTCCGGGTTGTAAGGCCGGATCGTATCCGGGTGAGACGGACGAGTGTCAACGTAGTCTCCAACTGTAAAGTCGCCAACGTCGGGGCGTGTTAAGGGTGGTGAAGACATCATGAAAACGATATTGCGGCAACATGTATCATGTTTTAAAAAATTTCAACAGTTAAGTCGTTTATTTCTTGCTCCCTCGGGCATCCTGTGGGCATTGTTCTCGTCCGTGCTGGGTGGCCTTCCTAATGACGTGGCATTGAAAGGCGAGACCATCGTGATATCGGAGGTGATAGGGTCAGCGGTGGGGAGAGTAGGAGGGTGGAACCAGTATGTAAGCGGGCCTCAGTTCCGTATCCGGGACGAACACTTGGAACCACTATAGCTGCTAACTGACCATGGGCTTCCAAATACTTACAGTTGGGAGTATCAACGTCTAGAGGATCTGAGCCAGTTTTCCACGCTATACGGTGAATCGGCGGAGTACGCACTGTTAACCGATGACATTCAAAATGCTTTTAAATTGGTTAGCGGCAGTGCGATTTTGACGGAGGTCGAACAGAGATTCCCGGGGCTCCTTCTTTGGGTCCATTACACGTACGCGGTAAACTGGGGTCATCTATGGTGTGGGGATTACATGCTACAGTAGCGTGGCAGGTGTGCAGCACGGAGATCCGCTGGGTCTTCTTTAATTCTCCGCTGTGCTGCAAAAAGTAGCGCGGGAACTCAAATTCCGCCTAGAAAATGTGGTATTCACGACAGACGGGCCTTCTCTACTCCTACATCTGTGATATTTGACTATAGGTATATACTGTAGTTGGCACCCATGAATCAATTCGAACGGCACTGCAGTTCCTGTCCTCTCCGGAGGTGCGCAGTTTATGTTTAAACCTCGGCATAGATACGTTTGCCGGCTGGTGGACAACCATCCCGCCTCTACCTGGTCAGCAGTCCCTCCCATATCTGCTCCGGCAGAACCATGACGACGGGACAAAAGTGCGTCGCGCTCCCAGGAGTCGGACCTAATCATGAAGCGCGAGTTCACAACGCACGTCACTTCGTTACAGCCTCTACTCTTCAAATCACAGTTAGCCCTGGAGTATACGCATGGAGCTCTGCACTTACTGCGGACCTGCTTTGGTGTATGTCGGATCAACTACCTCTTGCGTGTAGTTCTCCCTAATTCCACTCTCAAGGGAGCTGCGGAATTCGACACCACTGTTGAAGCCACGCTGCGGCGGTTGGTGGGCGGGGTTCTGGACGCCGACACTTTTCGGGAATTACAACTTCCTATTGTGCCGTTTGGGCCCCGCAGGCATCCAACATTTGGCATCGGGCTCCGCTCCCCTAAGCTGACTGCGGCGGCTGCCTTCCTTTCCTCCGTGTCCCACACACGTGCCCTGAGCGCTGCCCTTCTCCCTGTACTACCTAACACTGCTCTCCAATCTTACACATCCGCAGTTCGGGTATATGAAGAGTGGGAGACACAATTGGCACCCGAGAAGGTTGTCCACTTCATGGCTATCGACTCAAGGCAGCGGTTTGGGCAAGGGCAACTCGCTCGCCCAGTCGAGTAAAAGGCCTTTGACGCCATGCCAAAAGGGTATGAGAGGATCGTGGCATTCGGAGCCTCGTTATCAGTAGATTGTTGCAAGGACTGACATTCATGCCAACCGGCTCCAGGCCTGGGCACCTACATCTCGGACCGCAATTATAAGACGTGGTTACAGTTCTATTTCAGGGCACTACTGCTTCCTCCCGCTTCAAAATGCCATAAGGGGAGATGCACGGCACTCATGGATTAGTACGGTGACCATGCGCTGTGCTGTGGCTATGGATCTACCCGTGGGTGGCGGCACGACTCGCAAACACGGTTGTTTGTCGCAGACCTCTCCAAAGCCGCCCGGAACCCTGTCCTAGAATCCCTGGCGTCGGGGACAGCAATTCCGCACAGCGCCTGGTAGCAAGACTTCTATGGAGCGTCGAAGGCATCCGCCGCAGGACTGGCGTTGCGGACGATAGACAGGCTGAGTGGTGAGGGGAACTACATAGATTTTGTAAAATTCCACTATATTTATTAAAAATCCGAAAGCAACGCAATTGCAGTGAATACCAAATTTCGAACTGCTGTATTATGCCACGTATAGTGTCCCTGAATTTAAGTCACAGGTGTTGAAGCTTTAAAGAACCTAAACCTGAACCGAACCTAAACACTGCCTTCACTCTCTGATTTTAAACTAAGATACACGTATACCCTAACGATGACAAGAGAAAAATGGGGACCTTTAATGGATACATGAAGTGAGGGGACCTTTTGGGCCCGCCAACCTACGTGCTATTGGTGAGATCGGAAAAGAAACGTTAATTAATCATCATCGATGTGTAATTCTGGACGTATGCGGAGTCCGTCGCCATAAGATTCTCGAATTCGCTTGTAGGGTTGGCGCCGCGCCTTAGAACGATGTAGTGAGAAACGTGCTGGAGGACGGCTTGCGCTCCGTATCCCAATTGACCGTAGAAATCGATAACAGAGGCGCGTATCAATCAATCAGTTAATACCCTCGGCGGCGCATTGGTCGTCGTATGTTTGGTGCTTCCGCTTCTCGGCGGTGTCGACTACAGCTGCTGCAGTCTGCGCCCGGTTGCGGTTGTATTGCAATAGCACTTTGAATGATATAGAGGTTACAATAACCCGAAATAGTGTTCAAAATTCGAACTGTATTTGTTGGCACGTGCCACATGTTTTGTTAGCACTCCTACCGTGACTGCTTACAGTAGACTGGCCCCACTGGGCCAAGTAGTGGTCTACTAACTGACCCCGAAAATTATTTATTGCTAACAAGCTATTAGAGCGACACGTGTCCTAACAAGTAACTGAAGAGCTCGCCTAACGAGCTCACTTCTAACTTAATATTTATTGCTTGGCCTGAGTGCCACCACTAGTAAACAAGGTACCGGAGGTACCGACTTCTTCACCGTTGCTCGGTTTTGGCTCTAGTTGTTGCTCCTACAACTTCACGCCCCTGTTAGTTCAGGCTCCCGTGCTTACATCTATAGTAACAGCTATCCCCTTCGGCCCCGAACGCCAGCTTGGCTTGGTAGCCTGTTCATTGTTGTCAGGTTTGTACCTTTTTGTTGTGTTTCTACCTATAGGGAGGACGAGTATCCCTTGTGTCCTCTTGCGCCGAGGACGAGTATCGGTGGCTCTTGCCCTTTGTGGTATCTTACGCAGAAGGCGTGTCAACTCTTTTTGCCCATTCTTTCCCCTTGCTTGTCAAAGCCTCTACCACTTGAGTTCCTAGAACTCTCGAGCTACTACCCTGCAGAGGGAGTGAAGATAAAGTGGCGTCGAACACCGAGTAGTCATTGCCTTACGCAATAGGGAGCGTTACCTTTCTAGGTCGAGTTCGGTGCATTGCACTACAAAATTTGGTCTCCCGACCTAGAACCGATTTGGTTGTTGAATGAGAACAATCTTTGGTCGTTGACCTACGTCAAGTTGGCCATTGGACTTTGTGTTCTTGTTTCATTGGAAACACTCTTTGGTTTTTGAAACCACCATTGTTAAGAGGTATTATACCCACTGTGAATAAGATTGAACATTTCGACAATGTCGACTCAAAGAGTCACCCGTTCAGGATCCACATCCTCTGCTAGAGGGAAGATCGCGCCTAGAGCAAGCTCAGATCGCGGAACAAGAGACGCTGTTGAAACGTCCGCGTCAAAACTTTCTGTATTAGAGATATATCAAGAAATATGCAATACAGTGCACGAAGAATTGAAGGAAATAATCACTGTTGAAGTGAACCGATTACAAGAGGCTTTAGCCCAAGTTAGGGAAGAAACATTAGAAAAGGTTTGCCATTTAGAAATTCGTATCTCATTGCTTGAAGAGGGCTCACCTGAGTCCCAAGGAATATTAGATTCTCTTAAGAATGACGTTTATGTTATCCGAACGGATGTGAACCAAGCCCTTGAGGGCATTACAAAAGTGAAGAGTCATAATGATGACATGTTTGATCGTGTAGCCAGGAGGCTATTCAAAATTGAGGACGCAAGTCCCGACGTTACCATAGTTCCTACAACAATAGTTCAAGAAGTTGGTACTCCCAACCTTGATTCATATCCTCAAGGATCGCAACAACAAAAGTCTCATAAGGAGACAAGGAAAGAAAAGACTTCCAAGAAGTCTCGCAAAAGTTCTCGTAAGAACAGGAGAAAGATCTCTAGAAAGAGCAAGTACGGTGATCCCTCGGATCCCAGTTCCAGTTCGCCTTCGGACTCGGAAGCTTTCTCAAATGATGAGGATGAGGACGAAGATAGAGATTATTCGCCCAGTACAGAAGGTTCTTCCTCGGAACTATGCATTGATGAGAGAGGTAGGACCACCAGGGAATCAAGATCCAAAGGATCGAAGAAAACGAAGTCTCGTAAGACTCAATCATACAGAAGTGCAACCTCCAGGTTGACGACAAGAGGCCGTCGTGTTCCATCGTGGGAAGGGCTCCGTGAGCTCAGACCAACGAACCATTTTTCGAAAGGATTGCGTCCTATAGGACTTATCGCTTGGATAATACATCCCAACGTTTGACGTCCCGAGAATCGGGTAAGGTAAGAGATTACGCAAAGCGTATCAGTACCAAACTCCATAAGGAATACTTCTTCTCAGGGGAAGACCTATTACAGTATTAGACTTCTTACAGAAGTTAGTGCGTGAGTTCAACCTTCAAGGTATGTCGGAAGCGCAAGCCTTCAGAGTTTTGCCCGATTTCCTTGATGGAATAGCTCGCCGAATGTTCCGTTCTGTTTCGGAAACGACAAGCCCAGAGCAGGGAAGAATTACTGCCTGGCCGGAGGCTGTCCAATGGCTTCTTAGAAGCATTGCAACGAATGATGTCATTCATACTGCATTTATGCAATTGCGTGACATCAGGCAACTACCTAATGACGATGAAAAGACAAATTATATGCGTCTGACAGACGGTTCAAACCGTTGTGATAATGTACACTCTTCACAAGAGTGATGACGATGTTTGTGGATGGTCTTGATAAGACCACTACTTCCATTGTTGCGATGTATCGCGACTTGCATAGGAAGATTTCCTTCTTGGAACTTGTTGACTTCGCCGAAGCGGAGAGAGATGCTGTAAGAGCAAGGGCTCACTCACAAACACGTAGGGTATCTTTTGATAGGGTGGCTAAACCATCCACGACAAAGAGGGTGTCCTTGCCCCCATCAAAGACAGGTCACCCGAGGTGGGGTGCCAACAGGGGTTCTGTAAACATTTTGCAGTCTTCTATTTACTCAGGAGAGTCCCAATCTTCAGGCCATTATGGCCAACCCATGAGGGGATACATCTCTTACAAGAGGGAGCATATGAAGTCCCTTCCTATTCGGAGAACCTATTGTCTCACAAGAGACAAATGCACCATAGACACTAGTTGAACCAGCATTGGCCTTGGAAGGCTCATCAAGCGTCCAAAGACCTCCGGCTCTTCCTTATCAGGACCATCGAACCAAGCATAACCGCCCAGGATAGGTCCATATACCCCCTTATCAACCGCCTCATCAGGCCCAGAAAAGACATAGCATCATTTGCTATGAGTGTTACAAGCATGGCATGTGTACACAGATTTTGTACATCCTATGAAGAATATGGAAACAATTCTGAAGAACTACGAAGCATTATCTCCAATGGAGAATTCCAATTCCAATGTGCCCAGCACAAGTTATGAGACAGTTCGCCAATTGTTGGCCCAACAAGCAACCGGCACAGCGGCAAGCAGGTCCGTTTCGGAAAGTTACAAGAAGGCTCAAGCCAATGTAGTTCAAGGGGAGCCGACTCCCCAAGCCAGTTCATCAGAGCCCATTCAAGTGGTCATGACGACGCAGTCGAAAAACTAGAAGTGGTAGTTCCCTATGAGGGAAGACAAAAGGCCATGCCTCACTCTGGGGTGTCGCCACCCTGCTGCCATGACCAGTTATTGGCATTAGATGTTCAAGAGAACACTGATAAAGTCCTTATGGAAGGCAAATTTGTACAAGAATCTGTTAAAATTATTACTGTAGTGAATAGGGTTACTACCCAGTTGATACTTAAGAGACCTTGGGTCCGTTACACAGATCCGAAACATCCGGATCGTATTTTCGTTCTCGCTAAGAGAAACTACAAGGTCTATGTAGACATTGGAATTACATTAGCCCTCATGAGGAGAGCTTTAGCGGTGTTGGAAACTGGCGCCGGACCAAACTTCATAAGAAGAAGTGAACTCCCCAATGAGTTGGAACATCAGATTCGCTCTGGTGCGTTACCGGACATCTGCGATGCGAAAAATAACCCACTCTCGATGAGAGGTACGATCAAGTTGCCTGTTAGGATTGGAACACGTTTGGTGTTCGTCGACTTCATAGTCTGTGACAGACTTGCAGCACCAGTTATTCTTGGTGCAGACTATTGCGACAGATTTGTCGAAGCAATCAGGCCGAGACTTAGGAAAGTCGAGCTTGATGACGGTTCATCCGTCCCCATTACAAGGAGACCTTTGAAAAAGGCAGGTGATAATTACCCAGTTCCCGAAGAACAGGAAGCTGGATCGCAAAAGAGAATTACGAACAAGGTGCGTTGTGCACAATCGTTCACGATCCCCCGGAATCACAAATGGTGATACAAGTTACCTCTGATTGGTATGGACTGTTGGTTGCCCAACCCTCTTCGAAGTTATATGAACTTCACGGTCTATTCGTGACGAACGGAGTTGTCCAGGTCGAGAAGGATCGCCCTTTCAAGTTGCTTATAGCATATTTTGCCGATTATCCTAAACGGATATGTAAGAACCAAGTGTTTGCTACCACGCTTCCACATCCGACGGCCATGATCCAAATTCCCATAAGGACAGGTGAAGTGGTAGGAATGGTAGAGACCTACCACGATAAGGACTCATCAGAGTCATTGCTAGTTGCAGAAGCAACACCCCTAAGTACCATGAAGGTACCGGAAGATACTTTCCTTAAGGAAGTTACAGTAACGGAGAATCATGAAGATTCCAAGAAAAGACAAGCTACAAAAGCTGTATCAGATGGCAGTCAGCTATTAGGAGTTGATGTCCTTGACTTAAGTCATATTCCAGATCCTCTTCGAGAGCAGTTTCGAGAAATGTTGAGGAAGTATTCCTCAATGTGGGATGGTTCCCTAGGGGAAATTAAAACTACGACACATCGTATTGACCTCGTCCCAGGGACCCGACCTATTGCTCAAGCACCATCTCGCACAGGCCACAATTCCAGAGAAGTTGAAGTACAAGAGGTTCAAAAGATGTTCAAAGCCGGGATCATCGAGCCGGCGCAGTCAGAATGTGCTTCGCCCGTGTTACTGGTTCCAAAACCAGATAGTTCCATGCGATTTTGTATCGACTACCGAAAACTGAATTCAGTTACAATTAAGGATACTTATCCTATACCTCGTATGGACGAGTTTATCGACTCTTTAGGAGAGGCTAAAGTGTTCTCAGCATTAAATGCTAATTGGGGGTATTGGCAAATACCTGTTGCTCCCGAAGATCGGACAAGACGGCATTTTCATGCCATAGTGGATTATACCGTTTTAAACGGATGCCCTTTGGTTTAAACAATGCGCCAGCCACGTTCCAACGTGCTCTTGACATATTATTGTCACCTTAGAAGTAGACATAATGTCTCGTGTACCAAGATGATGTCATCATCTTTTCCCGTACCGGGGAAGAACATATCCAATATGTGGATAAGGTATTACAGACCCTACAAAGGGCAGGGATTACCCTCAAGTTGAGGAAATGTGAGTTTTTCACAAATAAGATCAAATATCTTGGTCAAGTTCTCAAGCCAGGAAGGCTAGAGATCCATGAGGTCCGTCTAACGGCCTTACAGGAGGCAAAGATGCCAAGGACTCATACTCAGCTAAGAAGATTTTTGGGGTTGTGCAACGTCTACAGACGATTTATCAAGGATTTTACGCGTATGGCGCATCCTTTGAACAGACTCCATAGTAAAGGAGAGCCAGATAACTTAAAACCTTTTGGTCCCTGTGAGGAACAAGCGTTCCGTGAATTGAAAGATGCGATTCTTTCGCCACCAGTATTGGTTTTTCCTAAGCCAGGACTTCCATACTCTGTTGATACAGATGCGCCTAAGTTACAGCTTGGAGCTGTGTTATTTCAAACTCACCCTGATGGTGAACGCAAACCTTTAGGTTTCTTTTCAAGGACCTTATTGGACGCCGAGACAAGATATTCTGTAACAGAATTGGAATGTATAGCTGTAGTGTGGGCACTATACCTATTGAGGCCTTATTTGATGATGGAAAAGTTCATTTTGAACGCCGATCATGCATCATTAAAATGGTTAATGAACGTCAATGATCCTTCAGGACGTTTAAAACGATCGGGTTTACGCCTCAGCGAATATGACTTTGAAGTCAAATACAAGAAGGGTCGTGCTAACACCCCAGCGGATGCACTCTCACGTCTTGAGACCGCAGGCGCTACGACTGTTGGAGTCAATGAAGATATTCCATGTTTGTTATTTGAAGAAACCCACTTATGCCTCCTATATGAGGAGTATGATTCAGCAAGTCCCCTGGATGGAGACATAGACATCTACAGTGATACAGTAGATGACGTACTCGCTCTGCAGAGCCCAACAGAACTTGAAGAGTTCGTGGCCATAACTATTGAAGAGTTAGTACGTGAACAGGATTCGGATCCATTGTGTCAAGCTTTAAGAGCTAGGCTCGACAACGGAGAGCAGATTCCCTTCTCCATGGATGCGAAACCTTATGAAGGTTATTAGTGTAGGACATCCTCAAACAGGATACAGATATTGATACCAAAGTCTTTGCAAGACAGAGTGTTACGAATAGGGCATTTTGCCCAGACCTCAGGTCACCCAGGTGGGAGACGGATGTACAAGTCCTTATCGAAGGATTATTACTGGCCATCCATGGCTTTATATTGCTATGCCGTTGTGCGGCATTGTTCAACATGTGCCCGTAATCGGTTCAAGTTACGGAAGAACCGTAAGGTGCTGAAGCTCTTCCCACCAGATGCTCCTTTGGAGTTTGTTGCGATAGATATTCTCGGAGAATTGATCAAGACCAAACGTTTTCACCGCTACCTATTGGTTATTACCGATCGTTATTCGAAATTAGCTCGGACGGTGCCTCTGAAGGGGATCACTGCGGCTTCTATAGCCTTTGACTTCGTGCACCATTGGGTGTCTGTCTATGGGCCACCGGCTGGTTTTTATCCGACAACGGAAAACAGTTCACTGTCAAGTTCTTCCAGACCATTTCTCGGATCCCAGGGATCAGTCAAACGTTCACAACAACGTACCACGCACAGGCCAATGGCCAAGCCAAACGGTTCAACAGAACTATCATCGTTGCCTTGAGGAACTACATTGCTGACCATCCCACGGATTGGGATCTGTTCACCGATGCGCTAACATACGCATACAACACACACTTCCACAGGACTACGAACATTGCTCCGTTCGAGTTGGTGTTATCTCGAGCTCCCAAGAGCCTAGCGCTGCAAGCCCAATAATCTTTGGAAGACTTCGGGTCTGAAAGACAGTACCACTTGAAGTGGCAATCATGATTAAAACGCCTTATGCGCACTGCAAAAACCTCTATACCAAGGTAACAAGCACGTTATAAACGTAACTTTGATAGGAGGCTTCGCAAGCCCAAATACGACATCCCAATCGGATCCTACGTGTTCCTCCGAAAGGATTACTTTGGCGATCAAGACCGAAAGCATAAGCCAACACCAGTCGCTACAGGGCCCTACAGGGTAAAGGAAGTCAATGATGACACCGTCGTTATCCAAGATGGAGACATTGTTGAGCGCGTCTCAAGAGGCCGAGTGGAATTAGCCCCAAGTCCTTTGGACAGGGCTCCCGAACCGCGTATAAACGCACCCACCGTCACTGAAGAGACACCGCAATATTCGACTATCAGTCGAATGACACAAAGTTGTATTCCATTTGGGAGTACAGTAACAAAAGGACTTGCAGACCTCCCGAATGAAAGTTCCAATAAGGAACAAACACAGGAAATTTTTCCTGACTCCACAACCACGGTATTAGACCCTACTTGTACGTCCAATAACCAGCTTGGTCAAACCACTGACTCTGAGGAGTCAGACGCCTCTGTAGAGGACGTCCAAGAGACTGCCGAACGGTCACAGGATATCTCACGAAGAGACAACGTGGTACAGGAACCCACGACCAACGAGGGTGCACCTCCTCGCCTACACGAGACTAATAAGTCTCAAGACACGGCTACGAAGCCACCTCGTCGCGTGACTAGAAGCCAGGCTTGCCAACGTTCATTGAACGACCAGACCCATGTCCAGAAAAATAACACAGAATATGTAATTGATCAAATTGTTGAACACGGCCAAGGAGATCACGGCGAAATCTTATACCAAGTCCGTTGGTACGATTAACCTGCGGACGCCGCCACATGGGAACCTATAACAGGTTTTCCACGATCAAAAGTGGTTTCATACTACAAGAAGAAAAATTGCCCTTACCAGCCATTGTCAACGATGCCATTGATGGGTAAGTGAAATGAAATTTGATAAGGAACTGCGCATTTCTCTCTTCAGAAGGGTGAGGGGTTGGCATTTGCTTTGCCCAACTCGCATTTGCTTTTGAAGCACCACACACGTCACCCATCAGGGATAGCACCAATGCTTAATGAGCCCATGGAACATAATTTGCTTTAGCAAATTGCAAAGTTGTATTAACAACACGATAAGATATCCTATTTGTATTGTTGAAGAATCAAGACTGTAGAAGTCTTGAGATGTTGTTGCTTGATGAAGCAAGATTTGCCTCGAATCGAGGACTGACTACGGCTTTTATAGACGTTTTATAAAGGGAAGACCATTGTCTTTTGGGTAGCTACCCACTATAGGAGGCACGATTAATATGTTCTAAGAACATTGGAGACGTTGCAAACGTCGAGTTAACATTTATCCACCATGGGGGGCTACAAACGGGAACCGCTTAAGGCCAATTGATTTGGATTGTTTTATTTGGATTGGATTTTAATCCGCCGCCATTTATCCATAACAGCTATTTGCAAGTGCGAAGTGGCACCAGTACCAAACGAATTATTTTCTTGACGTAATAGTGTGCAGTTGCACACAGCAATGTATATCAGAACTTATGATAGGAATACAGTACTGCACACAGTACACCGTATTTTTTGAGCACAGTGCTCTCACCAAGCGGGAGAAGAACTCCCAACGTCATGATGGTCTAACGCAGACCTTGTTTAACAAGAGCGTGAACGCCAACAACTCCCACGAGGGGAGCCATGAAATGACTTCGTCAAGTCAGATTAGCGTCCTCAAACGGAGGATGAGCTCGTTCATCGGTGCACGATGACGCAAATCCTTTGAAAACGACAACTATGGTCCTCGTTGAAGATGTTGCAACCGTTCTTTTTAGGAATTTTGATATCATTACCTTTGATAGGTCTCATGTATGCTCTATGGGAGTGATGTAGTCCGGAGCTCCCAAACTCCCCCGGCATATTTTGTTGATCCTGACCTCACTCAATTGAGTGAACTTCGAAAGAACTTGCAAAGTCGAGCTGCGACCTCCATGAAGGAGAGGGAAGTGGAACGCTGGGAGCAAGAGGGAAAACCAATTTTGGTTAATTTTTCAAGACTCGTAACGAGCAAAACGGTCCAAGTCGGACAATGCAGGCTCTTCCAGAGAGCTATCCACGGTCCACAGTGAGCTACAGTACGCGAAAACCCGCGCCAGGTCGAAGGAAAGCCCTTTACGAGGGTAACTTCACTCTTAAAGCCAGTTTAGCTATGTTCAACAAACACGTCACCGGGACCTATCCGATCCGCAAGGGATCTTGGAAAATACTAGAGCTGCTCCAGCACAAGAAAACAGCGCACTTGAAGTGTCGCAACAACGTAGAATACCCTGACGTACAAATGCTTCTTAAAGAAGTAACATTGTGACTCCATGATGGAGACGAATACTACTTTCGCCAAAAATATTATTCATCGTCTTCTTGGGCCAGGTTTCTTGCAATACATCCTTTTTTTCTAACACTACTCTAGGGTTGACTACTTGAACAAAGACTCCAATTTTGAAAGAACAACAACAATGGTTTAATCGACCTTGACTTCTCTTTGAAGCTGCGAGGCATTCAAAGGACCCAGAGCTCCAACTCTGGGCGTGGACCCGGAAGATCCGGGTCAACCTTGACTATCCCATCCCGCACTGACACCAGGGACGATTGAAGAAGCGTCCCGGGGCAGCCTGTAGCCGGGAGAGAATCTTGCGAACTTCTACGGGGAAGTGGAGTTTGACGAGCTCCATTGTTCCGGCGCGAACATAATGATCGGTTGTCTTGAAGCGAGCCCAACGTCCACGATGATGGATATCGAGCATAGTTAACCTTCCGGGGTGAAAGTCGTGCGTGGCTACTCCGTACCGCAATGAATGCAGTGTTATGACCAAGTGAGACAGATGAAAACCAGACGGGTGCCGAACCACGTTGTGAACGGCCCGGCGAAACACTTCTTGGCTGAAGTGGAATATTCGATCTTGCGGAGCCGGTTTAACGAAAGCGATGAGGCGTTTTAGCAGAGAACAGACGAAAAGAGATCTTCCAGTAACAAATTGGGACTTTCGGGACTTGGTTACAGGCAGCAAAATTGTAGCAAAGACAGGATATTTGGGACTTGGGTCGAAAATAATCTGATTTCGACGTATTAGACGGCATTCATCGTGACGAAGATAACATTCATGAGAGAGCAACACGGCGACAGCCATGGAAGACTTATCTTGGCGGAGCAAGTAGTAAGCGATTCCGAGCGCCAGATTCTGTGGACATGGTGTATATTGCTGGCTGGGAGCGCATCGATCCCAGCCGCGAAGCGCTTTAGCGGACATGAGCAACTTAGCTGAAAGCTCAGGGGGGAAGAACTTCAAAGCCGAGACCGTCTTCCATGCGAGGCTCTTGTGTTGTAACTGATCATCCAAGTAGAACAGGTAGTGGATGTAATCCACCAGAAAGTCATCAATACCATCGAAGTCGTCAAGAGAATGCTTGTTCTTAGCACAGAAACAGAGAAAATCTTTGAGGGCGAGTCGGTATTCCTTAATGGTTTGCGGACTTACACTCGCTTTTACGAGTTTAAAACGATCTGGAGGGGCCATCGGCGGGATTTTGTTTGGAAGTAATCCAGGTAGGGGTAATTCGGAGAGCGCAGGAGAGAGAGAGTGCGGCAATCTTTTGAGCAAGACGCCGCAAACCAGGAGAACTAGACCTTCCTTTCGTTAAGAGATAATAAATAACTTGAGAATCTGTGATCACTGTAGTTCTGCGAAAAGTAGTCTTATTTTGTCGAGCGAGCCAGCGAAGGCCCGTCAGTGTAGTCTGACCCTCCAGCAAATTGATATGCTGTGGGAATTTCCAAGCCTTTGCAGCGATTAGGCGCCAAGGTAGTTCGGGAACTTTTACCTCCGGGAGGATATTCTTCGAGAATTTCGAAACGAGATGAGTCTGACTGGGATGCCAAGGCGTGTGCGGGGCATACATGGATACATGGTGGCTCCCCCTTGGAGGAAGCATCGGAAACGATCATGTAATTTCCTTGGTCTTCTTTGATATCATAATGAAGTAATGGTGCCAACGTTACTAGGAGCCGAAGTTCAGTACGCGCATCCATTGTTGAGATTTAAGTCTCTTGAAGGGAATGGCTTCCCTCATAACAATCCTGGAGTACTGAGAAAACAGGCCGATTAAACAATATGAACCAATTCCAAGAACCAAGCACCTTCTGCAGCTCCACCACACTCCAAATTTTGGAGTTCTCAAGGCGCCGTGTTTTTGTGATGAGCTCGGCCATCTTCTCAGGGTCCGGTTCTAGATGACCATTAGCTCGCCACTGTATTCCTAAAATGGACTTTGTGGAGAGGCTTGGCGCCTCGCATTTGGATGGTTTGGGATCCAAATTGACGGCTTCAAAGGCCTTCCATACTGTTTGGTAAACCTTTTCTACACACTCTCGATCATGCCAAAGTACGAAAAAAGCGTCAATATATCGTCCATATCTCATTTTCTGAATGACTTTATCGTTACCTCCAATTATTTCGAGTTTGGGATCAATCCCAGCTCTAAGCAGCAGCTCGCCCTGGATCGAGTGCCCTACCACCACAGAGTGGGACCAATCCATAGGCAAGACCCGATGTCGAGGCCAGAACCTTTGCACTTCGATGACTACAGGAGGGAGTCCGAAGTAGCTTCGAAGGTGTTCAGGCAAAGCCAACCTATGGTAGTGATTATCGATATCAAGTTTGCCTGTGTATACCAACTTATCTGAGACCGCCTCCAACTGTGTGAACAGTCCTGGGTGAGGCATTTCACCGTCAGCTGGGTGATGAAAGTGCACGGTTCCACGACGAGCGTGCAGAATTAAACGCTGACGCGTTTTGTCTTGAGGCACCGCGAAAAGCCCATTGATCTCCTTAGGCTTTTTAGTCGTCAATTCCACAATGTTCCTATCCAACAACCCCTTTATGATTGTTGGGTAAGTTTTGGGTGCAACCATGAGACACATTTCCGTTTCTTTGAGTTCAAGTTCCGTGGGAGTCCGAATAAGACTCTTATCGTCTGGGTCTGTATATAGAGGAATCATACGTTTTGGGAGGACGTCAATGAGTTTGACGCATCCCGAAACATCTGCCGGGGGCAGAGAGATTTTCTTCATATCAATGTAAGTGACGTCGGAGACGCCAGTTATTCCACCGTAAACTTCCGTCGCAAAGGAGAGCGGCGCACGGAAACTGTGATTCCGGCGCCAGAACTCCCGACATCTACCTTCTAGATACAACAACACGTTTCCCTGGACCGCAGTTCCCTTCCCCGCTTCGCCGTAGGTAGCGAGGAATCATTCATCGCCGTCAAATAATAAGGGTCCCTACTATAAGTGAAATTAAGTGCGCAGATAACTCGTCTGGTTTCTACCGCAATTCGCTTGTTTCTGGCTTGTCGCCTTCTGAGTCTACTGCTACGTGAAAACTTTTGGCAGGAAATATAATTTATTGGGCAAAGCAAGGTGAAGAGGTCCCTGCGATTCGCAGATTGAACCATTGTTTGATCTTAAGTGCTACTGACCCTGGCCCCCACGCTCATCCTCATGAGAGCGCTTCGAGGCCTTCTCTATATTCTCGGCAACCTTGGCCGAACGCATGACCCTACCCATCAAGTCATGGAGCGTCGGGTCGTGGCCAGAGGACGACTCCAAAATATGACGGGCATAGTCCCACGTTCCCTGCTTCATCATCATCTCGAGCCCAAGCAGCCTTCGTATAGTGATCTCGAAGTCCGGCTCACGACACACCTTTTTCCAGCCGCGATGAGCGATGCGGACGTTTATAGCACGAGCCCATTCCAAGGCCTCCATCCGACTCCTCTTGATGTCACGTCTGTTCGGACTTGGGACCTGCAAAAGGCGGAAATGGTTCTTGATACTATTATCCGCGACTATCCATCAGTATGCCGTTGCCGCACCGATCTTCTCTTCTTCCTCAACATTGATATCCAGCGTACCGCCTGCGACCGTCATAGTAAGATCCGCATTTTTAGCGCGAACCTTCTGTCGCTCCACAGCACTTAGTATCTTTTTTTCCCTTCTTTTTTTTCCTGCGAAGTCTTTCCAAAAGAGCAGAAACATCCTCGTCGTCCTCGGATTCAGAGTCCGAAGACGACGGCGAGCTAGAATCCTCTTCCGCAAGCCCGGCACGCGATTCCAAGAGCTTGCGGACATCTTTCGGTTTGGAGCTAGAGGCTCTGGGCTTCTTGGCCTCCAACCGCTCGATCCTCTGCATCATCTGTTTCATCGACTTCCCATTTGCATCAATTCTCTCCGCCATACTGGTTACCATGCTAATTAAAGTCTTCATCGGGTCATCACGCTCTTTCTCATTAACGATTTCCACTTCCTTCTCCTCAGTGGATGGCTCACCTGCAGCGACGGCACCCAACTTTGGAAGTTCCGGTTCCTCTAAGGGCGTGACGGGCCATATACCATTGCCCAATCTCTCCAAACATTCTTTTGCGGTGAGCTTTTCGTGTCCCGGAAACTCACCGCAGTCCTTGATCAAAAGGAAGAGATACTCCCATAGCTTCTTGGCATGCGTTGCACTAAGGCTCTGCGCTTTACCGAATGCCTCCCCGCAGAACACCTCTATTACATCCTCCTCGTGTCCATCCAACAACTGGATGACTTCCTCCAACTTGTTCTTTTTATTAGTAAGCCGAATGCTTTAGGGTTGGAAGGCCAGCTCAAACCTTCCTCCCGATTCTGTGAACTTCACAGACAAATCTTGGTGTATGTGAGGCCTGCTCCCCAGCTGCCACGCAGTTCAAAAACCCAGCCGGTCGACTAGCCAACAAAATTGAACCAGTCCTCGTAGGATAATGATCGATATAGACTTAGGCGGAGAGGGCTCGCTCTCCCACGACTCATAAATCCCCTTTGGGATTCGCCCACACGTGACCTCTTGCGTTTACCCAGAGCAAGAGTTTAGCCAGTTTAAAGTTTTTCGCACCCGTTTGCACAATGAAGTGACAGGGGGCCCGACGAGAACGGACGGCGCGAACGCAACCTACACAAACCTCAGATAACACCAATGAGCCATATCGAGGCTTCTCAGTCAATTCTTCTGTTTTCAGAGACACGAACCTTGGGTACCAAGTTGGAGAGAGAATAAGACCATAACGGTACGGAAATAGCGAACAAGAACGCCTCTCTCAATCCAAACAAGGTGGATAAAATTTCCAAATCAAAAATGCCATAAGCGCTTCCACCGCCCTCCAGTACCTTCGGCAATTCACCTGCGGTCGAAGACAGCTTCCACACAAAGGCGGATCCTCACACATACAACGGTATAGTTCCCCCTCGGGCTCACTTAGGACCCCTCAGGTACCGACTACCCCGGTCAGCTTATTGGATCCTTCCAAACCCTTTCGTCGCAAAACGAAAGGATTGGGCGTGTTTTCGTATTTTTGTAAAAATAGCGTAGTCTGGGTTAGTTTTAAAATGGCGTAGCGGTGGCTTATAAACAATTTTGATTTAAAGGGATCTTTGGGGCTTGTACCAGGCCCACCAAGCTTCATGACGAGGTTTCCCCCGAGTTCGGAGCTATAATTCCTTTGCATTGTTACCCCGCAAGCAGGAAACTAGGCGCATTAATTCCATAACGAACGTTGTTACGTCAATAACCATTGCTGAATCCTTCCGAAGTCGGTGTCTCACTTCCTTGCGTTGTTACAGTGTTACCATCCCACTGAAATAGGAGTAATAATCCATGAAGGGCCTCTTGTTACGTTAAAACGATGTCGGAGCCTTACCTCCCTGCGTTGTTACAGCGTACCATCATTACTGAAATAGGAGCAGCAGTCCATGAAGGGCTTTTCTTGTTACGTTAAAAACGATTTCGGTGCCTTACTTCCTTGCGTCATCACGAGAAAGGCTACGGATACGGGCTCACACCAACCCAAACTCCTCTCCCACAGTAGGAGGCTAATCCATAAAGGGCTTTGTTACGTCAAGATCCATTGCTGAACCCCTCCGAGGTCGGTGCCTTACCCCCTTTACTTTGTTCCTACCCAAGCCTAGCGTTGCAAAGTCTCCTCTGAGCCGCGCCCGTGCTTAGACCTCAGGTAGTAGTTCGCGCTACACTCCGGATTCGAGTTATTGTTGGGGGCCCTGATCGCTTCCCCCACAGCTTTTAAAGACGCTGCCTTGTCTATCCAACAGTTTCAGCTTCGTTCTGCAATAAGTTTCAATTTCGTCAATTCCAGTGGTACAATTCCAAGATCCCCTTGGTAACATCCTATCCTTCCAAGGAGCGCCCTCCTAGCCCTCGGCCCGACGACGTACTCCATAGTTAGGTGCAGCAGACAAGGAGCTTTCTCGCTACACTCATTAGAGATCCATCCCCGGACGAAGCGCCCCGCGCCCATAACCGCTGTACAGCAGCAGTCCAGAGAATCGAACGATCACCGCATATTTAACAATGCCACAACCAGGTAACTTTTCCGCCGTCAGGCTTTAAGCCAGAAGAATTCCCCTATATTTTTCCTGATACCTCTCGCTTGCTTCATCTGCTCCAGAGCGGCCGAATCCTCTTCAAACATTCAGGGCGAAAGACTATTCGGTTCAACGAGTTCACTGAATAATGTTGTCTACAGTAGATGCAAAAGGAGCGGGTAGCGCTACACGTCAGAGTAAGAACTCTTTATTCCGACTCTTAACTGAATAGTATGTACAAAGGCCCTGAGGTCATTTTACAGTAGGACCTCATGTCCACCAACATAAGTCTCATGAGGAAATTGTAACAAAGTTAAGTTCTGTAACAGAGCTGCAAAACGACACTTGTATCATGTGAAGGTACATCCCATGAGGGGATAAGGCCGCGAAACTTATGGAAGCTTAAAAATCTTATGTCAAAGGAAGCCTAATGTTTTGATCGGCTTGCCATGGGAAGCAGAAACAAAGCACAGGGTGCTAAACTGTTTTAACAGGGAAAACCCTGACGCGATACGACTTCTCGAAAAGAAGTACTACTGGAACTCTACATGAGAGAAGAATCACTACTGTGTACAGTAGATGTACCGGGACGAGTCGTTCTATGACCAGGAGTAAGAACTCAAATCAACGCCCTAACGGAAGAACTCTACACCACTGTTGTGGAATCAGAACAGCTTTCGAAGCACTGTATCCGTCACCTTAATGGTGCGCCTGAATACTTCAGGGTGAGGACAACCACAGTACAACAAAAGCTCTTTAGCCCTAGAACTTGTTCGACGAACAAAGGAAACTAAAGTTCATAATGAACTGCCTATGGACGGCTTCAAAAGCCCAACACATGCTAGGAATAGCGTGGTGCAAACAAAATAGAGGTACCACCTCGCGGGAAAGTAGAACTTGTGCAGTTAAACGCATGTCCACTTTGGACAACGTAGCAATCAACCCTGACGGTCATCGTCAATAGTAGCTTTAGAGCTGCTCGCCAAGAACTATAATAGTTGCTCAAGGCATGGTTGAACGCGCCAATGATAAGAACTCATCAAGAGTTGCACACTATGGTCTCAAAGACCACGGAAAAAGAGGTGTAAAACCATCAAAACCGTTCATGCAGACCGCTGAGAAACTGTAGCTCCAAATAGAAATCACCCCACCGGGGACACTGCAGAGATTCTTGAAGCAGCAAGACGACGCGGCACGTAGAACGCAACTGGACCATGCGAACTACAGTAGCCATGGACAAACTGGCGTACCAGTTTCAATTTACACTAAGGTGTATACTGCACTGAGGTGTATAATACACCAACGATTACGAATGTCGATGCGACACACGATGCGACAACGCAAAAGCGCTCCGTGCTGTAAGAGCACTTCTGTAGGAAGCTCGAGCTTCATGTCTGCAGGTATCCATGAAGGATACAGTACCGAGGCTCAAGCCTCTACCTCCACGACAAAACGCTGTGCTACGACAGCAAACTGCGGGTAAGTTACAACTTCAAACTGAGATGATCCATGAGGATACAGTACTGATGCTGCAGCATCTATGTTTGCTACTCAACGCATCTCTTGCAGCAGCACACCGACACGAAAGCTTTAAGCTTTCACTGATACAATCCGCTCGGATACTGTACCGATGCTCATGCATCTACGCTAACGCACCACGCTCTACGCAAACTAACACTAAGCTACTAAGCTAACGCTATAGTAGGGATTCCAAATTTCAAGCAAACAAAGTTATTCAACATAAGTAACTACTTTCAAGGTAGAAGCAAGGCCTATGAAAGGCACACTTGACCTAATGGTCACAATTGTAATCGCCCATGAGGGGCATACGCATACAACGCGAAAAAGTGTTCCCATTTGGGTGGACAAGATCAAGAGCTTTTAGAGCTCGACTGAGGTTTGAAAAGGCCCGATGAACGGGATTGTCGCAAGCTCTGCATAGCATTTCTGAGCTGTGTCTTCAACTCTGCAAGAGGTTTTTCCAACTCCTCTTCGGAGTAACCAAGGTCCTTCAGAAAGGAACGAACAACATCAGCTTCGGATGGAGCTGCGTCTGCAGGAGCCGAATTGTTAGTACCGGCACCGGTCATTGTGACGTCTCCGTCATTGTTATCACCTCCCTGAGGTGCAGTCTCGTCGACCTAAACGTACTCATTTCCCGCAGTGGGATTGTTGGGATTATCTGCTGGAGCAGCAGGAGGAGGAATATCACCCTCAAGGCCCATAGCTGAAAGAATGGGTCCTGTTGAAGGACCCGGGGTAGATTGATGGATGGCCATCGTGGCCGCATTTTCCGGTGGCGCAATTCGTCCTTCCTTTGCCTCCAAAGGCGTTACACCTTCTCCCTTCCAAGGGTTGTAATAGACGTAATTGCCTGCGTTAGGGTCGTTCCGACCAGTAGAAAAATGATGGTGGCTGCCGCCCTGCGAACGCGAGTTCCACTGCAATGGAACCTCATCCCACTTGATCGATTCGATCTTTGTTAATAGCCGCTGGACCTCGGCATCGTTATCTTTTCCTCCAAGAGGAATACTCATATCCAACTCCTTCATCCAGGAGATTAATTTCGATGGTAGGAACCATAAGCGCCATGTGTCGTAGACATCCCACGTTAAGAAAGCAGAATGCTTCACGCAACACTCTGTCAAAAATTGACACCATATCACATGATTGGGATCGGCGAAATAAGAACCGAAGTAGTTTAGTGACGGTCCGAGTTCGGACCAAAAGCCTTGACAAACCTCCAACGGAGGCCAGTAAGCAGGTGTTACCTGATATCGATGACCCAGATGCTGGGGTGCAATGGCTTCAGCCTCTCGACATTGATAAGGGATCAGATATCCCGTCTCATCACGTATACGACGCTGGAGTCTTGCCGTGTTCTTAAAGAACGGTTTATGATTCCGCTTCTTTAAGGGAAAGAACATAGGAAGAATGGCATCTTGCCAAAAGATCGCCTCCTGGCGCACACCGCGGACCCCGCGCCAGCGTTCGACAATCACCTCAGTAGGTGCCAGTTCGTCTGTTCCCAGACTAAAGATACTGTCGCCCCAAAGGCGTTCTCCGTTGGTCCGGAAGACCCAGGTATCCGCTCCCAAAGAGCGCGAAATCGGAATGCCTCCAGGCAATAACGCCAGACGGTCCAAGACCGCACGTATGAAGCGCCGACGCGCACGAATGACAGGCTCCGTAGGGGAAATCTTAAGGGCCTGAGGAGGCAAAGCGATATGGTTCAACCAATCTTTCGTGAAAATCGCCTCCCAAGGCACGTTGCAGGGTAAGAAGTCCGATCCATCATAGTAATCTCGCCTAATGCGAAGTCGATTTAGCACGCCCCGTGGGATAAAGTATGGAGCGTATACATGCGCATCGATTTCGTAGCGAGGATTGCAATTCGCAATCTCTGTTGGAGAGGAATAAGGCCAGTCCTCTGGGACATCGTGAGTTGATTTATTCTCGTAGGCTTGCGAAGCCATTTTTTTATCCTTCGGAGGACGGTTGTGAAATGCGCAATCCTTGAAAGGATTAGTTGAATTGACAAGAACTCTTGAAGAGTTGTGATACGATCCTATGTTAGGATTTGGTGGGGTTGATCGACCAGGAGGTCGGAAGGTAGGACGCAAAGTGCACCCACGCCCGAGTTCAAATACCGATTTTTCGGCACGCCCGAATGAGCCTGCAGGCCGAATTACAGTGAGGTCGCGCACGACCACCTTTTTATGTTGACGCCCGACGGGTTTCACAATATTTTGGCGCAAACCGCCCTGGATACTCAACACACCAGGTGTCCGCAACAAGGAGAACGACTCCTGTGAAACTGGCGACGACGCCTTGGGAAGTTTATCACCCTTCCCAGGCACTGTAGCCGGGGCATGTGATAATTTGGTACCATTACCAGGTAAGGTTGACAACTGACTGAGGGCTTCCATAGTTGAATTATCGTCTTTAGAAGACGTCTTGTGTGCTTCGAGACCGTTCACGGTAGGATCGGACCAATTTCAGTTTTGACGTTGGTAGGCCTTACGCCACCATTCATCAAACTTTTCTTGCCCAGGCCCGGTCATAGCTTTGATAGTTTCAAACCACAAGCCACCCGACGACGGGTAAATCTTCTCGAAAAAGGCGACGATGCCACGCTTTGCTTCTCAGAAGCTGAACTTACTCCCTGGGTCTGCGCGCTCAGAAGGGGGAGATGTAGTGCAATAGCACTTTGAATGATATAGAGGTTATAATAACGCGAAATAGTGTTCAAAATTCGAACTGTATATGTTGGCACGTGCCACGTGTTGTTTTAGCACTCTTACCGTGACTGTTTACAGTAGACTGACCCCACTGGGCCAAGTAGTGGTCCGCTATCTGACTCTGATAATTAATTATTGCTAACAAGCTATTAGAGCGACACGTGTCCTAACTATTAACTGAAGAGCTCGCCTAACGAGCTCACTTCTAACTTAGTATTTATTACTTGGCCTGAGTGCCACCACTAGTAAACAAGGTACCGGAGGTACCGACTTCTTCACCGTTGCTCGGTTTTGGCTCTAGTTGTTGCTCCTACAACTTCACGCCCCTTTTAGTTCAGGCTCCCGTGCTTACATCTATAGTAGCAGCTATCCCCTTCGGCCCCCGAACGCCAGCTTGGTTTAGTAGCCTGTTCATTGTTGTCAGGTTTGTACCTTTTTGTTGTGTTTCTACCTATAGGGAGGACGAGTATCCCTTGTGTCCTCTTGCGCCGAGGACGAGTATCGGTGGCTCTTGCCCTTTGTGGTATCTTACGCAGAAGGCGTGTCAACTCTTTTTGCCCATTCTTTCCCCTTGCTTGTCAAAGCCTCTACCACTTGAGTTCCTAGAACTCTCGAGCTACTACCCTGCAGAGGGAGTGAAGATAAAGTGGCGTCGAACACCGAGTAGTCATTGCCTTACGCAATAGGGAGTGTTACCATTCTAGGTCGAGTTCGATGCATTGCACTACAGCGGTAAGAGGAGGATTGAGGGCTTACAATGGGCAATTAGATTCCTTGAGGCTTAAGGGCGAGGGCGGCGTCGTCGGTGACCAGGTCGAGAGCACTGTGGTCGGAGGTTTCTCTCTGAAGATCGGCTGCGAACGTTTTTTCGCGGTAGACGTTCACCGAGAGCTTGAGATCTCTGAGCAGAATTTAAAGGAGTTCCCTGAGGCCATTGTGGTGCCTGAGGCACCAATTCTGCTGGTAAATACGGAGACGTAGTGTCTCTGTGCGTCAGGATTCTGTATAAGCCTGTAGGAACCTCGTGCACATACCTTCCAGCGTTCGGAGGCGGAGAAAAACATATTTCCCAAGCGTATATCCGCTATGGTGCACACTATTGCTGGGGTGAAATAGACTTCCCTGAAGGTACTTGGGAGAACAGCGAATGGGGCGGTGGCAGATTGTAAACTAACACAAGAAAGACGGCTAGGGGAGTTGGAGGAAGGATTGGGAAGCAGACTGAGTGTGCGTAGGGTTGCTTTGCGCATATGTGCTAGCATGTATTGTTCCAGGTGGGCAGAATGTCAAAAACCGAGAAGCAAACCCAAGTGAGCAGTTTTTACAACAGGAAAGTTTTTTATGCGCTAGGTGGATTCCAAATACAACTTCCTCTGCTACTCTACGCGTTGCCTAGGTTCCACCCATGATGCCCTAGCATATAGCGTTTCAAGCCTTGCACGTTATCTCGGACAGGGCAGACTCTCCGACGAGTTTTGGATTGCCGGAGACGGGTCATACGTGTGCAGTAATTTTCTAATCGCACCTGTGCCTGTCAGCGAGGCTACTGAGCATGAAGATTCTGTTAACTTTTCTTTGCCGTCATTGCAAATGCATGTAGAGTAGGTATTCGGAATAATGGTCACAAGATGGAGTATCTTCTTCAAGCCTTTTCCTTTTGAATTGGCCAAGTCAACACGAGTGATGGCATTAATTATGAAGCTTCACAACTTTTGCATCGATAATTCATCGAAAAAGTTCTATGAGCGAGATGAAGACGATATGCGAGCACTGTACCGCGAGAGCGTAATGTAGTATAAAGCCGCCCATTGCGTTTTTGTTGATATCGTTTCTTCAAATGGCACGATATCTGCTCTTGAGAGGCTCACTCAGAACGGCTCAAAGAGGGCTCGGTTGATTGATATTTTCAGAAGAGGTGGACCGCAAAGACCCCCTGTGGTGAGAGCTCATCTGCGTTGGTATTTTTTCAGCTAGTAAACACTCCGGAGCATCTTTATCTGTCACCACCACTCGCATAACTATTTCTGCCAATGCCCTCAGCACTTCTGCAATAACAGATAGCCTAACGCCGCATTCTACACGGGCCATTAACATGTCCCCCCGTCCCTCGTGATTCACCCGCCTCCACTGATACATGCCCCGCTCCCACCGGCCAAGACCCGTTCGAACATACTGCCGATGCTTAAGCATCTTCGCTTAGCCTCCTAGACCTGCCACCACTTCCTGCACAGAATCAAGCACCCTCTTCTGCCTTTCCATGACTTCTTCCCGGCTCCGCTCCCAAAAATCAAAACGTATTACTGCTACGCCGAAGCAACACCGCCAAACTCACACCGCTGAACGCGCCGTCCCATTTCTCCCCCCCAAAAGCTCACACTTGGTACACAATCTTTGTGCTGTATCTCTGCCCACTAGGTGGCACCTAGTGGTCAGAGGCCAGGGTCACGGCAAGGTCGCTGTGCTCTGCCCCTGGCAGAGGTGAAAAACAATGATCCCTTCAACTCCCAACAAGTCCCAGCAACGCTAAGCTCTCAGCGACAAGAAGACTTCAGCGACGCACAGCATTCAGCGTCATTCTCATTGCATCTCGTACGTCATGGCACATATTTCTAACGACTGTCGCCCCGCTCCTTGCAACTACATCAAAGTCGTAGATTCTGCCCCTACCAATCAATTCATTCAAAGCGGATTGCTCCCATGCCAACCGCCCCTCACCTTCAGCCGACACACAGTAAGCTCTGTAGAAAACTCTATTCATCAGAAGTAGTCGTATATCTACAGTAGGGACTAGTCTTTCTCTGCCGCTTGTTGGCATGTTTCGAATTCATCGCGGAGACCCCGCAAATTTACACTGTATATTTCTATAATCTCCTTTTCCTCGTTGTTGGAGATTTTATTTTGTTCCAAATGTTAAATCGCTTGGAAAGCGTCGTTGATGTCCCGAACTATCTGTATTCTCTCCCTTTGCCGCTTAAATTCTCTATCCCTTTCCACATCATTATTTTGTTTGGTTATAATGTTGGGCAAATCTGAAAGAGTTGCCGTAAAGCCTTCGAACTGCTTTGTATTCAATAATCGTTCATCTGTTGTTTCCGCTTTTCAGATGAGCTACCACCACCTCAGGAGATAGTTGGTATATCATCCATTGCCTCATCTAAACCGGGGAATCCTTCCTCGTAGCCAACAAAGTCAATATTTCCAACAATCTTCGTTGTCAGTTCTACAAATTCTGTATCGATAAATGCAGTGCAACAGTTTGCAACATTATGCAAGAGTAACAAACGCTTCGATAACGAAGTTATCTGACCGTCAGCAATGTGAGGAAGAAAATCAACGAACCAATCAGGATCATTCTGCCCAGAACGATTTCACTTATCCAAAACCTCCATAAAGTTGCTTCCCGTCTCCCTAATCTTTTCTTTGGAAAAAAACACTTCTATAAACCGGGGATGTCTGGTAATAGCAGTGTAGTCCAAAATTCCACTAAAGTCTATGTTAGGCTTATACTCAGGGCTTTTGAATACTGGTTCAATTACTGATTAGACTGAAGATGTGGGCATAGGCGTCAACCGCAAGTTTTCGAAGCTTGAAGAGGAATGCGAAGAATCATATAGCGAGCAAGATGACCTTCAAGTCTTCCAAGCCCAGTTGGCCGGGTATGCGCACCCATAAGGCGATAGCGTCAATGAGTCCGAGGCAGATCTCAAGGACGCTCAACAGGGTGACAGTTCCGAGGAGGCTGAAATCTTTTTCATGAACTGAGCGTGGGAGGGAGACATACCACCAACTTTCCAAGGAGCTTTCATGGACTCTAGATAACAGCTCACAATAATATGAATCAAACAGGCTCAGCAATATTGCTCACTTCAATTTACTGCTCTTCCACAAATATTGAAAGGACAAAATCTGAAATTTACCTACGGTAACACCAAGGACAAAGTACTTTCCCATATCAAGATACAACTTTTTTCCGCTGATTGCTTCTTGGTAGTTCGCGCATACGTCGTAGAGATTTATTTACAGTAATTTATTGTTATAATCAATATACTCCGTGCAACATTACAGTTGGTACTACGGAGTAATTGCATGTAACAAATATTGTCATGATTGACCTATACCGACCAATGATTACAGGTTACTCATAAATCCATTTGAAAAATGCGTCAATTGTCGTCCGAAGACCACTCATAAACTGCTGGCTGCGAATTCAAAGCTTCTTCCGTTGAACTGGCCCTGAGAAATGCACTCGAAGCCTCTCCCTCCACTTCCACGAAATTTTTTGCCCAGGCTAAGTGCTCTAATTTCTCCGAAACCGTGTAATGCATTGCATATTGATCTAATCCGCTACAGTATCAGTGCTTTCATCAGCAACTGCATTCTCAATTATCTTCCTCACTAATACATCATCATTAAGATGTTTTATGCACTCATTTGCTTCAACAGGTCTCAAAATCTCCCTATACTAACCCTATGAGCTTGAGAAAAAATCACTACAATCTCGTCCTGCATCTACCGTGTAACTTTTACATCTTGTTCATCCAAGCCCAATGGTGCTTCATTCCTTCCGAGACCGCAATGCTTCCAGCATGAAGTAGCTTCAGTTAAGATCTCATTCTATGCAACCTGGATCCATGACATTGCCTTCAAAATATCCACTTTGTAAATTTGTTTCAGAGCTGTATCAGCATTGTGAAAAGCACGCTCCATTTGCCACTAATTATAAATAATTTGAAAGCAGCATTTATACCTATGTCCAAAGGCTGAATGCGAGAGGCATAGTTTCAGAGTAGAAAGTACACCTCAAAATTGCGCATGCTATTGAGCTGCTCAAAGGTGGCATTAGTGGGACAGTTGTCGATAGAAAGAAGTAATTTTCGCCCCGGGGGCGAGCAATGTAGTCTTGCAACCGTAAAGTCAATTTAGAAAGAAATGGCTTGTCATCAATGCCTTCCTATTTGCTAAAAAATTAGCTCCTTCCCTGCCTTAAGCTTGAAATCTCTGGGCTCCCATGCTGTTCCAATAAAAATCAAATGAAATCTCTCAAAACCATTCATGTAACAACGAGGAATATTGACATTTTCGCCTTCTCTATTTCCCACCCAGGCAGTCTATGAGTAGCAATTGTAAGACACGGTGGCATAAAATATAATAAGCCGGTCTCATCGGCGTTGAAAATATCCCTAGGATCAAACTGCTTTACTTTGTCCTTGTAGGCAGGAAGCTGAGTTTGCAACAACATTTCATCAGTATTGGCGGCCTCTTCATGAGATCAGAACGACTTCAATCCCCAACGTTTTTTGAAGTTGCTCATCCACCCTTCTGATAAGCTAAGAGCCATCTTGTAGCCCTCTGGTCGATACAAATTAGCTTTCGACTGCTGCTTTTTGCCTATTTCACGAAGAATGTCTGCAGTTAATCACTTTCGAAATTCACTCTGCGCACTAATCCACTAGAAAAGTGCAGCCTCTAGAGCTGCATGTTGTGCTGCTCGATTACATCTTCGCAACTTTGCTTTTTTCCTCGCGGTACGATTGGGCGCAGTTTGTCTTGGATCTTAAGAATGCATGAAATGAAAATTAATGAGAGAGAAAAGTGAGACGAAATTTGGCCTTGCCCCAGCTTGAAAGACTATCAAGCGCATGCGATTCTCCAGCATACTTTATCAGATCATATTCGAGAACCAAAGCCCTATTCTGGGAAATAGTCAGTTTATTTCGCAATATAGTATTTTTGAGAATGGTAAATAGTGTTTTAAATCATAGTAGAAGTGTTCGTACTTCTACTCATGATTAAGACAGCTAGGTAGTGCCATTCTGTCTGAAACGATCCTCAACACTCCTCTTTAGCTAATTAGTAATTTCAAATTCGTTTACAGTGGTTACATAATTGTTACTCATATCGTACACCCATTTCATCTTTAATTTTAAATAAAACTTGTCGTATCTCAAATCCATAGAAATCTATTTGTTGCTTTCACCGCTTTATTTCTAATATATGGTGTTGTTTGTATCAGTTGATTAATATTCGGCGTTTCCTAGGCCTTGGCATTCTCACGAATGCCCGTCTCATCCCTGACTTTGACAACGACGAAGTAGTCAGCAAGCACGACGGATAGAAGCTACCCTTGGTCAAAAGGAAGGGTCATATCTATGTGGAATGTCCGGTAAACATGTTGCAGTACAGTAGAGGTTAACTTACTTTCGGTTTGGTTGTTGGAAACGATGTTTGAATAAAAGAAAAAGAACAAAGGTTCGGGGACGCTTTGAACTGTTGGTTTTTTTGCTCCGGTGTTAAATGGTGGTTTGCCTTGGCTGGTCTGCCCCAAATCGAAGCCAGACCGGCGAAGGGACCGCCCTTTATAGAATTTCTAACCCGCTCCAGAAGGAAATAAGTCTACTGTAGTGCTACTGTAGGCGCAGGTTGTCTACAAAACCTGGCCATTTAATACTACATGCAAAGTTTTCCTGTCATGACCACTCCCTCCATCTCCCTTGTTGCCGTAGAATTTCCCTGGCGACCCTAGAAAACGCCTTACTACCATCCAGCGTAGACTGTATACCTGCTAGCGTGTGTATAAAAAGGAAGCAACGACGCATAAAAGCATTCGCATACCCATAAACAGGATATATCCTACTGTAGTATCACGCTCAAAAGGCTCAAACAAAACTATAGCTTTGACTAATAAAGTATACGCATAGAACAACTACTGTAAAAGTGCTCAATAGGAGCTGAAAAATGATATAACTAAAGAGACGTCATGGTAATTCAACGCGGCAACAATAAAGCCAATAGAATGCTTCAGAACATCTATTTCATGGAGGCTGAGCTTGGAAATATTCAGCGACATTTATATCATCCAAAGCCAGGAAAACTGTATTCCATCTTGCTCAAAGCTGACCCCAACTCCACCATACCTGAATTAATGAAGCTCCTTGAACGAATTTCGTCAGCGTGTGACGTATCTCAACGAGAACGTGATGAGCTCTCACCGATTTCGCGCTGTGGTGCCGGAAGGGGAATGCGCCTTCCATCGAATCGCGTCCCTAGATCTCACAAGGATCAACATTAACCAGGTACGGCATGTTGTCGAACGTGTAACCAAGTTTAATGAGAGAGTGTACATGAGATGTTTGAGACGCGTTTATGAGCATTTGAATATCAAAATATATTGGATTTCCGGACTACATTGCGGCTGACCGAGGTCCGTTGTGGAGTGCAAGCACTCTGCAACAGTGGCAGAGCTTGCTCTGAAAGACCGTAATCTCCGCTAAGTCATCAGGCTTCGAGAGCCATAACACCATAGGGACTGGAGAGCGATACCACTACTATCTCCACCGAGTATGTAATAACATTAAGGCAGACAACCCCGTCATGGACTCAGACCTAATGCTCCAACTAGCGGTCAAAGCTTTCAGTTACGCTGCTGCCCCCTCTGGTATCGTGCTGACACTGTTGGTATTCGATTTTCTCCTAAGGATACCCGTTTTTCCACAGAAGCTGCCGGACAAAGCAGCCAACATGAAGGCACTGGATGATGCAGAGAAGGAGATGACGCGTGCCTTACACGAGAGACGCATTAATTCTGCATCACGCTATAATATTCCCGCTGCCGCTGATATACTGTACGATATAGGCGATGAAGTACCCATATGCAGAAGGAAACCGGTATCTAGTTAAAGGGGCCCACTCGTAATTAGGAAGAGAGTAGAGAAAATGCTCACGCTAGACAGCGGTTATAGGTTTTTCAGGTCTTCTGTTGGCAAAGTCAAGCACGATCAGGATAGACTCTCACATCTCGCCCTGAGCGGTGAAACGAGAGAGTAGTTGGGGCAAAGGAAGACAGTTAAAATAAACTCAAATTTTGACTTTGATCGATGTTGAAAAATGTTTGATGGTTGTTGATGCCGCTACTCGGCATCTGCGACCTCTTATATAGTGGTTTGTACCCCCATAAATGGATGTAAAATCACACATATCAAAGAAACTAACTAGACACTTCTAATGTGCGCTAAACTATTCTAGAACACTAATTAGAAACGTCTAGACGCGTTACAGCAATGCAATATAAAAACTACACGCAATAAAAAATCTAAAAATCGTATTTGCCATGCTAATTTCATTGCTGGCAAATGTCCAGAATGATCCAGGACCTTGTAGAACAATCCGTAAACTATTTGATTGCTACACTATTCCCACCTCCTCTCTATTGACGTCCTCGTCAATGATATTCGGGGAGTAGCCCATGTTCAACAATGTACTTGTGTCAAGCTTCTGTTACGGTACCATCACGATCTACGAAATCTCTTGTCGGCTACCACTCAGCTTCATGAGTTGGCGCCCCTTGCATCAAAGTGGGGAATTGATATCCTCGTCCTCTCTTCCTATGTTTCAATATACGGCCAACAACTTGTTCTTCTCCTTCAGGCATGGGGAGAGGATCGGGCCTCTCAGGCATGGGAAAGGCAATATCTGCAGGCTGTTCTTTGTATGAAGTTGTGTGGATAACATGAACGACAGGATGGATCTTGAGATGCCTAGGTAGACTCAACCTCAAAGCGTTCTTTCCAATTAACGCCTTCACCATAAATGGCCCATATCTTCTAGCCGTAAGTTTCTGCGTTGCCTGTGATCTTGAGTACAAATCCGTAAACAAAGACTTATTCAACCAAACTTTCGATCCAACTTGATAATTAGGAGCTTGATATCGTTGAGAGGAGACTGCACTTTGTCTCGCTTTATACGAGAACTTAGCATCTTCCAAAGAGCTTTTCAGCCTTAACTTAAAATCTTCAAAGCTCTCAATCGGTATCTCTGCTCTTGAAATCATATCAAGAGGTGTCTTTGGATTATACCCCAGGTCCAATTCAAATGGAGACATTCCCAAGTCTTCAGTCACAGACGATTTGTATGCAAACTCAGCAGCAGGTAACAATTCATCCCAATCATCCTGATGATACGAGCAATATCATCGAAGGTAGTTCTCAACCATACGATTCATAATCTCAGACGCACCATCTTTCTGTGGATGACGACTTGAAGAAATCTTCAACTTAACTCCACATAACTTCATAACAATTTCCCAGAACTTTGAAGCAAACTTAGGGTCTCTGTCGGAAACAATGTTGTCAGGTAAACCATGGAGTTTGAATATGTTACTATGCTTTTTAGTAGAAATATCTTTTTCTATGGTTTTTGTTCTATCATGTACTTTTAACAGTACCCTAGGAAACATTTTCCTGCCTTTGGAGGACACCCGGAGCACTTGGACTACAGGTGGAGGACCAAAGGAGGATATCAGAAGGATAGTAGAGTACAGTCCAAATTGTGCCTTAGAAAGACTACAAATGGATGACGTGTGGACTGTACGCATAAAGTCATCGCAAAGTCCATTTACCATCCGTCCACATGTTTAATTTTGTTCAGCAATTTTTCAAAATAACTTGTTCTATAAAGTCACGAACGCTCAATGGTGAGTTTGATGTGGATGTATACATACACATCAAGTTGAATTCAACATGATTAGCGTAAACCAATGGGCCCCAGTGTTACATACCAATAACCGAACTGTTTACTCTTTCTATTGAAGCGGAAGCGTACATGTTTTTATTACAGATCGTGTTGGTTCCATCTCTACAAGCTGTGACAAAATTTTAACCTGAACGTGAAAATAGAACTTGGATTGTTTGTTCCCAATGCACCTTCAATGAAGTTAATGCTCTAATCTCTGGGAGTAGTGAGTCTGAGTATTCCTTATTCTCCACTGCAAAAAGGTATGCAACGTAATCTTTCCCGCCAAAATCCAACCGCGTCGTGCCAGAATTGAATTCACCGCTCAAAACCTCATAAACCGGGGCGCCATTAAAGAGGCTATTTGCTGCGGTATGACGACCGGGTTGCTGCTCTTGTGTCCCACTTTGGCTACCATTCCCTATTGGGCGCATTATTCATCCCAGCAGTGTCTACTGGATTCCCTGGCAGTGCTACAAAAGATACTGGATCCGGAAAGACTCTACTAGGTAATATCGCAGCAATTCGATGTAGTTGTGCGGATGAGTTCGCACTTCCCTGTGTCTGACCATGAAAAGGAGAAGAAAGAAAACCTATGGAAGTTGCAGCCGCCCTCGAATCCGTTTCCATCTTATGCATTTATGTTGATTTCGCCCCTGTCAAATATGAGGTTGGCATACGATCGGGTACGGGAATTAGAATACAAGCACCTTCAGAGTACTCCGCGTTCCATAATCTCATTGAACCATCGGCCCCTCCAGAAACAACGTAAGCTGATTCTGCACATGAACTGAATTGTACAGCATTAACTACATTCGATAAATCATATAAGACATGCAAAAAGGTACGTGTCGCAATGTCCCAATCGGGTAAAGTGGTATCACTGCTCGCTAGTTTAATGATGAGACGAATAGGGTATTTGAAAATTTCAGTAATATCGCTGCGATATACTCGCAAAGTGTGTTGCAGATAGCCAAATTCAATTGACCGGATGTTAATTAAATGGTCACCACTACCAGTGATAACAAATCTAGCAGAATGATCGAAAAAAGCGGTAAGGAGGGGAAGATAATGACTTATCAGGCGCTTCAACTTTCGAATTTGGAAGAGGGCGTTGATTGAGACTTTTGCTTGGATGAGGGGAGCAAAAGGCGTGTAAGCGTGGAAAGAGGCGTGTGCTTGTAAGGTTTTTTGTACAACTTACGTTGATTTGGCAATTGTTGGGGCGATAAGGGCCTTTTTATTGATTTATATCCGACATAGTATGGTCCGATCAGGACGGGGCTTGCGAGTGTTGTGTGGAAGATTTTCGAAGTGACACGTCGCGGCGCAAAGTTGCGAGCCAACATTGAACGTCACAGCAACGCCAGGACTTTTGTGAGTGCACTAAATTCACTCGAGAAAATGAGTGTCGGACGGAGTTGGAAAAAGAATTCCATGAACTCAGCTCAAAAGGTGTAAGCACCTGCAAATATCATTTTGCGGCAGATGGGGCAACAGTCCTGCTTCATGCCAATCGGCTATTACAACGGGCAGTTCCGCTCTCAATATACGAGTACGATGGCCGGTAAAGATCTCCGACTCAACGGCGTTTTGATCGGTCATCTACACTCACGAACTAATGCGAAGAGAAAAGAAATCCGCTGAGGAAAAATTTTGTATTGAAAAAGAAGTGGTAAAAGTAGTCCTCATATGAGAACAACGGTCCTATAGACACTAGCAAAGGCAGAACTGTGTTTCAATCCAATCCCACAGCCATTGAAATGCTAATGCTGAGTGAACTAACTTCTTCGCACTATAATTTACATGAGGAGCTCTCGACAAAGTATCACCAAGTACATGAATCTTTCCTTGCTTCAAGGTAATTGAAAATATTCCAAAGTTACCAAGCGTTTCGATGTACCTTGCCTCTTTCCGACTCAACTTAGGCTTAGTGAATAAATGCTTGAGGACCTGGTTGTCAGTAATGATCTCAAATGATGAACCTTCCAAATAACATCTGAACCTTTGAAGAAAAGATATCAAACTGAGAAGCTCCCTATCATTTCCGGAATAATCTCTTTCAGTGGGGGACAACTTTTTGGAATAGAATTCAATTACACGATCCTTTCCGTTTCCATCTAGTTGTGTTAAAGTACCTCCAACCGCAAATTGTGAGGCATCAACGTGTCCTCTGAAACTCTTGTTCCAATAAGGGGCAACAAGAATAGGAGCTCGGGTGATGGCTTCTTTCAGCACTTGGAATGCAACATCACACTTGTCATTCCATTTACCGACACCAATATCTTTCTTCGTCAGATCTGTCAAAGGAGCCGCAATTTCCGAGAACTTTGGAATAAACCTGCGAAAGAATTGAAGTAATCCAATAAAACTTCCTATCTCAGTCACCGTTTTAGGCTTCGGCCATGTCTTCAAAACCTCAACTTTCTCTGGGTTAACACGAAGACCATATTTTCCGACTACGAAGCCCAAGAACTCAATCTCTGTCTTCAGAAAGTCACATTTCTTTGGAGAAACATAAAGCTCATGTTCTTGCAGGCGACTTACCACTATATCAAGGTGCTTGAAATGTATTTCTTCATCCTTGCTGAATATCAGAAGATCATCAATATACACGACCATGAAGACATCAATGCAATCGTAGAAGCTACGGTTCATTAGCGACTGAAAAGTAGCAGGAGAATTGCATAAACCCATCGGCATTACAAGATATTCAAACTGTCCGTACTTCGTATTGAATGCGGTCTTTTCAATATCCTCTGGCTTCACCCGTATTTGGTGGAAAATAGTTTTCAAGTCCAACTTTGAGAAGACTCTTGCATCGCCTAGCCTATCAAACATCTCATCTGATCTAGGCAGGGGAGCATTGTTCCTTTTCGTGATTCGATTAAGTGCGCTATAATCGACCACTCCTCGCAATTTGTCTTTCTCTTGGACGAAAAATAACGGTGATCCATACGGTGATTTACTTGGCCTGATCTTCTTCTTTCTCAACAAGTCTTCAACATATTCCTTTGCAGCTTTCAACTCCGCGGGGGATAACTGAAACAACGGACGATGAGGTGGCTTTGAACCTTTCTCAACCTCAATCTCATGATCCACACTTCTCTTTGGTGGTAGTCCAGCAGATAGTTCCCCTTTGAAGACATCCTAAAATCGAAACAGCAGCTTTTCCAATTTGGCATTCTTTTGGCCTTTGATTGCAGAGGGCTTAGTCAACTTTAACTCATTCACATCAACAAGTTGATACACATTGAAATCTCTCCCATGATTCTTTCTTCTAATCATGTTCCAAAATTTTTAACTCCAATGCTTGTGACTCTAACTTCTTCCCTCGAATTATCTTCAGTAATTGGAATCACTTTTTTGCCAACCTTAACAATCCGTTCTTGATAATCGATATCAGGATTGTTGGTAACATGCCATGGAATTCCAAGAAGCACATCATATCTACAATTCGCAACAACCCAATTGGATGTATACAGATGGGAACCAATCTTCAATGTTGCTTCTAGGATGACTTCAGACGCTGTTTCCTTTGATTTCTTGCTCGAATGATTGACAGTGGCATTGGAATTCTTAAATCGAAACCTTTCTCTGTTCCGAGCTGTGAAATGCCTTGATACTACGTTTTTATTACAACCATCGTCCTTTAGGACGGACACTTTCACGTCTTTCAGTGTCCCATCAAGTACAATTAATTCCTCCACTGGAATATCTTCCTCTCTGATCTGGTTGTTGTCTTCAAGACAATTAACGATAGTATTGGACTCCAAACTATTCTTCGGGACTCTCAACGCATGACTTACTTGACTTTTCTCAACTACAGAGATATCACCAGTGCAAATCTCTTCTTTCAACACTGGACTCTGGATACTTCGTCTTAGTTGCCTAACCTCTGCAACAAGACATTCAAAGTCACTCATACTCGGCCCAACCGGAGCATTCTTTCCTTTCGGCGGAACTCTTAGTTTTCCGAGTCATTGTCACAAACTTTAGCATTATTCCATGCAATCTTTTTTTCTCACGGTCATTATGCTTCCATGGCCTGCAACCTACTTTGTGACATACAAAGCAGCGGTTCTCCTTGTACAACCTTTCTATCTCTGGATCAAATCGACGATTCCTGTTTCGAATTTGACCACAGTTGTACCTCTTCTCCACGTTATCGATCTCCATTGGTACAGGAGCCTGGTTTGGAACATAACTCGACTGTTCACCAAACCTTGAGAACATCCCCGATCCACGTAAAGCACTGTCAACATTCAGAGCTATTCGACCAGCTTCATCGACGTTCGCAACATTGCTTTTGAGGACTTTTAGCCTAACCTGTGGCTTAAGTCCAGAGACAAACTTATCTAGCATTTCATCCATTGAGATACGAGGGATGCTCAGAGCCACATTTCTAAACTCTGAGAGATAAGCGGCAACAGAGTACTTCTGATGCAATGTCCTTAGCTTGTCTCTTGCACATCGAACACTGTCGGCTGGTATAAACTCAGCTCGTACCAAATTCTTAAACTCGTCAAAAGAATCTGGAACTGCATTGGAGGCAACTTTCATGAACCACCAACTTGCAGCTGTGCCCGTAGGCAAGGTTGTAGCGTACATAATCCTAGCTCCATAGTTCAGTGCAAGATCCGTATTTTGCATCTGAACAAGCCTGAGATACTGTTCGAGCTTATATAACCATGTTTCAACGACGAGCCGATCTCTAGTGCCCTTGAACTGCTCTGGCTTATTCGGCTTTAACAACGACATCTTGAACAAATTTCTTTTTCTTCTCTTGACTTCTTCTCTTTTGACTAATTATTATCCACTCAATACTTGTAGGGAGCCGTCCCACGGCGACGGGTCCTCTTCCCGCAAGAGAGTGATAAAGTACTCTTCGTAACCCACACTCGAGAGCTACGGTGATCTAGATCCGTTCGGGATATCCCCACTAGTCTTTTGATAAAGACCCTTCGATGTCTCTGCCCTATAAAAAAAGATCTCGAGCCGACCAAAAGGTACTTCTCAATCACAGAACCTAAGTTATTTCCACACTACTCGATGAGGATGCTCCTACCTGATCAAACCTAAATCGCGTTACTCGAACCCTTGTCCCAGTCGGTCGATCTAACTAACAGCCAATGGTCGAGAGGATTATTTGAGAATACGTAGGCGACTCGGCGCAGAACAACAATAATCAAAGTAGGCGAAGATACTGAAGATACCTTCCGGCCTATCTAGTCTAGTTCTCCCTGCAGAACTAGACTACTAGCATTCACCTGGCACTCCAGCCCACAGGTGATGCTTACCAACGACTGGCGCTCCAGCCCACAGTCGTGGTTTCAACCGACTCCCTTCGGCCAACTAGGCGATGCTACCAGTGAAACGAGAGAGTAGTTGGGGCAAAGGAAGACAGTTAAAATAAACTCAAATGTTGACTTTGATCGATGTTGAAAAATGTTTGATGGTTGTTGATGCCGCTACTCGGCATCTGCGACCTCTTATATAGTGGTTTGTACCCCCGTAAATGGATGTAAAATCACACATATCAAAGAAACTAACTAGACACTTCTAATGTGCGCTAAACTATTCTAGAACACTAATTAGAAACGTCTAGACGCGTTACAGCAATGCAATATAAAAACTACACGCAATAAAAAATCTAAAAATCGTATTTGCCATGCTAATTTCATTGCTGGCAAATGTCCAGAATGATCCAGGACCTTGTAGAACAATCCGTAAACTATTTGATTGTTACAAGCGGTGAGCAGCACTTGCAGACGACAGAAGAAGCTGGACATGGGACTTCAGATGGAGATGGATCTTTAAAGCTGCATGACAAGAACGTTTTAGGGAGCGCACATTAGTTCCTTATACACTACTGTGTCTGCATACTTTTTTGGGTCGCTTGTGGTTATCTGGATAAGTGTGGGATAGATCGGATATATCTTCCAAAGGAAAAACACCCAAAACTTTCCCCTGACATTATTGGGAATACCCTATGAGAGGAGATACCTTGATTTCTTCCTCTTGGTTCTGACCTATCGTTCTCAAATTTCCGCGGAATGCCTTGTACGGTACTGCACAAGATCGCTCAATTAATTATCAGAACTCGAAGAAAAACTGGATATCTGTCCTGCGCTCCGATAAGCAACATGGTTACTACGAAACAAGCGAAACAAGCAACTAGAACGTTGTTGTAGACCATAGTGGAAAGTAGTGGACACTTTTCGTGTCCGATCTGCACTCTGCTCTAAGTTTTTGCCGGTGAAGGAAGAGTAGCGTGTGAGTGGTGAAGTAATCCAACCCCGCAGAGGTTTTAGACCGCCTGCTCCCAACTACTTTCCTCAGAACAGGACGTTGCGCACAAGATGCAAGTCTAAACAGAAAAGTCGACTTGTCCAGCACAGTATAAATTAAAATTGGTACCCAAGATGATATGTGGGCACAAGTGCGAATGAAACGGCGACTGCGCTCACTGGAAAGTTCGATTATTATTGAATAGTACCTGCGTTGCGCACACCCATTTAGCGATTGATACGATATCTACGCTCCGGTACAAATTTACTGGATACCAACCCACATATCTACCACAGTAAATTAAACCCCAATGTATACATTTAGCGATTTGCGTTTTTGCATGAGTAGCCTCGTCGTACGGTATCTGTTCAATCGTGCGCAGTGTCTTTTATCGTTCCGGACTGAAATGTCTAGGGCTTCACGTAGCAAATGTAACCGCTTCCAAGTCATCTCTACGATCAGCTGTGCATTGCATCATCATACCTGTGTAAATGGGGGGTTAATTTACTATAGTGGATATGTGGGTTGGTATCCAGTAAATTTGTACCGAAGCGTAGATATCGTATCATTGTCAAGCCAATTGCGAAACCGTACGATGCGTCGAAAGCTGTGGATGGCACTCCAATCTACCAGAAGGTGGAAGGGAGGCCAGCATACCCAGTGCTAGAAACAGCGGAGACATACACTACAGTACGCGTTAAAATTAGAACACGCAATACTGTGGCCGATGGGGAACATCCTGTTAAATTTTATCCGTGTAGTTGGTCGGATCCTGCAGTCAACACGATAGATACCGTCCTCATTGAAGTTCTGTAACGTACTGTACAGTACTGTACACCGCACATGGTACTGAACGGCGTCAGTAGATACTGAATGCATTAAACTTCTTCATTGAAAAGAGGGCATTCTTGCGACCACTGCAACCAAAAGTAGACCACACCTTATATCACGGGAAATCAGATGCGCCCATACAGGCTAGTATCGATCCGAGACGAAACAATGGACCTCATCCTGTGTTGGATGAGCAGTGAGGCGTTTCAGTGGAGGCACGCGGAGCTGTACACAAAAAGCTTACGTTGTGATCCTTCGCGACGCTTAACAGCCTCCTGGAGGGGAACGGCTGGTTGTCAGACGATGGCAGGAGGAAAGACCGTTGCACTTGGAAGGACGGATCTGCAGCAAGTGCGTTGTGCACCATTAGCCCATGAGACCGGAGCTCTTGTGAGCATTGGCAGGATAAGCGGCCCGTGAGTCTTCCTAGCGGCTTCACTCACGGCAAAGCTGCGGTGGAACGGCCGGTGCTGCCATGGGGTGTACGCAGAGTGAGGGGAGGAGCGGAGGGGCTGAATACAAAAGGGAGTCGTGAGACGGTGGGCTGTAGCTGGGAGCGAAAAAAATGGCGCTTGCTGACATGGGAGACTGGCTGTAAGACGCGTGGTGTTGAGGTTCCGAGAAGTGTGGTTTCCGTGAACGACATCAGGTCGAGGGCTGCGTATGAAGTTGCCGACAAAGCTGGGGGCCATAGCGTCATGGGGGCGGCTGTTCTGGAGTTGCGTAAGCGAAATCCCGAGGATTACAAAAACAAGGCATTAGCACAGTACATCATGGTTGATACAGGTCTGGCCTGTGGAGAGGGCAGGGCGGCGGGTCTTGGAGAAAGGAGAGCCCACAGTCTCGGCAGCGAACGGACTTGTTGTTGGAGCTACGACGACCGGGATTGAGGAGGACTGCCTCTAGATCATTGTGGCAATGTGTTTGGGGCAAAGCTGGCTAGCAGCGGTTGAGTGGAACACTATTGTGTTTGGGAATTCCGGGATGTCGGGGTTTGGCTCAGGAGATGGGGCGCGGGAGGCCGTGGGGCCGGTACAGCGTTAGTCAGGGGTGCAGAGATTCACAGGACAGGCTACGAGCCACGGGGCGCTGGCTGAGGACGGAAGGGTATCATGGTGGGTGTGGAGGATGCAGTGGCATGATGGGCGGGAGTGGAGTGTGCAGCAGTGATAATGGGTCCCAAAACTGTGCAGCGGGCCAGGTGGGGGTGATGGGTGATCGAGGTGGCGTTGGCCTGCAACTGGACGGCGTGGACAGCAGGGCATGAGTGGACGGCGCGTGGTTTGATTTCGTACAAAGTTCCGGGGACAAGCAGTTGCAGGGCTAGAGGCGGGAATGGGATGGAATTTGCGAAATGCTTGTGTGAATGCGGGAGGATGTTGGATGTGGGGTGGCGGGTGAAAGGTGAGAGATTCTGAGGGGGTGTTACAGGCTGTGTGGCGTTTGCTGGGCGCGTAGGAACAAGGCCGGGTCGGTGTCGGAGGCTGCGATGGGCAAAAATGGTTGGATGTTTGACGGGCAAGGGTTTGCATTGGGAACGGTCAATGACGTACGCAGCATTTGATGCGACCGGGAAGATGAAAATTGTTGGCATTGATTCGACAGGGTATCCGCGAACGATGATTGGGCCAGCATCACATGCGATAGAAAGGATTGTGATGGACCAATAGAATACAGTAAGGGGTGATTTGGAGAACGAGATCAGCGTGCAGACGGACCCAGACGGGCCAGGGCTGGTATTGAGCCGGCCCTGTAAAGAATGTTGTTTAGTGTTACCCATCAGTGACGATTTATCCCACACAACGCACTAGAGCGGCGTGGATACAACCGACCACATCTTCCATACATACGTAACATTAAAATAACAGCAAGATTCCCCCTTTTGCGTTGCACAAACATCCCCATGGAAGCACTTCAGAGCGCTATGGCTCTAGCTCGAATGCATACTGTACGCTCGTATCCGACACATGTTCAAATCATAACACCCGTCTGGGCCCGTCTGGGCCCGTCTGGGCCCGTTCTTTACAGGGCCGGCTCAATACCAGGCCCGTAAGGAATGCTATTGGTAAACGCGAAAGTAAGCAGGGGCAATTTGTTGCGCTCAAAAGGGCGGATAGGAATATAGAGGGATAAAGAAGAAAGGAATGGGTCAAGTAGGGGATAGACGGTGCGACCGGCACGAGGTATGATGCGTGCGCGACAGTCGCAAAGTGGGATCGGAGCTGAAGAAGCAGGCACTGGATCGCAAGCACTTTACATTTGCCACGTCGCGAGTGCGGTCAGTAGCATACGCTGTTGTAGAGAAACAAAACGTTTTGTTTCTTTCCAGGGTAGGGGTAGTACTGTACTGGTACAGTACAGGTAGTTGCAAGCAAGGTTTCCAGACCAGCGACTAAAAATCTAGTGGTTGCAAACGATTCGGAGCTCCACGTCATGGATTATAGGGAACCGAGGTGGGTGGTGCTTGACATTTGCATTCGGCATTGGATGCACGTGCAAGTCCACTTAGTAAACTTGTGCCTATCCCCCCTTTCGTCATAGAGGGTGTAGATGTTGGGGGATGTCACGATAACATTTGTTGCTACTTGAATACAACAAAGAAAAGTAACGTTTACACAAGCTTGATCTCGGCTTATACCTGCTCCAGCGCAGTACTGTATTGCGGGGTGATCGGGGCGTTGTGACGGCGGTCAGGGCAGTCTTGAGAACAGGAGGTGATGGGCGGATTTCTTTTCGGAGATGCCGGATTGACAAAACTCGGCTCCTGTCTAATCGACCATCTCTCGTTTTCTAGTCGAGATGTCAACTGTTGCAAGGGCCTGTAGAGGTTTGATTGTGACAATATCACTGTGTTGCAGCAGTTGCGGGTTGCGGGTTATTGATATCAGTGTTACCGTAATTTGTGCAGAGGTGGCAGTAACAAAACTGCGGTAGACGTGGGCCGTTGTCGTGAAGCGACCCAGCTCTAATCAACAAGCGCCTTTTCCCTGATCATCCGATAAAGCACATATGCGGAATTAGTGGTGTCTGAGCATGTCACTTTTTTTCCCGGTCGAATGAAGAAAGGGCGGCAGAACCGTAGGTGAAATTCGAATGGCGCCTGGACCCTGTCTGCTTCACTACTGTACAGTACAGTACTGTACAGTACTGTACTGTACTGTACTGTACTGTACTGTACTGTACTGTAGTGTGCATTTGTAATTTGGATCAACTGGATTGGTTGTCGCAGTTGACAGTTTTGTTGGTACAGTGGTACAGTATAATTTGTTGCGCTTCTCACTCTAAGCTGGCCCTGTACCGTACTGTACTGCATACCAGTACTTGAAAAGCCTGGCGAGGACAGGAAAATTGCCGACTGTCGACGTGATTTTGCCAGGGCCCGATTAGTGACGATATCGACATCGATAGCGGATAAAGTGAAAAGTTTCCCCAAGTGGAGTCTTTGGCGCCAAATCATGACCTATTGTGAGATGCGGTGTACAACAGAAGTGCTCTTACTGTATTGTAAAGGAGTATACAGTACATGACAACTAGGCAAAAGCGAGGGGAATGCCCAATCAATGATCATATGCTTAATCGCGTGTCGGTTAGTGTCAAAAGACCCCATCCCGTAAATCACGGCAACTATCCATTGCCCCATCTTGTAACACGTTCCTCCAAAGTCCTTACTGCTTGAGAGCAATCGCGACGTTTTGCCAAAAAGTTATTCTTTTCATTTGGTGAGAGAAAAGATGCAGCTATCTATTGAGCGACCAAAAAAATGTTTTGCAGTTTTACCAACATTGGACCAATGAAAAGCAAGCAACAGGTCGTGGACCCAACCGTACAGGATGCTGATTGGACAGAGGGACCCATTTACCTCAAGAGATGTTATGGCCAGCTATCGGGCAATCAATGGAGGAAATACTGCACTAGATTGGTCTTGTGCTTGACAATATCAAAATTTTTAATTGTATGGCGACTCGCAAACTATCTCGAGCCTTTCCCACTGCCCTTTTCTAACCTTGTGGCTCCCTACAACCGCCACCGCCTGATTTCACAACAATCTTCTGCCCTACGAATTATGAAAGCGGCTTCACACAACGTCGTTTAAATAAGCCTTATTTCCCCGGCCATGCCACTCATTGCAACGTCTACTTCCAAATCCTTAACAGCTGCGTAGCCCTTTTCCAACACAACAACTCATTCCACCCTCCGCTAACGCAACCTCTCTCACATCTATCTCACAATGCGTCTTCTCCGGCCAAACTCCCTCAGGATTCGCTCCACCCTACGATCCCCGCTCTCGAATGACCGCAGTCGCAAACAACCACAACGCCCGAAGGATAAGGCGCCCCGCACTCGTCATACTCCACACTCTCCCACCTCCTCCACCACCACCTCCCACGACACCTCCGCCCGCACACTTCAAAACATTCTCTCCTTTCGACCTACCAAACATCGTGCTCGATCCGAAATTAGCACCGAGGCCATCAGTGGTGACGAGACCCCTGACGATCCTACACCACTGCCTCACACTCCTCAGAACAAGTATCAGCTCTCTTCGGCCCAATTGGAGCGGAAAGTCGATGTGCTGCAAGATGAGGTCGATAGACTCAGGGATCAAGTCGCACAACAACGCGAAGAGGTTGACAAAGTCACTCGGGAACGCAACGAGTATCGCAGACGAGTTCGACAGGTCGACGATGAGGAGGGGTCGGGTAGCACTGTACAAAGTGTAAAGAGGCAGATGGAACGACTGCGTTGGTGCGCTGCATGGCACAAGCTGAGGTCGGTCGGACTGCAGCGCCAGTTGGCAGTTGCCAGCCGAGTTGATGCTACGGAACTGGGAGAGGGGGACGATGGAACCCAGTGGGATGACCTGGTCGGGGAGACTGTCATGGCCGCCATTGAGCACCACGGCGCCGGGACAGGGGTGCATGATTGGAATGACGCAGAGACTGACGATGGTGGTCGCAGTGACTGGAGAGACCATGAAATTGAAAAGCTTGAGGAGCTACTGAAGGAAGAGTATGGGATGAGAATGGAGTTGGAGGGCATGGTCGAGGAGATGACAGAGGCCTTACATCGAAGAGATGAGGAGGAGAGACGCGCTAGTGAGTACCTGGAGGCCAGGTGGAAGCGGGCGGAGCAGGATCTTCGGGATGTGCTACAGTCTGCAGATGGGAAAAGACACGGCTGGGGTGACGATACCAGAAGGGTTACCACCGCTGTGGATGGCAGTGATCACTTTTGGATGTAGATGCCTTGAGCTATAGACTCGGCGGAGGCGCCCCCCTCTGCCAGAGATGTCAGTCACATCTGAAAATCTACTGCTTTCGAGTCGGCCTCTTTGGTCCTCATCTGGTTTGGCATTATGATCTCTGGTAACTTTCCGAGTTAGTGAGGGCAGGTCAGCGTTCAGGTTGCGGACCTCCATGGTGTTCTGCTGACATAATTTTGCAAACAACTGAAACATGTAAACTTAGCAATTGCGGAAGTTGAGATTTGCCTGGCGCGGAATTGTATGTTACCCAGAAAGCCGCGAAAATCTCCCGTATACCATGACTTTCTGCCATGCGGATATCATGCAAAGAATATAGTGAATCCGCGGAGAGGCATACCTGCCATGGCAAGAGAAAAGCAATACTAGTCCCGGGGCTCCCTCTGCGTTGGCAGTGGCACATGTGACAAATTTTGGAATACGGCAGGCTTACATCAAATCTGGCAGATATCTTCGAGATAGGATGTAAGCCATACCGTCCTTTCACGGACGTTGCAAAAAACCTTTTCAGAACTTTATGGACACATGCAATTCCGTACGTACATACGTACAATTAGAAAACCCTTTAACCAATGAGATACCTCACCTCATAGGAAAGTAATATGGGGTTAACCAATAAAGTATGCGTTTTAATTCGGGAGATTGGTTGATTTTGTTTGCCTCTTCTCCGGCAAGAAGCTAGCAAAGTCACATGTGTGTTACATTGGCTGCGGGAGATGAGCTGACCTTTTTTTTGCTTCCTGCAGGAAGCCGATAAAGTCACGAGTGCGCTGCAGTTCTGCGGGAGATTGGTTGATTGTTTTATTGTTTTCACCAGGACTCTTTCAGCGATCGACCAACTGCTTATAATGTAGCCCCTACACCACACGGGCCATCTCCCACTCTCGCAAGACCTCCGGAGGGGCTACCGTGCCCATTGAAGCCTCGAAAACTGCGCATTACGCTGCCATCGGCAAACCTGCCCGTGAGGCCCTAGCCACAGTCGCCTCTTTTTCGCTCTCCGCCGCGGGAAACCCCCATCTGATGAATACCACCGATTTGTCACCACCCTCGCTTCTCTCGTTCTACAGCTGACGGCTCATGCCGTATCTCGCCGTGCTTTGTCTCTCACATCACCTGATGCTTGAGTGACCCAGCTCGGTTTAGTGACCCTTGAATAAAAGCGTATGTTTGTTTGTTTGTTGTAATGAACTGTTATCCGACCCAAAGGGGTTTCTACTTGTTGGCCAGGGTTTGGGTCGTTTTCTCAAAGAGTCTTGAGAGATCAGCCAGGCTGCCTGGACCGTAACTTGATGGGATTTGCTGTAGTTGATGCGTGTCGGTAGTATCATCGTCATAGCTTTGCTTTTTTCAACGGTTTCTGGTTACGGATGCCTGCACGAAACTGGCTCAGAAGGTGAGCTTTGCAGCAGATCCATGAGAGCGGCATGCAGAGGACCGAACAACAAAGTTAACATCCATGCCATTCCAGTATGTTGAACAGAGAATCATGATGAAGCTAAAGCAGTACTAGACGCGTCGCAACGTCGGTTCGGTACGCAGTGCGAGATTTGCGTGCGTACTCCGCACGCAATTCTTGCAGGCGATATTATGACTAATTTGTTGATGAGGCGGGCTGTGACGGTATACGGGGCACCTAATGAGTCGAGCACGATAGGCAGATCGTAAATATCAGGGCGTGTTCTGGTTTGTCTCAAGACTTTCGGGGTATCCCCCGGATCTGTATCCCTCAACGCTCTTTTTCGCCATCCCTTTAAAAAATCAGTCCAACCTACTCGGACAAGCAATTTCCGGCATGTTCCTCGGGAATCGCGGACCTTAACGGAAAGTTTCAGCCTGCGCTAATTATCCGGCCGTCAAAAGTCTGCCTAATTTCTGAAGAGGGGCGTTATCGTCTCAAGCACTGCCATGTAGCGGGCGTATGCGGCGCGGTAAATCTTGACATTCTTCGACTTCGGATCACATCTCCTGCTCATGTCTTCATCTAGATGCTCTTTTGTAATACACTCAAGTGATTTCGGATTTCCCGCGTAATGATAGTAGCACCACAGGGCTTGGAGCGCGGCTCCCATAGCCGCATTTTCGGTTTGTTTCAGAACACGAATGGGCAAGTTCAGAACATCTGCGCAGATCTGGGTCCACTGCCGACTGGCGCTTCCACCACCGGTGATTGTAACCTCACTGAAATTCATACCGTGCTTCAAAAAGGTGTCCAGCCCGCGCTTCAACCCGAATATGGCTGATTCCATCGCGGAACGCATTAGATGTCCTTTGCTCGTGTTTTTCACATCCAGTCCAAATATCACAGCTTTCCCGTTGGGTAAATCTGGGACTCGTTCTCCATTGAAAAACGGCAGGGTGATAACGCCATCACAACCTGGTGCAACATCAGCCACCATTTCATCGATTGTTCCCACATCGACAGACAACAACTTTCGAAGTTCCTCTGTTGCTACAGTGCAGTTCATCGTGCAAAGGAGTGGGAGCCAACCGCCAGTAGAGGAACAGAAGGCCGCCAAACATCCTGAGGAGTCTATACACGGGTCTTCAGAATACGCAAACAAGGTTCCTGATGTGCCCATACTGGCGGTTAATCGCCCTGGCACAACATTACCGGTACCAATGGCGGCCATCATGTTATCGCCACCTCCAGAGGACACAATCACATCTTCTGGAAGACCCAAAGAATGCGCGATATGCGGAAGAATCATTCCCGCTGGTTGGTGCGCTTCAATCAACTCGGGCAGACAAGCGCCGAGGTCTCGCCCGGGGTCCACGGCGTGCAGCATGGTTTTACTCCATTTACGGGTCGTTATGTCCAACACACCAGTACCGGAAGCGTCCCCATACTCTGTTACCCTTTTTCCGGTTAGAAAAAAGTTGATGTAATCATGGGGGAGCATAATCGTGTGTAACCTGGAGTAAAGTTCCGGATGTCGATGCTTCATGGCGCGTATCTTGGGAGCGGTGAAGCCCGTAGTAATCGCACCGACGGTCTTTACGCAGACTTCATGTCCAACTGCTCGTATAATTTGCTCACATTCAACTGTGGTGGTGGTGTCGCACCACAGCTTTGCTGGAGCGATGACGTCGCCATTCACGTCGACGGGAACAAATCCATGCTGCTGGCCAGAAACACCAATCGCATTGATGGAGCTCTTTATGTGACTGGGAATCAGAGCGAGACAGTTGTAAAATGCAGAGATCCAAGATTGTGGGTCTTGCTCACGTGTGCCATCGTCGCGTGCATTGAGATGTAGGGGCGATGTAGCTAACGCGAGCACCTTCTTTTGCACTGGAGAGTACACGATAACCTTGATACTCTGCGTACCTAAATCACACCCAAGCACGGCGCTCGTGGCCATTTTGATGGAACTTGGGTAGAGCAAAGCGGCGTGTGATCGAAACAGGTGACGGGATCTCGATCTAACTACAGTACCGGAAATTCAATTACAACACCCCCTCTTTTTAAAAAGAGAACAAACCAAGGAAATACAACAAAACTCTGGGAAACCCATTCTCTTTATATGATATATAAAGGAGTAAAGTTTCGGAGGGACTTGCCAATTATTTCTTTAAAAAATCTAAAAAAGGCTACCAAAAGGGGGAAATCCGATTACGACAGTTGAGCAATACTCAACAGTATTGCGACGTTCCCGCCAATATCAACGCTTTATTATACTGCATACCATTGCAGCATATTTCCGAATTGACCCTGACCGCGAAACACGGCACACACCACGGGTCGCCAGCCCAGTTTGACTGAACGAGAAAAGGGCGGCATCCTCGAGCTTCACAAGCTAAAGCTACCTGTCGCAGAGATAGCGAAGCGTGTCAATCGGTCTCGGTCTTGCATTTCATTGTTTCTTAAGGACCCAAACAAATATGGGATTCGAAAAACAGGCGCAAAAAACCGCAAAATCACTGATTCTGCCTTGCGTCGACTCCTCCGGGAGGCCTCCAAATTACTGAAAACTTCAACAAAACTCAAGAACGACTTCTCCCTACCAGTTACGAGCCGCCGCATCCGCCAGTTGTTGTCCGAAACTCCACATCTTCGATTCCAGAAGCTCAAACTGTCCCTTCCGCTGACGCCAACTCATATGCAAGCTCGGCTACAGTGGGCACGGGAGAGGCAAACTGGTCAAGGAACCAATGGGCTCGTGTGGTATTTTCGGTTGAAAAGAAGTGCAATCTGTGTGGGCCTGATGGTTGCCAATCATATTGGTATGATTTACGACACCAGGAAACAATTGCATCTCGCCGTCAGAATGGGAGTGGAGGGATGATGGTTTGGGCTGCTTTTTGCGAGGGGAGTTACTCGAGAATCGCGTTTTTTTCAGGCCGGCAGAACGCTACAAAGTACTGCGAAACGCTGGAGAGCTACTTAATGCCGTTTGCAGCTTCTATGTTCTCTGGGCCTTGGCAGTGTCAAAAAGGTAACGCATCTATACACAAGGCTAAGTTGACGTTGGAGTGTTTTGCGTCAAAAAAAATTGAATGTTATGCAATGGCATGCAAGATCTCCAGATTTAAATCCTATCGAGAACATATGGGGGGTGCTTTATAGGAAATTTTAATGCGATGGAAGGCAGTTGGACACTGTCGCTGAACTCAAACATTGCATTCTTTTTGAGTAGGGTCAGTTGGGGCAAGAATTACGTTACAATCTTTTCAAAAGCATGACTAGTCGGTGCAGAGAGGTGCTTAAGAAGAGGGGAAAGAAGAAAAAATACTAAAACGTGTGTTACCTTGATGATAATGTACTAAAGACACTCCCTGTCGTAATCAGATTTCCCCCACTCTGGTAGCCATTTTAAAAAAATAATTGTTAAATGTTTACGAAACTTTGGTGCATTAAACAATATATAAAAGAAATACGTTTGGCAAAGTTTCGCCCTATTTCCTGGCTTGGTTATCTTTTTAGTGCAAATAGGGTGGGGTGTCGTAATGAAATTTCCGGCACTGTATCCTCGCATTGCACAGTACTGTACGCACCTCAAAATAATGTTAGGACCACGCCTTGAATGTGAGCCCCAGTGCTAACGGATCGCTACTGGGCGAGGATGTTATTCGAGAACAATTGAGCTGCCAATAGCAACTAAAAGAACACCGAAAACAAACACTTGTCTTACATCTATGCTACATGATTGCCCCTTTTCTTAGTCCTGTTATTATTTCGCACAAAACATTTTAGGACCAACTCTTAAAACCAACGTCTAAGCACAGACCACCTTACCATATAATATAAAACGGATTGCTTCTTTAGTAAATAATTTAGGAAGCAAACTATAGGACAGGCAAAGAAAATCAGCAAAGAAAACCAACAAGGTGCCGAGCAAAACCTTTGACAGAATAACAAAAACGAGCGATTCACGCTTTATTTCAAGAAATGACAACGGGAGAAAAATTGCTGAGATCATGAATGTGAGAAAACCGTATGAGTTTTCTGAACAATGATACTCCTTTTTTATCTTAGTTCTATCTTTGCCCTCTCTACTTCGAGGTGCTTAGATTTGCAATCTGACTGTACCCTCACCGACGTTTCTCAAATCCTACTTAGACAAAGAATGAATCAAATATAGTCACTACAAATACAGACCCAAAATACAAACGGTTGCGACGAAAAAGGTTTTTTTCTTTGTAGGCGAGCTCTAAATATCTCTCTAGCGATTACCGAGTTGAATTACACTCCTAGAGTAGGTTGACAGTAAAGAAGAGGTTGTCTTTTTGCTATCCTTCTAAAATAAGTACATTTTCGAAAATAAAGTGCTCCTAAACGGCTGTGCATAAATTTATTGTGTCTCCAAAAAATCTGTAAAGGGAAAAAGACAGTGGCTCGAAAACATTTATCAAGTACGCAGCTCCGAGCACTTTTTAGGCTCGTTCCAATCGACAATTTAACGGCTAGGAAACTGAAACTGAATGTAAATATGTCAATGTCAGTACGAAGAATACATTAGATACTGCTGGGAAGTGATCGTATGATCTAAACGAAAAAGAAAAATGCCCCCGCAATGACAGTTGATCACAATAAGGCACTTGTTGAATTTGCAAAGAATTGAGTTGTAGTATTGTGATATCTCGCAGGTTGGGGAGCTGGGATTATCATAGCGGCGCCGCCCTGAGGGATTCTGTAAGGTGAGGGGTTCGGGTGTAGTGATCCAGCAGGAATGAGGACGTGCATTGCTGGCCGTCCAGGTGGGTATGCCATGTATAGGTTTTGGAGTCCAGTCGGAGATCGCTGTATGGATCGGGCATACGGTAAGGACCTTCATGGAGATGTCACAAGAAACCCTTGGGTACGCACCGTCGTCGGTTGGCAAAGGTGAGATCGCGGCTCACCTTGATCCCCGCCTCTGGATTTGTGATCTATCCCCAAGTGGTTTGTTGAGAGCCCTTCTGGAGCGGTAGAGCCTTTACAGTGGGACTTGCTTGCAGTACATCCTTTAGGTTATATAATGCGGTCAACTCTCAGTTGGAAAGTAAAAAGTTAAGCAACGCAAGGCCCCAGAATTGTTCGCGTCTCCAAGCCATCAGCACCAACCTGGATGACTTTTCCCCAGCTGGTTAACCGCCCGCCCATTGAACGCCTTAAATACTTTGCTTCCTTGACCACTTTTATCCCTTTAGATTAATCGTTCCCTTTAGGTTCTTGTTTGCTCTACCACACTAAATCTGCTACTGAAGAACCATCCGCTAGGGTTTTTATCCTACATGAGTCTCTATATCTCTCTTTGATTGAAATTAGGTCATATTTACAGATAAGAAGAAGTTTAATCTGGGCGAATCAGGTGGATTTGCCTACAAATGGCATGATTTAAAAAAACATAAGTTTTTAATGGCAGGCAACAAAAATGTAATTTTCGAATGGTTGTGCATGCTATTTCACATAAGGGTGTCTTGCAGACTTCAACTATACTTTAATCAGGAGTTCGAGCTGTACTGTGATGTTGTAGACGCTGTTTCACTGCCATTTGCAGAGAGTGAGGTATAAGACAACTTTGTTAGTGAATCTGGACAGCGTTGCCACTCATAGAAGTGATAACATGAGATTTGGGTTGGAAAGTAATGATGTTCACACATTATCGTGGCTAGCACGACCGCTCGATTTAGACCCTATTTAGATCGTCTAGTTTATTGTTGAGAGAGCAGTAAACAAAAATATTCGCCATTTCCATACTTTCGAGGATTTGGAAGATTGTTGTAATGATGCATGGTCCAAAATTGACCGGCGTAATTCAAAACCTCTTTTCCAGTCCATACTATGTCGCTGCATAGAGATATTTGAAAACTCAGGGAATTGAACTCATTACTAGTAGGATTTAAATGATAAACACATGTTGTTCCTCGCTTTTATTATCAGTTGGTCCTAAATCTCGGTTCCATACTTTCGAGGATTTGGAAGATTGTTGTAATGATGCATGGTCCAAAATTGACCGGCGTAATTCAAAACCTCTTTTCCAGTCCATACTATGTCGCTGCATAGAGATATTTGAAAACTCAGGGAATTGAACTCATTACTAGTAGGATTTAAATGATAAACACATGTTGTTCCTCGCTTTTATTATCAGTTGGTCCTAAATCTCGGTTCTAGTGTCAATTGGACCGTTGTCCTCATATGAGGACAACTTTTAGCCCTTTTTTTCAATACAAATTTTCTTACCTCAGCCCTTTTCTTGTCCCTCCGCATTAGTTCATGAGTGCAGATGCCGATCAAAACAAACTTTTCAAGATTGTTGACCCTGGTGAAGGCTAGAGCAGTTTTCCCTCACCAGCTTCTGCTCTTCTCAAGAAGTTGTGAAAACGGCTTCATTTTGGGAGGAAAACGGTTCGTATTATCGTGGGGGGTTTTAGAAACGAGGGGGCATGTACAGTACTGTACTGTAACTTAACAAAAAAAACCTTTTTTGCAGTAAAAATTTCAGGCTTCCAAAAGATTTACTGTTCCAAAATGTAACGGAAACTGTCCTCATATGAGGACAAAGTGTGCCTCATTTGAGGACAGAGCATGGTCGTATAGAAACTAGTTTAAGTTCGTTTCTGTAGTCGCTTTGTATTGGACAATTTATAGTAATTGAATATCATATTTCTATTGCATGCACTACTTTATAGTACATGCGACAAGGGCTTTTTTGTACATCATCTCACCATCTTTCGATGATTAGGAGGTTGATAACTTTATCTTCTTCTGAAGCCGCCCCCATCACATTGAACCCCGAAGTCTCCTATGGCAGGCGTACACAAGTCTCGCGGGGGAGGCTATTACGAGCGTGGAGACGACCACCGGTTTGCCTCTGCAGGGTCCGTATGGAACTTAGCGCCTGTGGGTGCCGGTCAGCTGGATGGATTGGTCTGCCTCTCATTCTGTGGAAGACGCCGACGTTATTAGCGACGTTGCTGACCCATTAGAGCCAGATTCGATTGAGAACGAGTATCAGAAAGTGTTGGATTCACGCGCAGGTCGTGACTACCCTCACATACCAATGTTATCCGGGATTACAGTCGACCTTATTTTTCAATCATTAAAACACTCAAAGTTTTCCTGTTGGCCGGCCTCCCGTCAGTTTTCTAGCGTTTTGACGTCTTCCTGCCATTTCTTTACATTGTAAGCCTTTACCATCACGACATCTCTCAGGGAACAGCTGACCATATTTTTCATGCATTAAAAACACCCCAAATTTCCCTCAAAGTTTTCCCCCCTTTACTGTAAAGTACTGTATATGTACAGTACGCTACTTTGAGGTTCAGTATGAAATTGTGTTGGTACTAATAATACAGTACTTCGAGGAGTGTACAGTACTGTACAGTATCAGCCTTAGTGATGGCCAGTACTGTACTATGTGGCAATTGCATGGTTGGTGCAATATAATTACAATTTTGACAATTGCCAGTAACTACAATTGTGTAAAAAGTATTGCCACTGATAGGGGCACTTGTCATGGGAGGTGAACAGTGGGGCACTGGTGAAAATATTCCACTACCAGTGCCCGTATGGCCTTGGTAGTGCCTTTATCCCCCAACCAGTGCCCGTATGGCTCCAGGTCTATATAACCGACAACTTGGAAACCTTTGGCACAACTTCTGGTCCCTCAAGTCGTCGCTTGTTCTCAACCTTCGAACCAGCTCCGGGCGAATCCTCGTCTAGGCCGACATTTACAAACACGTCAACAACACCATGACTAATGACTCCTCCTCCTCCTCCTCTGCACCATCCTCTCAGTCTCGCATCGTCACTCTCGAGAACAAGGTTGCCGGCATTGAAGGCCAGCTCTCCGAAATCGTCAACCTTCTTCGCTCGAACTCAGGGAACGCAGCCGCCCCTACACCAGCTGCGACAGCACGTGCCGCCGAGGACCCGTCGGACCCGCCTGCCGACAAATCTCCATCTGCTGCGGAAGCCTTTCAGTTGGGAAGTCTACAGTTTTCATTACCAACCCCTTCCGCCGAACACGTCGCTGACACCTTTGCAGCGCGACGAGCTTACGCCGCTACGGGGAAGCTCAACAAGTTTGGGAAACCGGCAACTACCGCGCCATTCCCAGCCAAGAGGTTCATTCCGGAACCAGAAGGGCTATTTGGAAGGATCAAGTCCGCAGATCTCCGGGACGGTTGGGAAGCAGAAGTCTTGTGGAACATCGGTGACAACTGTGAAAACGCCCTCGCCACCGCGCAAAAGGTCACAGAAGCTCTCGCCGCCAAAGACGTTGACGCCGCCACCGAGGCCTTCGCAGTGCTCAACCACTTCCTTCAAGCTTCCTACGACCGGGTACTGGAACGTGTGGACTTCTTCGCCGACGCTCTCGAATCAGGCAAAACGGAGGCTATTCTCCTACAGAAATATCTCCGTGAAGACGACTACCCCTACTCTTCGGAACTGTATCGTTCAACCAAACAGAAGTTCGTTGAGCTCCGCTCTCAAGCATACGCCAAGGAGTTCAATAAGCAGCAAGCTGCTTCGGGAGGACGCAGACAGGGCCGCGGACAAGGAAGTTCTGAGCAGAAGCCCGCTCGCAAGTAAAACGGTTGCTGTCGCGACCATTTTCTTTTGGTATGTCGCACGTCCTCTGGCGCAATACCAAATGTGCCGCCCCCTTTTGGTCCAATACTCTCCATGCCTCCGAATTCCTACTCCGAGCCCTCCGCTACGGGGTCTACGAGGCTCCCATCAAAACATCTCTTCACCATACTCAATTCTCTCTCCCTCAAATCCCTATTGCCCCAGAAGACAGGGACTTCTTCGACTCAGCCATCGCCGACGCTCTACATCGGAGAACCTACGAAGAAATTTCACCAGACACTGCACGAAGGCTACACCGCGAGGGTTACCCAATATCCAACGCGTTTGTAGCCGTGTCAGGAGACAAACAGCGGCTGGTTGTCAACCTATCTCGACAGTCAACGCTGTTCTGCGACATGCCTGTGAAGATGGAAACTCTCGAAGGGTTCGCTCTGGAACTCAAACAAGCGGACCTTATGTTCTCTTTCGACATCGCCAAAGGATATCATCATTTCCGCCTCCACCCAAAGATACGGAATTGGTTTCTATTCAAGGTCGACAATCGATACTTCCGATGTATTGCCCTCTCTTTCGGCTGGAAGCTTTCACCCGCCTACTTCGTCAAGTTCATGCGCCCTATGGTTCGTTACATACGCCTTCACCTCCGACTACGCATCCACCCTTACATGGACGACTTTCTCATCGCCGTAAGGAGTCGTACACGACTACGAAAGGCCAAGCAACAAATCGACCAGTTGCTACAGGCCTGTGGGCTGTTGCGGAAAGAAGACAAGGGAAATTGGACAGGAACTCGCAGTATCGAGCACCTAGGGTTCGTTATCGATACCTCTCGAATGTTTTTTGGAATTACGGCTCGACGGATGGACAAACTGCGCGGTATTTCACAGCAACTGTTGCGCCAAGGCCGCCGAAACAAACGTCTCGTCAACGTCCAAATACTACGCCATTTCACAGGGGTAGCGATTTCGTGCTCGCTCGCTATGCCGCTCGCCCGGTTCTACACCCGGTCACTGTACGACTCCATGCAGAACCGACCAACGAAGTCAGGAAAACGGGTTCGACTGCTCCACGCTGGAATGAGGGACCTCAGGTTTTGGCGGGATCTCGCCAAGCACCCACCCGAACGCCTAATGTCAACTCCATCCCCTACCATGGCTCTACACTCCGACGCGTCCACATCGATCGGTCAGGGGGGTACTCTAGGGTCGGATCTTCGACCAGGGGCCCAAGGGACTTGGGAAGCACGGGGACTATGGGACCCGGCACTTCGCGTGAAACCAATCACGTTCCTGGAATTACGCGCGGTTACGGACAAAATTCGGTCCTTCGCAACAATGCTACGCTCAGGGACACATCTCAAAATCTGGGAGGACAACCAAGCGGTCGTGGCAATCTTGAATGCCATGACCACCAAATCCAGACCTCTCATGCAAGAGCTCCGAGTGCTACACCGCTTGCTGGACCGACTTGGAATCTCAATCGAGTCTCCTTATCTCCCCTCCGCCGTGAATCAATTTGCAGACCGGTTATCCATGCTCCACACGCTCGACGATTGGAGAATCAACACGAAGGCAATCCAACCCCTTCTCGAATCGTTTCCACCAACCATCGACCGTTTCGCCGACAGCACCAACAAGGTATGCAGCCGATTCAACAGCGAATTCGCATCTCCTGGCTCCCTCGGGATCAACGCACTCAGTCAGGATTGGAGTACGGACATAAACTTCTGGAATCCGCCGCTCAAGCTACTGCCACTCGTAGTCAAGAAAATCTATCACGAACAGGCGAAGGGAATTCTCGTCACACCGTACTGGCCCGCGCACCAATGGTTTACTCGCTTGCTCCACATGGCACAACCGCGGGTTTTCGACGCAAAAGACCTTTACCTACCCCCTGTTTGGGCACCTCCGCAAATGCCGTCGCCACAGTGGAAACTCGCCGTATGGAAAATCTAACTGACGACGCAGCCTCGCTGCCGCTAGCCGTCACGTTACAACAGTCGGTGCTGGCTGCCGCAGGCATGGGTCATACTTCAGGAGGGACTACGATTGCACAGTTGATGCACAAAGCTAGAGCCCGAACACGTGGCGTTCGAACGAAATCTTGTGGAAGAAATGGTTGCAATTCTGCTCAGAAGACAAAATTGACCCATTCGGGGATCAGAAAGTTCTTTACTTCGATACCTTGGCTGGCTGTTCAATCAAGATAAGGTCAGTGCTTCGTCAGTCCGTAACTACATTTCCAACGTTGTTACCGCACACTCACGCATCGGCCGGACTTTGACCTATACCCCTTTAATCCAACTCGCTATCTCCGCATATCAACAAGCAGACCGGGAACGGAAATTGATCAGGGATCCAACACTGGCCTCCGAACGTTGCGCGCTACCCAGCTCTGTGGCTCGCCAAGTGTTTACAGCTGCGCTTTCCACAACCGATAAGATATTTCTCCGAAATGCAACTGCAGTATTGGTCAGCTACGTGTTCTTCGAACGAGGTGAAGCTGGTGTATCGTTACTTCTCAGCAATATTTCGGTGTCCCCAAATTCCGTGGATATCGCTATTGCACTACGAAAGAATCAACAAAGAGTGGCTCACACCCTTTCGTATCGTCGGAATCCCAATTTCGAGACGAGTTTGATTGACCTCGTTGCTCGATATGACGCTATTCGCAGAAGAAACCGCACAACCAGCAACTATTATTGGGCCATCCCTGGGATTAAATTGTCTACAAGTGCCAGAACAATTACAGTTTGGCTCCACTCCTGCTTAGAAGAACTCAAAGTGGCTCCTCCTCCTCAAGTATCATGGTCCTCGCACTCGCTGCGCATGGGGGCAGCCTCGGAATGTGCTGCCATTGGTGTTCAAGAGTATAGGATTTTGATTTGGGGTGATTGGACAGCCAGCCGCACGTTCCGAGACGCTTATTTGGATGGTCGTGTTTTACAAACGGAGGATTCGCTCTTTTTCTTCGGTCACTTGTTGTAACCTCACTCTCGAATGCTCCCTACGGTCCTTTGGTTTTCTCAAATTGTTTAATTCGGTGGAATGATTGGAAAATGATGGGTGAATATGATAAAGGGGCTTCGACGTGGCTGTGATCCACAACTGGAAGCAAGTCACGCTTTCACGTCTGCATCTCTGTGGCATTTGCATCCACCGGACTGTAAGCCGCTCGAGATATGGCCACGTTGGCAGCGTACCGTTGCTCAAGGACTTGATGTGCGATCAGAACCCGTCGGACAGGTCTATATAACCGACAACTTGGAAACCTTTGGCACAACTTCTGGTCCCTCAAGTCGTCGCTTGTTCTCCCGCCTCCCTCCCTCCACTCATCCTTCATGGCCCAATCACAAGCCGTCTTTTGTTCTTGATTTAGGTTATGATTTATTTATGATTCGTTATTTATGGAATTCTGATGATTCAAGTATTACGCAAACGCAGCAACTGGTGGAAGTTTGATTTGGTTCTGGTTAGAGGATCATCACGCATAATGGTCACGGGCGTATGACCGCGCTACTCTCCTTACAACTCTTGCGACGCGAACACACCAAATCTAAAGAGTTTAACCAAGCGTACGCATGATGGAACGAATGGAACCGGACAAGGATCTCAGCGTCTTGGGAGACACGCCGATCAACTCATCCAATTACACCAATCCATTACTCCCGGTCATTTGTCTCGGTCCACAGCTCACCTGCCCTCTCGCTGGAACATCTCCTCCCCTACGTGTGCCTCCCCAGGCCGGTCATTGCTGGCAGCGTACGTGCACTCAAGACAAGTAAGGTTGGCACCAAATGGAAGCTGTCACACTACACCCCTTTGAGGTACCATCCCTGGAAGAAGCGCCCCGCGCCCATAGCCGCTGTACAGCAGCATCCAGTTATTCGAGTGATCAAGCATTTTTAACCCTGCCTTCACCAGTCCTATCTCGAGCAAACGTTCAACACGAAGGTTCAAATCAATCCCAACTATTGGAGCAAGTAAGCTGCATAAGTTATCCCTGTTTGCTGTAATGCGTACTTATTTAGTTATCCCTGTTGCTGTTAGCTATTTGCTTTGATAAAGTGTTATGTGTTTCTCAAATTGTTTAATTCATCCCCAACCAGTGCCCGTATGGCTCCAGATGCGACCCCTGAAGATAAAGGACACATTGCAGCTGTCTGGGGGCGACAAGAAGCTCCGGGACATATTACTGCAGCGTGAGACAAGAAGCTCCAGGAATATTCCTGCTGCTGTGGTACCGTAAAGTCGGTTACATAGTGGCCAAGCACGGCCCTCTCTTGAAAGTTACGCAGTTCTGTCCTCCCCTGAGGCAATGCGATCTGGTTTATACTAGGCACTCCCCAAGTATACGATATGGTGGCCCACAGTCCTAAGCGAGGCAGCTAACGCCGCTTACCCATCGGAGAGCCAACAGGTTTACAATGAGGGACCTGCAGTATTCAATGCGCCCATACGTTCTAGTAAATTCATGAGGCGGTGTTTTACCAAACGCGTGCAGTCTTCAAACCATTGATGCAGGCCGTCGTGGAATTACAAGATGCGAATGCCTGCTTCCAGATTCCGTGGAACTGCTTCGGGTATGCAAGTTAGGTAGCGGCCCGACACCTGTCCTCGAGCTCCCACAACGCGGCCATGCAGGTCGCTCAGACATCAAGGGACTTATGGCGAACGGGGGCATAGACTTTTATGACGCAACCGTCATTCATGCCTTGACCCTTGCCCGCTGTCCAATGCGGCCTGCTTGATGGCTGGCGAGAAGGTAGCATTTTAGTGAGCGTAATTTCTTCCCCATTACTGTGTCGGTATACTCTTTTTGAGTCGATTGTGGTTGTCTGGAAAACCATGGGATAGATCGGATATATCTTCCGAGAGTAAAACACCCAAACCTTTTTCCCCTTGCCCGCTTCCCGTCCCTTGCACGATGTTCGTTCTAGCCCCTTTATCTTGCCCGGCTTGGCAAGGATACTTGTTTTGCCGAACTAATCCGAGCGAAGGGTCCTGGATATCGCTTCACTGCCCATCCACTCTTCACAGTGCTTAACAAAAATGAGCACTATTACTATTGCAAATTTCCCAAAGCTTGTGATTGTTACACATGGGAAGCAACAGGAGCTCTCATATTTCCCCGAATACCGATGATCACATCACCGCCGCAGTGACGCATCGAGTACGCGGCCTCGCATTCCGCAAAGGCCCCGATGCTGCCGTCCTCTTTGCACATCCCTCCGCCGACACGAAAGTCTCTGCGGTGCACTGGAGGAATATGTTACGACGCTACCTTGGCTGCCCGTTTTACGATGACTCGCCTCCTCGGAACTGCGAGCATTGTTGAAGCCTGATGGACAGGTTAGTACACCACGCAGTGAACCTGCGCCCCTTTAGGTTCGGTCGCACACAACGACATAACTCGCTCCGCAACGTCATTGCCGGCCGTACCGCCGGTGCAGCAGACCTAGACTGCCAGATCGAGGTCCCACTTCTTGTGCCAGGCACTGCCCACCGTTATAAGCTCAGAGGCCTGGAACGCAAGCTCACATGTCGTCTGACGCCCCCCTCCGGCGGCTCAGACCGCGATCCTGCCTTCAATTTCCGCCCCGTACCCTTGGGACTCCCTGGGTGCACCCGCTCCCGAGACGACCCCACTGCTGGACGAATTTATCCCTCGTGTAGCTCGCCAATACCACACGTCCCGACGGTGTGAGTCGGCGCATTTACCAGCGCCGCAGAAGTGTCATGTGGTCACCCATGGCGATGTCCATTGTATCTCGCACCCCACTGCAGATGGCCGATGTTAAACATCCGGTTAGCCCCTAGCCGAATAATCGACCAGTCAGCGTACCTCACAGCCACAGTTTGAACTAAAGATGTCAAATCATGAACTATCTTGGCATTACTTTGTGAACCGCGACCTTCGCTTAACTTGCGGTAAGCAAACCCCATTCACTCCCCTTTATCAACGACAGCGTGCTTTTCAGAAAAGTCCTGAATTTGAAATTCAAGTGCCAAACTGCACGGTAGTCTGTGGCGCAAGTACAAACTGCTCTATCTGATTGTGACAAGCTTGAATACCTTCAATGCATGCGTGCTGACAAAACACAGCTACGCCTTTAGTTCGACGGGTGGGCAAGTACTCACAAGCTCTGTTCGATATAGCGGAAACAACACGGCTGGTGTCTATATCTGCGGATGAACTAGTTTGAATCGGTTTCAAGACTTGGCGTCATTCAAGACTTGGCGTCACTTCTGGAAATTATCAGAGTAGTGGCAAAGCCGGGTTCCAGCAAGTTCGGTTTGCTCAATGTCAGAGAGCCAGTGGAGGGATCGTACGGAATAACGATTCTTCAATATACTACTGCAGCTTATTGGGATGATCTCTCCTCTTCAAGAAGAACTTCTTTTTCTATGGTAGCCACCCCCGGCTGCTTGTCGTCTTGAGCCTCATTCTGCAGCCTCCTGTACATCATTACTGGCACTTGCCCCCGTTTGATACAAACGATAACGAGGAAAAGGGAGAGGGCCGCTATGATCGTGATGAAAGCTCCGTACCATCGCTGGTACGCATCGCTCTCCTGTCCAAGTGCACAAGAAACGCCAGATTTCTTCAGATCAAATGCAAACTCAGATGGATATGATTTCCTGACCTCGAGGTTCCAGTGATGATCCCAATATCCCAGACCAATGATCCCTCCGAAACCTGTCACACCCCAACCCCGGCGTTTGCTAACAACCACCCACTCAGGGACATTCGACGCCGGTGAGGAGGGCAAAAATGAGAGAGCCGATAACAACCCCCACGGTCCGTCCCAGCAATATAGAACAACAACGTGCGCCTCGGGCCAGGGCTCAAAAACGCAATCCCGGTTCCAGGGGAGTGGTAACACTTTGAGGAAACACAAAACTGATCGCCATGGAAAGAAACATCGGCCACAAAGCCATCTGCAGAGAGTTTCTGAGACATGCGATTAACATTTGGTCCCCCGAAAAGTACCATGTTTGTTTCCCATGCCGAACTCAGCTGCTCCACAGATACGTTTGAGTCTGTTGTTACCTGGGCTGAGATTCCTCTTACGTAGAGAGAGTTTGCGTAAGCAACAGCTGTACTCTGCAATTCTGCATCTCCCTCCGGGAAAACTACAACCAACTTTCGTCCAGCTAGGACTTGCGCAGATGGACCAGATGTTTCCGGGCCGCGCTCCCTGGATGCATCGTTTCCCCAAACTCCATCTTGACATCTCGTCCATGCCACCGGTCTTGCCTCGCTGCCTGGTACTATTGCCGATGGGGTTGCACAAAAATCTTGATGGGAATTTTTGCTGGCCAAGAGTTCGGCATCGATAAGTATCGGCTTCTCCGAGCTGTCGACAAATAATTTCTGTGGTCGTTCCAGGAGTCCATGCACCATTTGATATCTGAAGCGACGAACGTTTTCAGTATTCACGGTCCACGTGCCATTTTCTGGGTGGCCTCGCTCCACTCGCAGACGACTTTGCTGAAACGGTATTTCCAAGGACAAAATTCGGAGGCCACCTCGCGATCCAGTTGATGCAGGATTCATCGTGAAAACCACAAACCTCTGCGGGAGAGCGGGTTTGGACGTCGCTTTCAGGTGCCTTTCTATGAATGGCTGCAAATTATCATCATCTACGACACCATCAAACCAGTGTCCTTTTCCAGGGACTTCGCTCAGCGCAACCACACTTGGTTTGAAATCTGAAAGAATCTCATTTTCTTTCAACAAACGACAGAACCTCCGTAGTTTCGATGCTAAAAAGGGTGGAGATAAGCACGAGGGCAATAAACCAGACAGGGGAAGAGGGGATGCAAAATGTTAAATGCAATGTGAACAATCAATGCATCCAAACCGGAGGGTTGACGCAAATGTCAAATACGAGGAAAGATAAAACTGTCAGTACTCGCGAAAGGTACCGTGAAAAAGAAAGGAGATGACGGCAACAAGGCCTTCCACAACGGTATCATATTAGAAACAGGGCTGCGCCCTAACTTACGAGGTACATTGTCATCATCAGTGCCGACCCGTGCCATGAATGGAATTCCAAGAAGATTCTCCGTGTACAAGTCAGCACTGTACTCGGCTGACGCGACAGTCAACAACGCGCGCATCGCCGCGTCCGAGTACGGTAACTGCTCCGCATAACGTCTTGATCCATAGGAACTCAGTCTCAGCCACCCCATAGCTGGGAGCGCCGCTACAAGCATATCCGGAAAATGAGTACTTAACAACAGCGCGCCATGTCCACCCATGCTATGACCTGCTTGTAGCCAAAAATCCACACTCACCTTCCACTCGTCCTTCTCTACGCTGGGAACCCCAGGCAGATTTACTGCCAACGCGTGCAATGCGGTAATAGCGCTCATCATTTGTGGCCCCTCCCAATTCAAACCAAACTTACGTCTCCCCGTGGGTAACAAAACCCAGCTTTGAACTTGTGTGCGGTAAGATTCTGTCCACGCCTGCGATACAGCGTCTACTCCTGCGCCATGCGTCGACAGCAGCACTGAGCATGAGTCATCTCCCGCTGGAGCACCGATGCACTTATTCTTTGGTGGCAGCACTGCGGCCGCTTGTACCGACCCATCAACATCAATGTATGTGAAATGATAGCTGCGTGACTCACGCCACACCGCGACATCAAAAGACAATTCGAAAACAGCCTCCTGAGGAACACCATCACCGGTATCATAGCTGACGGCAAGGGATACGTTCAATACATCCGGCACAGTGCCGCCAGTCAAAGCGTCGTTAAGAAAGTCTTGATCCGTGGCCAAGTCTATTCTAAGCTGCCGTACTTGGCGCGGGGCAATTCTTGGTAAGGGATAATGCGAGTCAGCCTGACTTTGAGCGGCGAGGTAGAGACCTGCAGGGGCGTTTCGGAGCTCGGCGGTACCTTTGGATGCCCAGAGTGAGGTGTGGATGTTCATAACGGTGACTGAACAGTGGGCGCCAGCAAGGGTGGCGGTGGGGGGATGGGTGGAGCGCTGGATGACAATAGTGGGGGTAACGGTATCATGGATGGGATGTAGGAGGGAATTGTGGCTTTGTTGTTCAACGGGATCGACAAAATAATTGCAGTAAAAGTCAGTAACGTTTGCCAAGGCTGAAGAAGTGACGAAAATTTGATATGTGCCGGGGTACAAGTCAACTGAACAGAGCAAGCGTCCGTCTTCGTACGGATCCCCGGGGCAGTTAGTAACGCCCTTTTCAGGGTCTCGGTCGATAATGTGTTGGTATTCGGGATCGAGTTGAAGCGGTTTGATGATGGCCGGGTCGGAGCATTGAATAAGATGGGGCATAGTCTGAGGAGGGCGTATAGTAAAGTTTGCGACGGCTATGGCATCGTAAGGCATGGAAGGGTCTGCATCGGGGAATGGGGCCGATATGACACCCTTTGCAGAGCGGTTGTAAGGTACATCTCTCCACGTTGCGTAGCCGCCGATAGCAGACTCGGAAGGAAATGAAGTAAGGGAGAGAAGAGAGGTGGTTGTGGGGACGGAGTCGGATAGGACCTTGAGGGGATTGATGCCAAGGGACGAGGACGTGTAAGGAAGAGGTCCGAATGCGCGATAGTTGCGAGCTATTGGGATTTCAGTTGACCCGTGAAGAGGAGTTTGCAGACACGCAAGAAGAGCTAGAAGAATGAGAATGGTCGACTTAATCATGAAGGGGATTTTGGCAGTTCACGAGATAAGATTATTGCTGTTGGTGGAGTTTGAATGTTACGTTTGACCGTTTGGGGGAGTTTCTTCCGCATGGGTCCGCTGCTCAAGTCTCGGATTGTGAAATTTGTCTATGTACAGTACAGTGAGAAGAGTAAATATGCTTTCAATGACGAACTAATCCATAAGGCTTAATAGATACGATAGCTGTCAGCTTCCCCTTCCAAATCCATGCTTGTTGCACAGATTGCAGCCGATCTTGTGGTTTGATTTGAGCCTGTGGTTCTGGTAAGCAACACCGCTTGACAATTTACTTTGCACAACTTGACCCATCAACGATCAAATTCGACATTACAGTCACACTCCATAACCATAACCGGCGTCAATTGTTGTGCTCATACTGTACAACCATTCGCGACCAATCAAGGGCCACGATCGAGCTGACTTGGCAGATTACATTATTGAGCCCCGAAATTGCCAGGTGGAAGTACATGCTGTACTGTACTGTACAAATGAATACGGAGTTAATTCAGATGGGGACAAATTTTGGATTCTGGATTGTTTTAATTATTTTTTAAGTACAGTACAGTACAGTATTGTACGAGTTATTTTATATTTTAGGCTACAGTGCTGAAATTTATTTGTTTTCTAGGAACCGCCGGCCGCCCTTTGGCCACATGTATTTTCGGCGCTTGCCTATATACGTAGGCGAAGCGTCGGGGCGCGCAAGTAAAGACACAACACAACGACCGACACCAACATGGTACTCTTGCGCAGGACTGAAACTCCCGGCGCCAGTGCGGCAGTGTTCGACGGCACTAGTGATGTCCGCAAGTTCTTCTTCTTCTATGAAAACGTCGTTATGGCATCTAGACCCGATTCGGAGAAAGAACTTACTCTCCTGGGACATCTAGACGGCCCGGCTTTTGATTTCTACTACGAAACATTCGCCTCGAATGGTGAACTCGTAGATGAGGTAAAGGACTACTCGTCCGTCAAGCAAAAATTCTTCGAGCAATTTGTCAAGGAAGAAGACCCCCAAGACGTAATCCGACAAGCTTTAGAAGCTGGACTCGACATTGAAGACATTGCTCGCTCCCTCAAGGAGATGGATCGCCTTTACGAGAAAGCCGGATTCGACAAAGGTGCAAGATCTGGACTTTTACGCACTGCCGCCTGTCGTCATGAGGAGCTACAGCAATTCTTAGTTTTCCGTGGTCCTCGAGACTAGTCAAGCATTAGACAGGCTCTCAGAGACTTTCACTCTAATCGCCTCACGTTTATCGGCCCTTCAAGCCGATTCTCAGATGTCCCGCCGGCCAAGTTGTTAGTTCGTCCAGACTCCCGTTCCAGAAACATCGAGAACAAGGTGGACGCTCTAGCTGAGGACCTTTCCAGACTGAAATTATTTTTAAAAAATAAGAAGGAAGATAACGGTGCAACACAACAGAGGGGCAAGAAAGTTCGTCCGTGCTCTTATTGCAACGAACTAGGTCACAATTCCATGAACTGTGAGAAGAACCCCCTCCACAATACGCGTTGATCTTATTGCGGCAAGACCGGTCATTCGGGAAAGCCACTTGTTGGTCTGCCGCTAAGGACAGGTCTTCGGGGCTCACGATAAAAACGAGAAGGAGGAAGATGGAAAAGCAGGGCAGGGTAATGTAGTCTGCGAAAGGGATTCAAACACCGATTATGGTATCCAAGAAGTAGTTAATGCAGCGACGAGAACAGGCGAAGGCGAAGCTTTACCGAAGCAGCCACGCCAAGGAAGCTAAGAAGATATTCCGATATCCCTTCTCGTGAATAACCTGAATCAAGCCCGAGTTATTCACTCAGTCCCTCTAGTAGAAGAATTCCGTAATTTGAACCGCAGGAGGAAACCGAAAAAGATCAAACTCGCGAAAAAGAACTCGAACAAGATCCAAGAGTACGTTGGCAAATACGACGTCTTGTCGGAACTTGCAAATGCCCACTGCAGTCTGACATTTGGCCAGCTCCTTCCTGGGGATGCAGATGAAGCTACCAAGATAATGCGCCGTTTGCTCGGGAAGCAGTCAGTACCCCGAGTTGTCTCGTATCTAACCCGGAATCTCGCCTATTACGAGTCGTAAAAATTAAGTTTTATGGCAGTGACGTTTGGGCATTGCTAGACTCTGGGGCAGTTCCCAACGTGATGTCTGCCGTATTGTCTCAACGATTGTACCTATCGCCGAATTTTACGTCAAGGAATACAATTTTACGATTGTACCTATCGCCGAATTTTACGTCAAGGAAGATAACAGTGGCTAATGGAGAAATTTCATCTTGTGTCGGCTCGTTGCTGAAGGTTCCTACTAAATTCGGAGAGCAAGGGGTCAAACTGGACTGTCTTGTCGTCGAGAAATCTCTATTTGACATTATCATTGGACTTCCTGCACTCGCGTCTATGCGCGCGAGCCTAGACTTTGGAGCACAGAGTGTGCACCTGTACACAGGGTCCGAAAAATTTGTGCTACCGCTCGAACCGGACGCAAAAGCGACCGAGAAGAGGCTCGTCGAAGGCGAAGATATCGGTACTCCCATTTAAGATTTCACATCTGATTCGAATGCTGGACCGGAGTCATCAGATTCGTCCGAAGAATAATTTGTTTTGGTCATCCGCGGAAACGTCGTGAAACAAGAGGATGAGAAGCATCCCGACGGAGAAAGCACCACCGATGAAGAAGAAGACGAAGTTCGTGGCGCTCTAAGGGTTCGTCTAGCGCACCTTCGAGAAGAAGACCAAGCGCGAATAAACGATTCCCTCCGAAGCAATGGCATAGTCGCTTGGAAGATTGACGAGCTCCGTCCCGCCGCAGTTCCAGTGGAACACAAGTTTGAGGTAAAAGAACAAAACCCAGTCTACTGCAGAGCCCGTCGCCTGGCTCCGCGTCATAACGATACGTTCCGACACGAAGTTGATAAGATGATGGAAGCAGGAATTATTACCCTAGCGTCTTCGGCATGGTCCTTTCCGTAGTGATCGCCTCCAAGAAGTACGGGAAGCCCAGATTGTGTGTAGACTACCGCGCTTTGAACAGTAAGATGAAGGCTGATGGTCGGTCTCTGCCCAAGATAGAAGAAATATTCGACGACCTAAAGGGTAGTTCTGTATTTACTACCCTCGACTTGTTCGCAGGATACTGGCAGGTTCGCATGAGCGAAGATTGCAAGGAGATGACTACCTTTATTTGCCGTTACGGGATGTTCAAATTTGAGGTTATGCCCTTTGATCTCATGAATGCGCCGTCAACTTTTCAGCGTATGATGGACTATGTTTTACGGGACATTCCCTTTGCCCGCGTTTATCTGGAAGATGTTTTCGTCTTTTCTAACTTCGTCGAGGAGCACATTGATCACTTAAATATAATTTCGACGCTATCGGAAAGGCGGATCTGAAGCTCAAGATTACTAAGTGTGACTTTGCAAAACCAGCTGTGAAGTTACAGGGACACAAGGTGGACAAAAACGGGGTTTATGTAGACGAAGAGAAGATTAAAGGTATCAAGGAATCCCAAGTTCCGAAGCATACGACTGAGTTGCGCGGTTTCCTTCGCCTTGGCGGTTATTACCGCCGTTTTATTCGTGGCTTTGCCTAGATTTCAGCCGCATTACATGCCTATACGTCTGGAAATAAGAACTTCAACTGGACAGAGGAAATGATGGAGGCATTTGAGACCTTGAAAGAGAAGCTCGCCACTCCACCGGTTCTGGCATTTCCCGACTTCCATTCTCCATTTATTGTGAAGACTGACACTTCAAGCGTTGCGGCAGTCCTCGCCCAGAAAAAGGAAGACGGGAAGATACGCCCCGTCCAGTATGCTAGCCGCACTATGAATTCGGCTGAGAAGAACTATTCCGCATGTGAAAGGGAAGCTCAAGCGGTAATCTTCGCTTTGCGGAAGTTTCGGGTATACCTGTTGTCGACAAAGCCATTCAGGTTGGTTACGGATCATCAAGCCCTCCGCTACGCTTTTAAAAAGAACGACATTAGTGGAAGGTTGGCGCGGTGGATGGACTTTCTTGCTGAGCACGAGTTCGAAGTAGAGTGTAGGCCGGGCGCAAATTACGGCGCCGCGGACTACTTGTCGCGAGCCGTCCCTACGGATTCCACACCACCCGCAGGGATCGACGAAGGAGACTTGGTCGCAACAGTTGTTTCAGTCGCTACCGTGGAGGGTCTCTCATTGGAACCCCATCTTATTGAGGTAGCTCGAAATTTGCAGGAGTTTAAGATAGAGTAAGAAGACGAAAACAAGAGGCGTGCAATCAAGCGTATGGCAAAGCGTTTCATGGTTTGCGAGGGTAAGGTACTACGAGGGACGCAAATGGGACTCAAGACTGTTCCCTTCCTGGAGGATAGGGCGTCGATACTCCACAGCTTGCAGGACGATATTGGACACTGGGACACAGAAAAAACCAGGAAGTTCATCTCTGACCGCTACTGGTGGCCGTGTATGCATAAGCACATCCAAAACTACGTGAAAAGTTGTGAGGGATGTCAGAAGACCAAAAAGATCCCACCTTACCGTACAAGCTTGAAATTTCCGCTCTCAAACATATTCGAGACTTATTCGATCGATTTCGCCGTGCCGTTCCCGAAGTCGAAGGGCGGGAAGAAGTTTTTTCTTATTGCGGTAGAGCATTTAACAGGTTGGCCAACCGCTTTGGCCACAGAAGATTCGTCAGCCAGGACTGTTACTCAGTTCAAAGAGAAGGAAATTTTGTTCCACTTTGGTCCCCCTAAGACCATTGTATCCGACAATGCTGGATGTTTCACCGCTGCTTCTCTCATCTCCTTTTTGGGGAAACACGGAATCTCTTGGAGCACTGTTCTGGCCTACGCCCCTATGTCGAATGGTAGGGCCGAGAGGATGGTAAGCACCATCAAGACCGCCGTCAAGACAATGGTTCTTGGTCAGGGGATGGATTGGGAGGAGAGCTTCCCGAACGTTTTGTCTGGATACCGTCGTCGTCGTCTGGCCTCCGGAGCATCCCCGTTCGAGTTGATGTACAGAGCTGTGCCACGCATGGAATCATCAGATGCGATAGCTCTAATTTCTAACGCCTCGGAGAACCATCGGCGATTGGAGTTGCTAGCAAACGTGTCACTCCGGGCACGAAGAAGGGATGAGCAAGAGCGAGTATTGATAAACAATGCATTCTCGGAACCTGTAGGGTTCAACGTAGGCGACTGGGTCCTTGTCGCACATGGGGCGGCTATGCCTACAACAGTTAAATGGCATGCTTTCAAATCAAGATACTTCGGGCCGTGCCAGATATGGAAAGGGGATCACCCGAGGTATTGGCTGACCACGTATGGTGGACGTCACTCCCGACGTGCTATCCACGCAAGGCGTTTGGTTCCTTTTGTGGTCCGCCCCAGAAGCCCGCAAAATTAGTGCCCTCCATTCTCGCCCATCATAGTGGTCGCAATTTACCCTTTAGCAGAACTTTTCTCGTGTTTGATTGAAAAATATGTCTTTTTATCGTTTGAGTAATACAATTGTGTCGTTCTTTTTAAACGCATGCATACAAAAAAGAAAAGGAAAGAAAAACAGAAGAAGAGCGTTACCAAAGAGGAAAACTGAGTGATGGAACCCGTTGGATCACCGTAGAACCCTACTGTTGGAGCTACTCGATTTTCCCTTCACCTCCGACTGCGCGCCGCGAGTTTTACGGATTTACGACTTGGTCCTGCCACGGCGGCGGGGACACTTCGATGCCTGTCCACTTCTAAGTGGCAGCTTTCGAACTTCCAGTATTGTGATGAAGGTCGAACTCCCGCCCACGCACTCAACCAAGGACTTCTCGGAGAGCTCAAGAACGAACGTTTCAGCAGGGTCGAGAAGGTGACCCGTCCGAGTTTTCATCGCAACGCAGTGCCTGACGCCGTTGGAACCTTCTATAGAAACTATATAGACGGCGGGGTCCAAGGCCAATGCAGATTTAACAGAAGGGGACATCGGCAGGGGTTTTTCGAGCACAATCTCCCTGGGGGGTAGGTGCTTTTGGGCATCCCGTAGATCTAGGATACGGCCTTCTCTCGAGTGATTCGCGTGGCATCGATCCATATTTGACCTAAAGTAGTCAAACTAACGCTTTGCGTCGTCCTCCTTCCCTAATTCTCGCAACCCATTTGCGATGGAGGTGCCAATGCACCCTTCTGTCTGGTCAATGAACGGGGTCTTAAGGAGAGGGAAAGATCAGTACTTGGTTTCATCATCCCAGGGTTCCCGAGAGCGAGAGAAGGAAAGAAGAAGCTTCCGGCCAGGGTTTTCTTGGCACCATTCGTGGATTTCAAAGATCGCCTCCCAACGAGTGTCCGAACCCAACGTGAATAAACCCTCCTCGTCGATACTGTGCATGAAGGAACTGCCTCCACCCTCAAGGGAAAGGGTGTTTAGGAGCATAGTATGAAATTCCCTGGTGGCCACATTTTCTCCCTTGTACACCGCTTCCTCCTCGTCCCATACTATAGACTTGACAAACCAGTCTTTTTCTGACACTTTATACGTATGGTAGTCATTAAGGGATTCTTTCAAGCCCAATTGGCAGAAGACCTCCTTTGTAAGCTCCTGGGTAGGCTGGACGAAACCTGCGTCCATTATATGCTTCCCAATTAGGAATGAAAAGTCGCAAGCGCGAACCCGCGTCATGCTCGGAGACCCAGAGGTGAAGACAACGAAATCGGACTCTTTTGGCGATAAATATTTGATCTTCATAATGCCCGACCTTCCAAGAAGGGCCCTTGTCTGCGGAGGTAGTTTGGACTGGGCTTCGGCATCCGCTTCCCTTGACATCCGCGCGGCCTTTGTAGCGATCTTCTCCCGAGGCGACTTTTCCTCCCGTGCTCAACCTAGCCAACTGTTTCGTCCTCGCCATTGCAGTGTTAGTGCACAACTAAAGATCAGCTTCCACGAATATACAGGCAGTCTGAAACTGCACCTCCGTACTTCTCAGCTTTCGCGTCACCGTCGTTGTGCCACCGCAAGATGAGTGGAATAAGATGGCGAGGAGATGCACGGACCTACAAGGCGCTCGAGAAAGAAGGCAAACCAGCCAGCACGAGGCGCACAAGCCGAGGAGAAACGTAGGCACACAAGCCGAGAGCAAGGCCTGGGAAACGGGAGTGGTGGTGTCGAGGCTCGGGCTGGAAGGGATGGCCGGGCTGTTATTTGAAATACTGAAACGTATAGTACAGTATGCAGCCCGTGGTCCGTTTTGGAGGCGGGGTGGTGATGGGGACAATTTTTGGATTCTGGATTGTTTTAATTATTTTTTAAGTACAGTACCGTACAATACTGTACTGTACGAGTTATTTTATATTTTAGGCTACAGTGCTGAAATTTATTTGTTTTCTAGGAACCGCCGGCCGCCCTTTGGCTACATGTATTTTCGGCGCTTGCCTATATATGTAGGCGAGGCGTCGGGGCGCGCAAGTAAAGACACAATACAACGACCGACACCAACAAATTCGGGGTAGAGTGACCTGTAGAATAATGAAACAACGCAAGATGCGCTGCTAATTTGAACTGCACGGTGTGAGCGCTGTTTTTAGTACGCGCTGAAGGGGTATCTTATTTTCTGCACCTCTATCTGAGGGGTTTTGTGGCCTTAATTGTTTCTCCTTCTTTTCCTTCGTTTCAGTTAGTTTTTAGTGGGGTTGGGCAAACACCGTTCGTTAAATATTCGGTAGAAATTTCGGTACGAAACTAGGGTTAACATCGTGGTACCGAAATGTCTGACCGAAGTTTCGGTCTTCACCCTGTGTACCGAAATTTTCTTCGGTAGTTAAGACCCATTCCTCGCCCGCAGCAACTGCCAATTCTACACCACCACTACCATGGTATCCACCCCCATTCTACCCACTACCCGTCAAGCCCTTCAGGAGCAATTGTGGTTCCAGAGGAGCAAACCCGTCAGCAGCCAACGCAGGCAAGCCAACCCTCTCAACTGCCCCATGCAACGCAATCCGTTGAGTTGACGGGGCTCCAATCATCTGCAGAGGGCACTCCCTCTGCTGCATCAAAAGCAACTATCGTACGGGGTGGGACGTCTAGGCGAAAGTTTACATCCAATCTGGACCTCGCCCTTTTGGAAGAGGTACAAGCCGCTGGGGCTCACCTCGCACCACACGGGGACAGAATTTAGTGCTTTTTGAGGAAGTGGCTAAGCAATTCAGCGCATAAGGGTTATTGCAATGGAAAACGGATGGTAAACACTGCCAGGACTGCTTCAAACTTATCATAGGTAAGTTTCGTAAAGAAGACGCGGAGAGGGTGGCTTCATCCGGCGTTGCCGAAGAGTATGGCTAGTATGAGCAGCTTTGTCAGGATCTGGTCACAGAAATAGGTGACTTCAAGCAGGAGAAAGCAAAAATTAAGTCGGAAGCAGCAGATTAGGACGCAGAGCTAGTAACTGCAGGAGAAAAGGTAAGAGATATGGCAATGGCCAGGGCATCAAAGCGTCGAAGTTCTGATGGCGATGATAAAATAGCAACGCCAAAGAAGCAGAAGAAAAGTCACACGCAAGCAGCAACAGACATGAGCAGAGCTATTTAAGCAGTGGAAAAGGCGGTAGAGGAGCGCTTAGGTTTGCTTGATCGACAGGAGCGTCGTGACGAGAAAAGGCTGTAGTTTGAGGAAAAGCGCCTTGCCCTTGATGACAACCGTATTGAGACACAAGATATCGGTACAAAGCACCGCGACGATATTGAGAGACGAAGGGTGGACCTATAGACGAGAAGGTTTGAGGAAGGGAAAAAGAGGGCTGAGGAGGCGGCAGCCGAGCGTATATTGGGTTTGGAGGTACAGCGTTATATGCTGGAGTTCATCAGAGAGATGTGGTCGAGAAAGGACTGAGTATGTTTGTTTAATTCTGCGAGGGAGGAGAAAGGGCAAAGTAGTGGAAAGCTGCGCCGTGCGAGTAGCTTGCGACGAGTCGGCGCATCTTTCGAAACGACTTTAGCAAAACGGGTTCCGGGGCGGAGCCCCGGACGCTCATAGGGTCTTTTCAGTCAAATGTTCCCATTTCCTTTAGATATGTCTCAAGCAGCGGGGGCGGAACTTTAAAAGCTGCGAGCTTTGACATCCATATAAGCACATACGCATGTTCCACAGCACAGTGGAAACACGATACAACAGCCCCGCAGGTGTTTGTCCAAGAGTGAGCTTGCCCGACGAGTCTACGTGAGTAAAGTATTTCTTGATATCATTGAAAGCCCATTCTACAGCTATTCGAACAGCTGACATCCTTTTGGTAAATCCCCTAATTCTGCCGTTAGTGATTTGTCCTTATATTATACTTATAGAAATGCCCTTAGCACGTAGGCAGGGTTTTATAGATGTATAATTGCCTACCTCCAACGAACAGGGATCTTTCCAAGCCCACAGCTACGTTAGAACTTCTAAACAACGACATATCATGATTAAATCCCTCTACTGGACCAAACATGTTAAACATAAGTCCATCCGGAAGGCTTATCGCTTCGAACTTAAGACGATTTGGCCGCTTGTGACCGTTATATGCAGCCCTCTGACCTCTCTCTTTCGGACGTGATATATAGAGATTGGTACTGTCTGTAAACCCCACACAACTATCCAAAGAAGCAACTGCTGCCCACACTCTGCATACAACTCAGCACGGTTTTGCACAAAGGAGTTTTTGTATTCGGTCAGCGTTTTAATAAACCGATTATACATAAACTCTAACGCCTCGTAGAATATTTCATTTAACTCCGATGCCTTCATTCCAGACTTCTCCTCAAGATCCAACCATTTTGACGTGGATACCAGTCTTCTACAAAGCGAACAGAAAGATAGCACAGCGTTAGTTCTATAACAACGTCGTGCAGTTGAATTTGCCCTTATAGGCCACGAAAGCATAGCAACTATCTTTTATATATCTACTTTTGTAAAGCGGTAGCGTTTTAGACAGACAGCATCGTCGACGGTGTCGACCGAGAAGCGAATACTGCGCACGCGTAAAAGACGCTCGGTGTATAACTCCTCTTCAATTGCACCATGTAATACTTGCCTCATGAACAGGCATATCAGGAGGTTACTTTCATCAGCATTTCTGCATCGCACTAAGCAAAGAAGGGCAGATGTTGCACGATTTTGTACCTTTTTGATGCCTCCATCTCTAATACGCATTTTGGTCAGGTCTTGAGGGGATGCAGCGTCGACCCATCACACCCATATTACTACCGAACTGTGTGCCAAAACCAATATATTTTTGTAGGTAGCAGTACAAAAATGGGTTCTGCCGTACCGAAATGTTTTACCGAACGATACTTGCCAAAAACCTCAACTAATACTGATTTTTGTTTTTCTTCTTTTTCCCGTTCAGGAAAGCACCTCGCCTGCAGTTTTTCTTGCTTACACCGTGCCAATCCAAATAGATTATGGGCGAAAACAATGTCGCACTCTTTGAACGTCGGGGAGTCGGTGGCCCAATTCCTCTCCATGTTGTTGTTGCTTTTGTTGGCTTAGGACATTCTGCCTCCAAAACTCACACTAATACGACTCCTACCTTATACGCCGGGTTTTCGCCTTCTTTTCCTTATTAGAGGCGACTTTCAATGCCTTCGTACAGACTTGGTCCATTTATGCCAGCGTACTCTTTGCTCTGATTGCTGGTGACGCGCTGAGATCGGTAGTGTGGTGAGAGGGGAATATTTGTGAGGACAGAGCACCAAGCGTTTTAATTTCATCAACAGACCTACGTGGAGAAGAAGAACTACCAGCAGGAGCCGAACGTTAGTATTTACTGTACGTGCTCTGAGCCCGAATACTCCCTATCAGACTCCTCGGCTCTATTTTACACTAACGGATGCCTAGGGTATGCTGTCACCTCCGACTTTGATTCCCGCAACCTCCTTTGGCTGCTATATTCCGCATGTTTCCTGCTGCTACAAACTAAATCTCCAATTTTTCCCTCCATATCAACTACTGGTAGCAGAGGTGATTTATTTGCATCCTTAGTGCCTTCTATAGGCAGCCGACTATTTTCTTTCGCCGTCTGGATGGGTTATTTTGGCAGTCAAAAAGGGTTTGCCTTTTTAATTTTGTTATGTTGCTCATGGTGGCCTGTGTTCTGTGGCCACAAGTTATGGTCCTGAGAGCCGTGTACAGCACGGTACATGGCCACAAATTTGGGATACATGGGCCATGTACAGCACTGTGCCTGGCTCTGAGCCACAAGTAGCGTGCACTGCATAACAGTACAGAGTGGCGCCTCAAAACAGCCAAATAGGAGGGTCTAAGGGCTGCTTTTCATATTTTGCTAGGAACTTATTACGAATTTGAGCATTTTTGAATTTCGCGAATCTCTATATAAACGCTGATCGACTGGGGTGCGAGCCTAGACCGGCCACAACAACCCACACTCAAAAGACTCACACCCCAAACTCCCACACTACAACCAGCAACACCCCAAAGACTTACACCCCAACACCAACACTACAATACCCCACATCTAAAACACTACTTCAAACACCACATTGTCCTGTCTTGTATTCTGTCCTCAAAGCAGTGGCGCCCCTTATCTCCTTGGACTTACAGTGTGCATACCGAAGTTCAAAGGGGCAGTACCCATTATACTTCAGGTGTCTCTTGTCTCTTTGGAGTTTCGGTGCTTAGCTCGAAGTTCAAGGGGTAATACTCTCAGTGACTGCCAAAATTTAAACTCTGAACAAAAAAACAGAAAGAAAAAGAAAAAGCAAGAAAAAAAGAAAAAGAACGAAAGAACGAAAAACAAAAAGAGAATAAAAGAGAAGAGAATAAAAAAGAAAGATATAAAATTAGAAGTCCTCAAATAGAGGTGCGGAAAAAACAGAACCCCTTCCAGTACCCATCAAAAACCGGCACTATTAAACTTCTAGATAAAATCCGCAACCACTAGAAACTGCGGCTAGTATGGTTATTTTCTCACTCTAATTCTGTATTCAATCCGCAAGTCCGACAGACCAGTAGCACTACTGCCATTGGGATCCCAATTTTATCGTAGAAAGTCTGTTTTGGGACTGCGTAATGTGGTTTTGGTTGTCTACTGAAGCATTTTGGGTAGTTTATGGATCTTTATGGTCGGGCAGTCTATGACCAAGCACTATGCCGAGATTTTTTTATACCCATAATGACTTTAATGAGCGGCTAAACGCTCATGACAAAAAATAGTGGCCTGGCGGTATTTTGGGCACTGAGCTTCCATCCACATAGTTGGGTCGTTGTGATGGTCATCTTAGAGAAGGAATGCTGCCCCATTTTGATCCGTTCAAGATTTTTTCGCAACTTTATCTTAAATTCAATCGCACAAGCTATAATAGACGGGCTCCAAAATTGTAATAGATCCAGCGGCTGCAAAGTTATGGCCGCTCATCTTCCACCCCCTGCCGCTGCGTGTCACCGTGTGCCTGGAGTTATTCAACACCAAGAGCGCGCATCCCTTTGCCCCTCATTACTCCTTATAAATGAACAGCATTTGCTTGAGAATGACTCACAATTGGAAGTCAAAGCTTTAGAGGGCAAGCCATCACAGCCCATCGATGCAACGCATGCGGAACAAACTACTGTTGAAGATATGCAAGCTTCAAAGATGGGTTATCAAAGAGGTACTGCGGTTGGTCGTAGGATTGCGAGATGAAGGGGGCGAGGGGGGCCGAGGGGAAGTAGACGGAAAAGGGGAAGGGGTGGACTTGGGCGAGATAGTCTTCCTCCCAACCAGATGCATGTGAGGGGTAGAGAGTTAGTCAGTCGTCTTGCGAGACTGTTATGATGAAGAGCGAGTTTGGGGATGATTTATTGCAGCCACGTGCTACGCTTTATTGTATGTATTTGGTGTCCAACGTCAAGCTGGAGCTGGACGTCAAGGGATTTTCAAAGACAAAGTGCGGATTTCTAATGAGGTTGATGAACGAGCTTCTACAGCAGGACGTTGACTGGCTAAATGAGCTTACTAGACTGAAAAAAATACGGGAGATCCCTGTGTACCTGAGCGAAATTTACAGATAGGTTGCATTATTGTTGCTGTTTCAAACGACTGGATTTAGCTATGAAATAACCTTGGAAGTGCTGAAGTTATCAGCGTGCGTCACGCCCTCACTTTCGAGAATTCTTTTCATCTCATCAAATATTTTGGTTTACTGTGCGATCGAGAGAGGTGATAACAGTAGACTCACTTGGAATGCACAGCGAGATCGGGAACGTGAGCTTTCTAAATTTGAGACTTTATCATTTCGAACATCCCAAAAAGTTTCCCGCTGTCCTTTAAACCTCTTTGCCAACCTCAATTATGATTTGTTTCGCACTCTTGCATCCCATAGCCAAGTGAAGAATCTGAACACCAGGACAGCGGATCGTGAAGGTCACTCCCCAGACGTCGTTGCAGATTTATTATTCCGAATTGAATCACCAATATGGTTTTGACGAAGAGGAGAACCACAAGTGGAATCTTCGCGAAAGATGTTTGGCGCGCTTTTGGACGGCAGGGAGGAGAAATATCTGAGAGAATGAGACGTTGATAAAGCTAGGGGTTACGGGGAAGAATCTCTAATGCAATTGTGATGTAGCTTGGGTTGTGCTCGGAGTTTTTGATTCCAGATCACATACTGTGGTGCCACCCGTTTTCGGCAAAGTCTTCCTTAAAACCTTTATGTGGGAACATGGGAGCTGTGGGGTCGACCGAATTCCGTGAGGCAGATGGCGAGGGAGTGCTTGACATTGTGGAAGAAAAGGCGCCTACAGTGGGAGCTTTCCCGACTAATCCTGAAATTCAGTAGCACCTGCGGCAGTTGTGTTGGAGGAACGCGGAGGAGAAGAGGCTGTTGGTCAAGTCTATACAGTTCAGGAAGATGTCATAGGGGATTTTACTGCCGGGTAAGATCACCGCCCCGACTTTGCTGTTGACGAGGAACCAGATTTTGGACCAGACGTATTTTTGCCACCAATTACTTCGGTCAACTGGTCGCAGAGTGTGCAATTTTCCTGTAACTGCGGTTGCGGTGAGGGAACAAGGTACCACAAAATTCTATCGCGTAATACAGTTCACGTGCGATTTTCCTCTAACTTCAGAGCAATATTAACACATGGATTGCTCTTTAGATGCCAGGAGTCTCAATGCAGAACGTTCTTTTCAGTGGGAATACTCACAATGATGCTGACATGCAATCAATATGGCTCGCTATTGAGTCCAGAATCGGAAGCAAATATGAGGTAGTAACGTTGGGGCACCGATGCGCAGATTGTTTCATCTTAAGGCAGTTAAGATTGAAAGCAACAAATGCCGGTCAGATCCTGTTGACATACCCGAAGGCTTCCAGAAATCAGTGAGGCTAAGGCAGATTCAGAATGGTTTGACTTGTTTTAGAAGGGATGGTTTACCAACAAAGTCTCAACAAAGTCTCAACAATGGCAATGATGAGAGGACCGGCCAATGAGCCTGCAGTTTTCAAAGCGATCAATCTTATGGAAGTCTTCAGAGCGGAGTTTGATGTTGGAATGGTAGCCGGGGAAAATGCTCAGTATTTGGCATGTTCACCGTACTCTGTGGCGCTTCTGGACACTAGCACTTTCAACGAGTGGGCTGGTAGTTTGAATAGAACTCCGGAGGGCTGCAACCTTGTTCTTGCTTCAGTAGAAGTCAAGACCTATGTCGGGCAATCAAGGCTTAGACTAGCAGTTCAGTTGTCATCGCCAAATTTTCTAAGATAAAGTGTTGGGGACATTATGTTTTGGGGCCCATACTACATGTACCACATGAGCACATGGGACAGCTACTGTATCGGGGCATATTTCTGCAAGTGAAATTTGTGCTTTACGTCCTTTCGGCAATTTTTTTGTATTCTTATCACGCTAATAATTAAGTTTCGCAAAGAAAATTTCTTTCCGTTGCGAGTCCAAGCTAGTTGAGATCACTGTCAGCCTCCTCAGAGCCAATTGTCAGGACAATACCTGCCCAGCTTTTGCATTACCGGAAAAAGCAGTTGTGAAGACTAAATTGGCGTTTTGTTGGAAATTTTTTGACGAGCACGTTTCGAAAAACGGAGTTTTTGTTCTTCTAAAGCTTTTTAAGCATACCAGTCAGTCTTTTACTCTAAAAACAAAGTAGGGGTGGACGGTTCGACACAACAGCGGGCAATATTGCGATTTGCAACTTCCCACCTAAATTAGGACCAGAAAATTGTGACGCATACTTTGAAAACAATCACAATGAACGACTTTAAAACGTGGAGGATGTTTTAAAGGGAGGATATGTTGCAGTCAGATTGCAAATATAAGTGTATTGTGAAGTAAGGAACAGCTTGAATAAGGTCGAGCGTGCAGTGGATTTTAAGATGCTGTTGTCAAAGGATCTGCTGAGCTACTCTTCAACACTGGACCGCCAGGACATCGAAGAGAGCTAAGTATGGAATTGTTTAACATCAAAACTACTGAAGCAAAACGATTGGTTTCCCAGATCAAATACATATAGGGAACTTTCTAATGTGTGATTTTGGAGAGCTTCCTTGATTTCCAAGACTTTTGAAACAATAGCGGAAATAAGTAGCATTCTGCGGCGATATTGCGAGCTCTGGGCGAAACTATTGGAAACTATGAGGAAATACAATGCCAATTTGCTTAAAATGAACTCAAAAAGATCAACTGAGCAATTTTAGCAAAGCCAAGAAACCGAGAAACAATAGTAATTGGATAAAACCGCTGAAAGTATTGCAGTACTTCATATTACAGAATGCACAGGTGATTTTGAAGAGGGGTTTCCGCTACTTCCGGGCCCATATATTATTATTGGCGCTGACTAAGCTGCTGTTTCTTTGGCAAAAAAATTGATGAGAGTCTCGATAGTGCGGTTTGCCTCAAGGAAAAAACTGTTAGACGAATTCATAACCACCCGTCCCGTTTTTTAACTCCTCTTGGACGTGCTGATTTTAAAAATTTATGCCCTGAAAATAACGAGGGAGAGAGAAAGAGTGTCGAGAAGAGGCTCGTTGATCTAATTCAAAGAGGGGGGTTCTTGAAAAGGTTAAAGCAGATGCACTCCATTTCAAGGCTTGCCGGACATAATTCCGAGTATTTGACGCAGAGAAACCCCATACCTCCGAAGTTTATGAAGCATCCAAGATTCTGGAGAAAGCCTGGAGATACTCCCCTTGTCTTATCTTCCTGATCCTCCAGAACAGCACGGGACGAAGTTACTCGAAGTATTCCGCAATCGCAAAGAGGGGCCACTATTAGGATGTAAAAGACTGAAGGTCACATTGCTGTTTTATCTACAATTTACAGAAGCACTCTTGGACCTATGTCGTACACCCCGAGTCCCTCATCGTTTTCATTGAATCGTTTAGAAGACACCTGAACTCCCATCTTCAGGGTGTTGATTTTCAGAAGTTGGTAATTCAAGAAAAGTGCCCAGGAGCCATTCATAGAAGCAATTCTCTCTCGATAATCAATAGTTCAAGATATGAGAAGACTCCTGAACAAACAAAGTACAGGTTTGTCTCTAGGAAGAACGGTGATATTCTCGTCGAGAGTGCGGAAATAGATGGGGTGTACAAGATTGAATTGCCCGAGAGTTCGACGTACAAGGCTCAACTTACCAGCAAGCCTAATCTGGATAAGGATTGCGCAATCCATTTCGCAGCAGAAGACCAAGTGAAGAAGAAATCCGTGCTTCACGGGGACAATCCGTTAGAATGGCATAACAGAACAGGGCATGCGAACACCGTAAGGTATCTTCGTCTCGCTCAGACCTTCGAAGACGTTCCCTATTTCGCACGCCAATTTCCGGACCAAATCTTCTGTGTCCCTTGACAACTTACCAAATCAAGGAAAGCTCCAGTCTACTCCAACGTTCCCACGGTGACGCGCCGATTGGAGCTCGTTCATACCGACATCTCCGGACCAGTCGCACCTCCGACTGGTGGAAGCACGTATACTCTGTGCTTCCTGGACTCGGTCACTTCGAAGTTGGATGTACTTCTTGAAAAGCAAGTCTGAACTCTTTGACGCGTTGGTTACCTACAAGAACAGATCGGAGCTCGAGACCAACCATAGGATCCGTAGGATAAGACTCGGCAATGCTGTTGAGAACTTAAGCAAGCAAGTAGTCGAGTTCTGCAGGGAACATGGTAACATTCTCGAGCCTTCACCATCGTACGCTCCACAACGCAGTGGGACAGCCGAAAGAATTAATCAATAATTCTAATCGAGAATGAGAGTGCTCCTTTTCGCGTCAAAGCTTCACGATAGCCTTTGAACATGCACCACGCTAACTGGCTCCTAAAACGTCTTCCCTCCTCTCAAGTCCAAGGACGTATTATAATTCTATTGTGGAACCCCAATAACAAGATCAAATTCTCATCCTTACCCACCTTCGGACAACCAGGATTCGCCTTCCACTACCGTTTATACACCATACCAAACAATAAATTCCTTGCTAGATCGACACAAGGCCATTTCGTTGGAATGGAAATCCAAGAGACCCTACTGCGCATATATCTACCCAATACCGAGACCATGCTTCTGACAAGGGCACGGGCATTCCCACTGTACTAAAACGAGGAACTTCCTGGCGTGGAATCCCTCTTGGAAGGTCTGTCTAGGCAGAGTGAGGTTGAAGCCCAACAGATGTCAGATGGCTCTGCTGACGAAGTCCCTACTCAAGCATTTCAATCGTACCTTCCTACCCTTCCCCGACGATGCCTTCATGGGCAAGCTCGATGGCACGCATTATCATCACAACGCAAGCCTCGGGGCAAGAATAGTTCGGCACGGGAACCTAAATCCTTTGCAGAAGCCATTCGGTCCGCAAAATGGAGAGCTGCAAACGAAAGGGAGTACAATGCCCTATGCAGTCGGAATAAATTGAATTATATTCAGCAGACGGACGAGATGAGACCAGTTCCTTTCAAGTGGGTGTTGAAAATAAAGGTGCTTAACGCCGAAGGCAACCGAGTTTCTTCAAAAGGCCAGGTTTTGTCTAAGGGGCGAAAGGCAAAGGGCGCACATCGACTAAGATCTGGAGAGTATCTACGCCCCAGTGGCCAGCCATTTGATCCGGATGCTGTTGGCGTTTGCTGCAAGCGAGGGACACATAAGTGAAAGTGCTGAAATTGGTAACGCATACCCGTATGGCGACTTGGACGTTCCGGTCGTCATGCAACAACCGACGGACTCCTCCGGTAAGGAAGCTGTTCCCGTAAAAGTATGTCTTCTCCTGAAGTGAATCTATGGTCTTAAGCAGGCGGGCGAAATATGGGGATTACTGCTTTGCAAAAAGCTCTTCCAGTGGGGGTTCAAAGCATCCAACATTGACAAGCGACTCTTCATGCTTCAAGTTAGTCAAGAATTCTTCCTCCGAGTTGTCGTGGTGGATGGTATGAATTTTGTGTGGAACTCCCCCCGCCAATGCTTGGACACATCAAACGCCATCTTTCCGCCATCTTTGAATTCAAACTCTTTGGCTAACTCCGCACATTCATTGGCTGGGAAATCTCGATCATGGCCACTGTATGAAGATCACGCAACATCAGTACGCTGAAAATATCTTCAAGACGTTTGGATTGGACCAACGTAACGCTGTTTGGACTTCTCTCTCCGAGTGCCGACATCAATTCCCGCCATTCGGACAAAGCACACCTTCCTCCGCAACTACATTCCGACTATCGCTCTACTATTGGCTTCCTCATCAACTTGGCAGAACGTACACGTCCTGATCTCAGCTTTTCCGTCAATGCCCTTGCCCGTCAAGTTCAAAATCCATCCTACCGCCATCTAAGCCTGCTTAAACGCGTCCTTCGATACCACCGCGGCACTCTGGACCTTGGTCTTCACTTTCGTAGCGGCCAATCTGTTACCCCGACTCGCTTCAAGCCCATGTGGATGCCGGCTGGGAGGGTGTATGAAGACGCGGCATTCTACGAGCGGCTTCGTCTGTACGCTCAACGGCGGTCTGATATACTGGAAGAGCCAAAGAAAAACTGTGGCGGCGCTCTCATCTGCTAAGTCGGAATACATCGCTGCATCTGCCTGTGCCAAGCAAGTGACATGGTTAAGAAGACTTGTTCAAGAAATCTGCACCTGTCAATCGTTCAAAAACAACGATGATGAAAGCTATAATCATGATAATGTGCGACAGCGAGTCGGCGATAGCACTGCAGAAGAACGAGCAAGTCAAATCTCGTAATAAGCACATCGACATTAGAATGCATCAGATCAAGGATCTTATTCGGGATGGAACAATTGCGCTTGAATTCATCCCATACAAGCGCAATAGGGCTGATTTATTCACGAAGGAACTCCACTTCCCGAGCATGAGCAACATGGTCGCCATGCTGCATCTTCGAAGTTTCGCCTAAGCCTTTCATGCGTCGATTCTAACGCTAATACTTTCAAGCCAAGAACTAATCAACCCATTCATCCTGCGTTTCTAGATTGTTACTATTCTCTAACTTCCAATTCTGGCTTTCTTAGCGTTCTGTTTCATCCAATGCCAAGAGCAATCCGGCCTAGCGAAATCCGCTACTTATTTCGGCACTACTGCCCGTACTTGAGGCGGCAGTCAGATAGGAATATGTGGCGAGCAAAGAGAGACTTGTGGATGGATGGAAAATGGCCAATGGCGCGAAAAAGCGCACGTTAGAAAAGAAAATTAAGGGAAAGTGCGCGGGAAGACGTCCGAGGGTGCTATTTGTGCAATAGAACTTGCGCGAGTAGGCGCTTTGGATACCGTTCGCCCGAGGAGGGACTCGGCGGCGGCGAACTAGGCCGTCCCCGGATATTCGCGTATCGCAGTAGCGCTACGTACTGTACTGTATGCATACAGTTGAGATACAATCTGCGCGCGACCACCGAGGAGGGGTGTTATGTACTGATAGATTACAGCAAAATACGGCGGCCGGCAGCGGCGGGAGATTACACGCGTAATCTCCAATACCTTGGGGCTTTGAGGCCCCTGATAGGTATAAGTGCCGTGCCACAGTAAAGATCCGGGTGCGGGGCCCCAAGCAGGTACGCGGCCCAAAAGTTCGTTTACTCCGACCCATTTTTTAGGGCGATGTGGGTGGTAGATAGCATCTAGATTGGATTAAAGCAATGTACGAAAATGGTGAAACGATCCCGAAGGATATTGCACGGTTTTTGCTGTGCTGCATACATATTTGGAGGATGAGCTGTAATACGGCACTATGCCTACTCTGAGGAATTTAATCGCTGTTTGAGTAAATTGTGAGTATCCCAGCACTTTTATGCAAGTAACCGTGTAATTAACCCTTCGGTGACCCCGCTGTAGTCCAAACTTGAAGTTTTTATTGGCTACTGTTTTAGGCTTAGTAGAATCTAAGGGGTTTTATCCAGTTTAGAAGCCAAGGTTCCTGTGAGAGTCACGTGTGCGTTTGTGCTCTATTATAAATCTTTAACCCCTTCAGCGGGGGTATATTTAACTTCTAACGCTGCTTGTCTGCTGGCTGGCATCCCATCGACGTTCTGGTAGACTGTTGCTGGTGCTAGCATTCGGCAGCAATGATTTCTACATTGCTTCGACAAGTTTTACGTGTATTTAATATAAAATGCGTATTTGAAACTCCAAATGGGTTCCAGCTCATCAATACATCTCAATAAAGGCACCCCCTTTTTTCCCCAGGGTATATTTGGAGCAGTTTTCAACAGAAACAGCCATATACCCACTTACAATAGCTCATTACTGTATAAAAAATAGTATAACTCTGGACATGTAATGGTCTACTGAAGCCGTCTCCGGAGTGGTGTAATGTGGGAGGGAGTATGGATCTTGCGAGAGCCAAAAAAAGTAATTTCAGGGATGCATGCGGTAAAACAAGTCAAAACGTATTTTTTCGGAGCAAGGCAAAAAAGTCATTATCAAACCTCTTTCACGTACCACGGACAGTATTTCGGGTCTGCAAGGCATATCTGACCAGCCAAGCTTTCCCCGAAGCACAAAATACGTTCAGTACGTTGATTCACCTCATCTCCCAGCGTCATAACTGCGGTAGCGCAGTTTCTATCAGAAAGAGAAGGGCTGGAAGAGGGAGGGCGAGTTTCAGGACTATTCAACACTGTACGATTCTTTTTCTTTGCCTTCCTTTGCTCAGCGCTTTTCTTCCGTATCTCAGCCTTACTTTTGTTTTCCAACTCCTTTCGCTTCTTCTCTTCCTTACGGCTCTTCTCCTCCGCTACTTTTATACGAGTATTTATGACCTCTTCATGCATCAAGTAGACGGCCAACTGACTAAATTCGATGAAAATCCTGGTCGCGTCGGTAGGAGGAGCGGTCACACTGCTAAATACTTGACCGAATGCGTCATCAACAGCAGAGATTGCTTTGATGTATTTCTGCACAGCTGTGTTAATTCGATCGTACACAACTGATGAGGGTTGGTTTGATAGTATTGATTCTCCATTTTCCTGAATTGTATGCCTGTGCGAGGATGGAGGTACGACTGAGTGGCGATCCGCATAAATACTGGACTGCGCCAGAAAGCTGCAGTCCAGCGGCCAAAGGTTGAAATTTCGAAACGCGTCTCGTACTTTATTCTTTTTCAGCCCATGGTAGCTGGCCATTCCAAGGATGAGCTTCAAGTTCATGCTTGAAAATTCGAGCAAGCATTTCTGAGATATCGAGCCCTTTGTCTTCCGAAGTGTAGTTTAATGTAGTTTAAACCCCTTTTCTTATGCTGTTGTCACATGGCTGCAAAAAATGCATGGTGTTCGCGGGGAGCTGTACGACCTTAATGCTCGCTTTAGCGGCATTAGCAAGCCATTACCAACAACACTGGGACTTGTGCCCATTTAGCAGTAAAAAGAGTGGTTTCCCTTCCAGGGCAATACCCTTCCTGTGACATCGGATGTGATCAATCACGAGGGATATAATTGACGACTACTTTGATCCCTTCTTGTTCCCCGCTCTGAAACAATTTCTATCGAACCATCCGTCTTGCGTAAACCACAGTGTAACCCTAACCTCTTCTTTCCAAATGTCCTCGCTCAAAGGGCAGAACCAGTTCTGCATCACATGCTTCCCCTCGAAAACAAAAAAAACGAAGGCAACAAGTCACCAACCGCCGAGGCAATAACGAGAGCTGTGAGACGCTTTCCAATTCCTTCCCGCTTTGAAGCACGAAATCACCCGCTGCACCCTTGCGAGTCTGCGAAAACCTTCTTTTACATCCCGTGTTCCCCGCTGATTTCGGTTTCATCTAAATTTCAAACCAACCGCAGATCTTCCTGAAGAGCTGGGTGTCGGTTCACAACTAGCTCCAAGGCTGCCTTCAAAGTCTTCATATGCTCGAAATTCTCGGCCCTTCCTTTTGCCATATAATTCTTCTCATGACTGCAATATGTGACCTCCATGTGCCGTGATTTGAACCACTGTACCAACTCATCCGACGCTACATCTTTCTTAAACGCTCGCCCCTGTTCCCTGGCTACAGGCCCTGCTACCCCATCAATGCCGTATTTTCAACCGCGAATCCCTGCTTCGCCGCATTGACCAAGTGCTCTGTGATGTGGGACTCTATAACTGCGGAAATCTGCCTCCTCGCACCAGCAGGACTATCAACTGGGTTGAGGAGCGAATGTAGCTTAGCTTCGTCTTTGTAATCTCTTGCCGCTTTGGTCCACATCATCTATTTATTCGAATTCCAGTCTGCTCAATAATGCGGCGCGTCGTTGCATTTTTCTTGAGCAGAATCAAAGCTGACCGTAGCTTTTGAGTGTCCATTAACGCTTTCGAGGCCCTCTTCTTCAATAACTTCTTCTTTTTTCGCATCTACAGCGGAATGTTGAAGCATGCGACTGTCTGTTGTGGCCTACGTTGTCTCCACACTGTAGAACGTCCACAAGAAAGTGCACTATTCCATAATACAATAAAAAACCATTGACAAGATTTATTATCGTTGGCAGTTGTCGTGCTTGGATCAATCATGTATGGTAATGTAAACATTTGTCGTAGGAGAGGTGAGCGCGACACCCTATCCAAATCCTTTACATTGTTATATATCAGCTTTGGGGATGCAACGAAACTAACTGGAGAAAAACAGTGATGTGAACCCGCTGCGGGGCATGCGCGCCCCGCAGCCTTCTCTTCCCCACCCGACCTTGTGGCAACTCCAATCGAGGAGGTTCATTGGCAATCGCGGCGCAGGAATACAATGCTATTAATTAGAAGTGCTCCAAATTAAACGGGAAGCAGAACATCTTGTGCGCTTTACACGCCCAACTTCACGCTTCGACATCTGGCGTTTGATTCCCTGGGTGCCACTTCCCCCTGGTACAATTGCGTTTATCGAGGAGTTAGTTCCGCGGATCGCGTCCAAGTGTCACTCGAAACTTGGCGTTATCCGCCACCGTATCTACCAGCGACTGAGATGCACCCTCTGGTCATCCATTGATCAAGCTATCCTGTCCTGAGCCCCGATGCGCATGGACGACGAAGTACACCCGGTTAAATCTCAGCCGTATATTTAGGACGTGCACAGTCCCCAGTAGATACTGAATGCGTTAAACTTCTTCTCCTTCTGCTCCAAATATACCCTTGCTGGAATGGTGGTTTTATTTGATTGTAGGGGGGAGGCATGTGAGTGTGGAGGAAAAAAGAAGATAAGACCGAAGAGGACGCCTAGCCAGATAGTAAAGGGGTACTTGTTTTTTTCTATGACTGTTCATTTTAGCAGAAGAGGGCGCAGTTGCAAAGCGGACCACAATCGCCGCTTTCGGTTCCCTCTACCTGATATGTACGATAGATTTCTATAAAGAGGTCTGGAAATAGACATTTTATGTTTCTATTCTCATCCAATCTTTCAAATTTACCGCAGTAACCATCAATCTGACATTTTCGTAGTCCTCAATCTGGGAAATTCACCCCTCATTCAGCTGAGAATCCATCAGCTACAGTGTACCGTCCATTGTTCTGGCATTTTTGCCGAAAATCGGCCACGCTGCTAATCCCGAACTCTGTAACGTCACATACATCCACCTCAATCCCTAATGGAACATGTTGCCTCACATCAGGAAATGACATTAATTTCCAAATGATAAATTAACCAAAATGTCTCCCACCTACCTTGTGCGCGATCGAAATCCGGTTGGAGGACAACTGCAGATAGGTTCTTGGGGGACCTAGAAAATTCAATTTCCATAGAACTCCGGTGCTAATCATTGGAGTTTCGACAGCGCTCCCAACGTACCCATGATATGTTCAACGATCCTTCTGCAACCATCCTCCTCACCGAGCACCCCCACTGAGCATCTGCATCGAGCACGCCAACCAAGCATTTGCACTGAGCACGAATTCCATCCCTGCACTCCTATCCCCAGCGAGAATCCCAGCGAGCACCCCCGCTGAGCACCACGGCCGCCTCGGCTACTCGAAGTGCCTTAGCAGAGAACCTCTGCAAAAGGGACCACGTCGATCATCATAGCCAAGCACCATCACCAAAAATTCCCCCTGACCAACCCCTCTAAGCATACCGACTGAGCACCCCACACACAGCATGCCCCCGCTCCAACAACGTCAATAAGCATAAACACTAGGCACCTGCACCGAGAACAAGCACCCTTCCGCCACGGAGCGCAAGCATCCTCACCAAGCATCCTCATCGAGTACAATAGCCAAGCACCCTCGCCAAGTGCGCACACTAAGCATATGCCATAGCCACCGAGCTAGTCCTCACCAAGCACAATCAGCCAAAATGAAAAGGGCTTCTTCATTCATTTTCGATAGAACCAAATTAGATGATAAAGAGGCCTTCGCTGACTACTGCAAATGACTACTACAAATTACTAGCATTGCAGTATTCAATGTAACAAAGGCGGTTTGATATGGGGCAATGGCACGACGAGCAGGAAATGTACTGTATTGTATGTATTGTGCCGGGTGGAGAGTATACCATACCTAACCCTCTATCAGCTGGGGAGATTGTAATACAAAAAATGGTCCTCCCCTCATTTAATACAGGAAATGGTCCTCCCTTCACGTAATACAGGAAATGGTCCTCCCCTCGTGTAATCCAGCAACCTACAACGATCCCACTCCTAACTTCTCCCACCGTCATTTCCAAATTTACTTCCATTTTATCTAGATATTTTTATACTGTATTTAACCCTCTGAATCGACCCCGAATCAAGTCCCTTTTCCCTTTTAGCTTACCTCCTCCTCCAAATTCGCCTTATTTTGAGAAGAAGGGCGCAAATGCACTACTGCAAAATCTCTTGCAGATTTATTTTACCTATTCCTAATCTATAGAACCTGCCCCGGGAGCCTATTTAAACCCCTTTATTCTAAGTTTCAAACGCCCCCGATCATTTTACTCATCACCCTCTTCCCCCACACACCCAAAACACCCTACATTGCCTCCCGTTCCCCAACGTCTATCAAAATGAACAATCTTCTCCCCTCTGTCCCTATTTCCAAAAACCGCCCTTCCCGTCCCATCAATGGCCTTCGTCTCGCCGCCTACGGGCCAACCGATGCCGACGACTACATCCGGCGGCAAACAAAGAAGCAAATCATCGAGTTCGTTCGCCGCCTCTTCATAGAAGAAGAAGCGAGGGAGGTAAGTCCGGGAGAGGCTGAGAAGGTCGAGGAGGAGAGCGGGGAGTCCTTCGAGGAATGGTTAGCCCCTGAGCTAGTGTACGAGGCTCAGGAAGATGAGGAGGATGAGGAAGAGGAGGAAGAGGATGAGGAGGATGAGGAAGAGGAGGAAGAGGATGAGGAGGAGGAAGAGGAGGAGGAGGAGGGGAGGGGGAGGAGGAGGAGGAGGAGGAGGATGAGGGAACAGGGGGCATGGAAAGTGTTGGACTGATGGGGCCTGGAATAGAGAGTATGGATCAAGTTGTGCCCACGATGGAACCAGATGGAGATATCTTTAGTAGTCTAGATATCTCCCAGGGGGAAATAGAGAGTTGTGAGCCATTCGCAGATATTTGTGGGGACTGCTTGGACAGCATGGATATTTTAGAGGAGTTGTTTGGATCTGATTTAGAGAATGGGAAATAAGAGGACCAAATTAATTGTTAGTTTCTTAAGTATCTTTTGCTTAGGGTATATTGTCCACACAAAGTATTTTTATGCATTTCTTGGTATCTTCTGTAGTTTTGTTCGGACTTTAGGGGTAGCCAAAAGTCTATATAAGCTGAGTAAACTGCTTCCTCTTGGAGAGGTCAAGCAAGTTGGCAGACAACTTCAAGCCAAGTCCCGAGTAGTAGGAAGTTGAGAGTCAACTTCAGACCCAAGAAAACTTTTTCTTACGCTAGTCGCTGAGCATAGGTGGTAGACCCTGCCCCTTTTATACTTGCTTTTAGCTTTCTCAACTCTCTTCTATATACACTCCCTTTTGTTCGTTCAACAATACCACGGTAGCACTTTTGTCGCTCGCAACACCTCCTTCTCAGGGTAATTGGTTCTGAAGATCTCTTCCCCCGCCGATTTACTCCTATCAGAGATACTGTACTGTACTAAACATTATCTCCTCAGGTCGGCACGCGAGCTCACAAAGCCCACATGCCCCGCATTCGAACTGCTAAAGGGCGCTCAAGTTGGCAAGGCATCCCCCACCACTCCACTGACATACCACCCTGCGAGCCTACCACCGTCCCAATACCCTAACCAACGCAAACCTAGTAGAGACTGAATCACTGCGGCACGCCCGCAAACTTCCCTGCACACCTCTTTATAAGTGCCAACGTGCTGTCAACCAGCTCGTATACTCTGAGCGGGCTTGTCTTGTCGTCTCTTTGCAACCACTTCTTGTGGGCCGTCCCCCTCTGATCATCCGCTTGTTACCTCTCTCGTCCAAAAAGTTCTCCTCTTCGTCACTTCTGGCGGTCTCTCCTCACCGCCCTTGGCATCGTCTTCCCATTGCCCTTGGCTTCGCCCTCTTTTTCATTGTTCCAATCTCATTAATTCGTTTCTCAACTTTCGTCTTGATCGACTATGGACCGCAAGAGACAAGAGGCCGGGATGAGCACGGGGGTAGGGCCTCTCGTAAGGCCATCCCGACGAAGGCGGCCCGAGTTCATCGTCCCGACTCCATTGTATGTTCTCGCCCCTATGTATTGGGACTAAGAGGCCACTAGGATATCGATGTGATAATAAACCTTAACGGAAGCCACTTGAAGTATAGCGTCTACCGTACTGAATTTGCCCGCAGGGTCGAGATGACTAACAAAGAACAAAAGTCCATCTAGGGTCTTCAAATCACAGCGTTTGTGGGAAATTATGCTGGCCGGGAGTTCGCAAAGATGGAGGCCTACCATATAGGCCTTACCGAGTGTTTAGGTGACCCTGAAACCTAATCCTCGGTTCCATCCTCCGCCTGGTGCGTCTGCTCAGTTTACTTGCACAGTGGCGGCAATGTCTACTGCGACATCGACGGCGAAACTGAAGAAGAGCATACAGTCCTACTGTACACGATAACGTTCGTGGGACTCTCCGGGGAAGAAGATCCGGCCGTGAATGGAGATCAACTTGTCTTGGACAAGAAATTCTGCCTTCAAACCATTGGAAACATACATTGGTGGTTTCAGAAGGGCTCCAACCAAAACGTTCAGCTCCCTACACGTTTTTTGGAGGACCAAAATCGGATTTCAGTCAACACCACTTTCTTTCTCTCCAGCAGACCCGACTCATATATCGAACCGATGGTTGCATGGCGTATCCCTTGATAAAAACCTGACCGAGCACAGGGAGCCTATTCAGGCCCTTTATTTGTTGTTCTTCTCCTTTGAAAGAACTGCACGTAATAGGAAAGAAATCACTCAGGGCAGTCGCGGCTTGAGAGAAGTCCAGAAGCTTCTTCCGCCGTGTAGGCTTGTGTTCCAGCACTGCCTTCCACTGAATCCACCACTTCAGTCCCTCCTAAGCCTACCCCAGGAATATAATTAGTCACCCTTTTCGTCTCGAAAGTTGTCGACCAATATGTCACCATTAACACGGCCAACTGCCGACTACTCGATCCGGCCGACTAATTCTGGTTGGCCCTCTCCGTCGACGCTCTCAAGGATTGCGTGGGGTGCACCTCCGAATTCCGCAACGTCTGCGAGGTAAGGCGCGTCGTGTTGCTTTTTGGGGCTCTCAGCAAACGCCCACGTCACAGCATGGGGAATAGTAGGACCAAAACGAGGAGAGAGGGGAGCAAGAAGGGTCAGGTTCAATCTAGTTTTCATGGCGCCGGTCGACTCGATCACCTTATGATCCAACCCTCCTCTGATCATCTTCGGTCGCTTGATCTGCTTCCTGCCCTTACTTCTTTTTTCGAATTTTTTCTGCCCCACTCGTTCTTCGTTTTACCGTATTCATCGTCGGTTGTCTGTTCTATGCGCCTAGTTGACTTCCAGTAAATTTTCGTTTTCCTCCAAAATTAGAAGAGCCTTGATCGCGGCCCGTCATTGAAGACTCCAACCTTTAGCCTTCCCTTTTATCTCCCTACGTAAACTTCGTCAACGACAACAAATCGTGTATCCCACCAGCCGTCGAGCGTGGACAGCTTTTCGGGTCACTCGAACCGTTGAAGAAACCAGCATGTAGCGCAGATGATTGGCCTTGACTACTCGGTACGGTCCGTAGTAAAACGACCCAATAGTAAAACGACCCGAATGCTGGCCACTTTCGGGCCTTACTGATTGCCCGTTTCATGCCTCGCTACCATCTCATCTCCAAGCTCGAACCGTTTGAACCCCTCCTTGGTCTTTCGGGTAGCAAGCGACCTCTCCGCTACAGCAGATTTCGAGCTAGACTCTCCCAAAATCTTGACGAGGTGGTGACTTGGATTGGCTTCGCCCAGAAGGGCTACTGTGTCGCGTGCTGTCATCCTCGGCTCGATCCCATACATTAATCGGAACGGCGGCTTGACGTCCCCATGATCACGTCGGCGATAGCCGTACAAGAATTTCGGCATAATCTCCGTCCAATCGCCTCCATTATGCACCACTGACCTTTTCAATGCGTATTTTATAGTCCCTAACATCCTCTCAGCTCTTCAATTTGCCATTCGGTTGCACGGAAGGACTACCATTCAACAGATCTCGTGTTATCCCATAAATTCTTGGATAGAATCCGCCATTGAAGCCATAGTGCTCTCTGAAACTGTCTTACTCGCGGGCCCGAACGGATCGATAAATTATCGACGAAATCGATGATAATATCGGAGGTTCATCTTTTAGAACCCAAGTAATTGGCCAGCCTGTCATTTTCTTCACAGAGATTAAGGTAAACCTCTTTCCCTCTAGAGATGGCTTGAAAGGGCCCGCTAGTATAAATAAAATGTTTCGAACAAACCAGCGACGGGGGCTCTAAGACTCTTATGATACGTAGGTAGCCTTCGAGCGTGTTGAAAGCCTGCGCTTGCCTTGGCGTGCTCCTTCACGTCCAGATATACCCCAAGCCACCGAAAATGATCCATCGAGAACTTCTAAACCAGCTTCCCAATGACCTATATAATCGTTAAATGATGTCAACATCTCGGCACACTGCCCGATAGGTGTAACAAAGCGCAGTCCATCCTTCCCCCGCAGGAAAAATTTTTCGTTCCAAATCATGAATTTCTTCGCCTTTCTTGGGACGGCGATCTTCTTCTTCAGGTCCGTCTCATGAACCTTTTCCCGCCCAGAAACCTCGGCACGTCCAGGGGTTTAGGCTCCAATCCAAGTATTTTAGATCATTCCCAAGAGATTGCAGCTACGAGGACCCGCGCGATGATCTGCACCTTGAAGCGTCGTGTTCCTCTACTTGTCTGCTAGAGAGAACCTGCCCCATTGGCCTTCTCAACGCCTCTACTTAATTTTTAAATCGTTCTCAGCCATGAACTCCACCCATCTTGTCAGCCTACGGTGAATATACTTCTTCTTGAGGGCCGTCTGCACGGCCTGATAGTCCGGATACAACAATAACAGGTTGTAAGAAAAAATATGCCCGCAAAACTTCTTGAAAGCGACCACCACGGCAAATGCTTCTCGTTCGTTCGTAGTATACCGGCGCTCCTGTTCCTTCATTGCCAGAGATGCGAACTCTACCGTTTGCTCTTTTCTACCTTTTTTCTTCTGCAAGAGAAACAGTCCTAAGCCAGCCGAAGAAGTACCCGTCTCCATCACGAAAAGGGAGCCGAATTCCAGAAACTCGAGTAATTGAGGCGTCTTCAGTTTCTTCATCAAGTACTCGAAAGCTTCCTGAATGCACGTGGTCCACTCAAATACCTTCTTCATGGAGGTTGCGGCGTGCAGTACTGCAGAGCTATCCGCAAAGTTCCGTATAAAGCGTCGATAATAACCTTCCAACCCGATAAAACTCCTCAGCTCAGTCACATTGAACGGCATAAGAGCTTCTTAAATGTCCTTGAAGACGTCGGTACCTACCTCTACGCCAGTTTCGCTGACCGCGTGACCAAGAAGCTTGAATTTAGACTGCGCGAACCTACATGTAGTCACCTTTAGCTTCAGTCTTGCCTTTCTTATCGGTTTGAAACCCTGCCCAATATGGTCCATATATTCCCACGTCTTCGAGAAGATTAACAAGTAGTGCACATAGAGCATAGCGAACGAAAATCCGTGGAGAACTTCGTCTATAATACGCTGGAACGTGGCCGATGCGTTCATTAAACTGAACTCCATCACCTCAAACCTATACGTCCCATAACGAAAAACAAAATTAGTCTTCTTCTCACAATTATAGGCATACTTACACGCCAGTAACCGGTGAAAATTTCAAGCATGGTGAAATACTAGGCACCTCAGAGCTCTTCGAATGACTCTTCAATTTTCGGGAGCGGCCAATGTTCAGACTTCATCGATCTGTTGAACTGACTGTAGTCGTCGCAGAACAGGGGACTGCCACAATTTTTCGTGGCTATTACTACCGAAAAGGACCATGCATACCTTGATGGTGTAACATTTAAGGCTTCTAATAGCTCGTTCACCCTTTCTTTAGCAACTACCGATGCTTCTGCGGCATTCTTTGGACCTTCTGATGTATTGGAGTCTCGTACATCGACCCGAAACTGTGTACTACTGATACATGAGTCGGTTCCAAATCATTTACATCCCACGCTATCACATTCGTCTCCCGGAGGGCCCTCACTAGCTTCTTCTGGCTCTCCTCCGCGATATGTTTCCCCTTCAAGGCGATAAACGCGGCGGGGTCCGTGTCCCTCGTCTTCCTCGGAGATCTCCTCCTCCAACATCAGACCCTCTATATCGGGCTCATACTGTTTCTTGTTTAAGATCGCAAGCATCAATTTATGCTCGGTGTGCGACTCATTATCGCCGCTGTCTGATTCTGATGAGGACAAAACAGGAAACTACTCGCCATCAGACTCCACAGGGGATGTGAAATACTCACTATCAATTCGAATCCCTCAATAACTGGGGGCCCGAGTAGTAGTAAAAGCAATTTTTTACTCCCAACCGCCAGGTTGACCTGCTGACATCTGTAATCCAAGTTTTTCTGGATGGATTCTATATGTGGGGCTGCCGGTAATCGCTTCGAACGGCGCATTCCGCACCTTCAAGAAGCTCAGTGATACCACCAGGGTTCCTAAGGGGAATAAAGCATTATATACAGAACTAACAACTTCCATCAAACGTTCCATTGGCGACCGTGATCTGACAATTCAAAGCCATTGGAGGTAGTGCCAGCTTCTCGCAAAAATTTCCAAGAAATCAAGTTTGGAACTGCACCCATGACCAATAGGACGTGATTCTCCATCCCATAAGCCTTCACGACCAGGACCTTTAACCGACGAGGAGCCTCTGGGTGACTTTCCATGGACGCCTGAGTCACCGTGGCAGTCTTGGACACCAGACGCTTCAACTGATGCCTTGCTTCGTCCGCGTCTCCACAAGGAACTGCTCGAAGTTCATTCCTGACGAGGCTAAAGCCAATTCCGCGACCACATTGCACTTCCCTAGGTGGTTCTAGAGGTCTCTTGGTGCCTTCTTGGTCTTTTTGTTTTGGATTTCTTTTTCGTTAGCTCCAACACGAGTATCGGCGGGCCACTGGAGGGGCCCTATTCATCACTACGTCGATGCCCATCATAGTTTCCCTGCTTTTTTCCGAAGGGCTTGGCCGTCGTTGTTCCTCTTTCCTACAACCAACAAATCGCCCGTGCGAGACTCGTGGACGACGGCAATGGGCTCTTCGTCAATCTTTTCCCTCATCCTAAGTCCTTCTTTTGACTCCAAACTTGCTCAAGTGATTTTGAACACGACAAACTCCTTATTTCTGTTCTTCTGACCAGCAAATTGCTTCTCAGTTGCTTTTTTTACCACAGAAGGAGCAATGAGTGTGATTGTGGGGGTTCTGAGGGCACTGAGTAGCATGGTGGCCTCTTTACCCAAAGAAATTGCCATTAAAGTCGTTATCAGCCAGCGCGAAAGGTCCTTTCTTCTCGAACTGTTTCATCGCAATTAGGGGCAACTCGAGAAAGTGTCCGGCCAGCTGTTCATCCTTTTCATCTAGCTGCTAAGGACTTATCTGTGTGCGTCAGGCGCTCTATCCGCCTCTTTGTCTGCGAAGAATACCTTTTTTCTAACTGAAAGCCTTCAATTGCCGTCTGAAGTCCCTTGCGGTCAGAAGACTCCCGATACATGACGACCCGAGCCAACTCCTGGCGTTCCGCCACTGCCCTTAGGAGCAAAACGAATGGAGCCGTCTTTTTGAAGCCTGTAATCTTGTAAAGGGCATCCATTCACGCCAAGGACCCTCCTATGTCTCTAGCGTTCAGTCCTGCGGTCAGAGCTTCGTCAAACTCCTATTCCCGCTTCGCCTCCTCCGCTAACTCTGCGAGGAGCTTCTTCTTGAAAAATTCGTACCTCTCAGCGCCTTCGTTGGGGGCCCTTCATGTGCAAATGACGCGTAGTAGAAGTCAAAAACAGCCCACTCCAGATGGCACAGGACCTGGAGGGCCTTCTTTTTGTCTGTTTTTCGGCGCATGGGGACATTGTCGTACACAACAAGGAAACGGTCAATTTCGGAAGGGAGGAATGCATCAAAGGAGAAATGAGGGGCTTTGGAGCCGGTCCTAGGGTCGTCAAACCTTGGATGCGCTACCATGTAATTCTTTAGCGTTTACTTCCTGGGCCAACAGTAACCCACGTCACCCTATCCATGCACGGACGACACAGTACAGTACATATATACCTTACCGTACTATACCTTGTGGCGAATATACAGTGCCTAGCCCCATATTAGCTGAGTAAAGTACCTTCCCAGATCTGTGCGTGCACTTGCACAGATCGCAGTGTTTTCACGCACTGTGCTGTACATTACCTGCACTATGCACGAAGTGGGCTACACTAGACTAATAGAAATCTCCAGATGACGGCCTAACCATGCACCCACTCTAACAAAGGCTGACCTGAGCAAATCTACCATATCGAAATAAGAGACAAATACTGGTTGAAGAATTTGTACAGTACGCATAAACGCTGGTAGTGGACAATTACCACAACAAAAAAAATCCCGAAGGATTTGGAGACGGACTAACAGGGCTGCACAAACAACGTTCCTTCGGAGACTGTAAAAAAGGTTGAAAACGTTAACCAAAGAAAACTACAAGATACTTGTCGAGGGGTTCAGGGCTTACACAGACCATTACAGTAATGTCTGGAACAATTATCTAACTCAGTGCACTCAGCGGGATTCGAAACCGTGACCACAGCGCCAACGTCAACTGGGCCCATAACAAAAAACCCACAATGCGCTGGCTCTTCTGCATCTGAGCGGACCAAAACATATATATATCAAGGGTAGCATCGCTTTCCAACATATAGTCGGATCCTGCAGCGGAAAACCGTTCTACTGATGCCATAAAGTTACCCAAAAAAGAGAGGAGGATAAAATTGCGAAAGAAAACATTTAACTTTGTAATCCCTGTCCGATTGAAAGAGCTTTCGTTACAGGCCTTTCCCAGGTCCTTCTACGCGTGATGAGGGCGCGGGAAGGCAATAAACTTGAAAAAGCTACATGCAGCAATGGTGCAATGAGAGATCTAGAGTCATAGACGTTCCATACGCCCGTACCAAGTGCCGCTTGAGCGCCGGAAAGAGCTAAAAAAATTTCAGGAGGTCGATACGACGAAGAATGAAAGAAATGAAGAGGATTTCTGGGGTTGCATTGAGGTTGTTAATGCGGGGAAGTGCGTATCAACGGCCAATAACTATATTTCAGTGTGTGTTTTCTCATTTTTAGCCTCGGTGAGGAAGATAAAAACTGTCATCTCTACTGTCAAAATGTCCGTCTGCCTACCCCTGCAGCTGGTCGTATTTAGAAGCTCGGAAAGAAACATGATAGAGCATCGGAATCCCGTGCCATGGCAAAGGTACGGGTGCATTCAGTTGTGGGTTGCTATACGGAATATAGATGTAGGATGGCTATTTTACAGGACTAGGGGGCAGTTGTAAGAGTGCCTCTCCAACCTAATTATTTCCTCCTTCCTGTTTCTTTTCAGTCCAGAAACCCGACTAATGGCTCACTCAATCACTTTTTTCTCGAAAATTTATTTATATTGTGGTAATAAATGGAAGTGTGAGTAACGCTTATATGAACCCTTCTCAAATTGAGTGGATAATTACTTATGAATGATCTAAACCACACCTTTTCCTTCCTAATTTTATGCATATTCCTTTATTTTGATTCCTAGTGAGGGATAATTAAGACTAGCTGTTGTATGGAATTTTTCGAGGCGGAAAAAATGAATATCGTTGACTGGTAGTAGCCTCCGTGGGGCCTCTAGTAGAGATATTGTAAGCCCATACTTTACGTAAAGGGATGCGGTAGGCAGCTAGAATCACTGCCTATCCAGAGGTTAATGCCGGGGACATGGTGTCACAGATGTAGTGTTCTTTGAGGTAAAGCAGGGATACTTTTTACCTCTTGTTTCGCACAAGAATAATTAATTATGAGTTTGAGTCCCTTTTAAAGAGTAAATCTGTGTTTTAAGTCCGAATCTTGCCAAATTTCTCGACCAGAAATAATACCCTCCACATTCCTCCAGGTATGAGGCTTATCTCGTTGCTGTGTATCATCCGAGACTAGTGCCTGCTACTTATGTACTCCGTACGGGCGAAATGCAGCCTCCTGTGTCTCTCTATTTTAGTATCACTTAATAGACTTATCGCACCACAGCTGCACCTTAAAATGAAGACATAATGATCAGTTACCCTCTTTCCTTCTCATTTATGGAAAAATCATTGAGAAGGCTGTAATATGTGCACTTGGCGTTAAAAATAAATCCAGATTCAGCTTTGCGACAACAATCGTATTCTGTAGAGCCTCTTTACATCTATTGGGCCACTTAAGTGGATTATTTTCTTATAGAATCTTCTTTGAAACCGATCCTTCCGTAATAGTTTTCTAGACCAACGGCAAAATGAACATAAGTCGCATTGATTTCTATGGACTAATCAGAATAGCGCTATTTCATGCGAGTAAACCTATCAGACCTATCATCTCTCTGGATTAACTCTTTCTTAGTAATCTAAGTACTAAGTGCTGCCCCGCAGACTTCCTCCGCCAAGGAGACAGAGTACTTACCGCCCGCCGATGTTTCGTTGACTGTCTCCTCCTTTTAATGAGAATTTATACCATAGTGGAAGAATCGAACCTCTTATTAAATACAATTTCCTGGGAATAATGAGTCATTTCCTGACTCCTTTAGCTCTTTTTTATCCTTTATCTATGTTTCTTGTTCTTGGGCCAAACTTCGCCTCCCAGTCATAAGGTAGTTGTCCTGGCTGTCAATTTCCTTTCCTGAGTACGTCTCCTATTGAACCGGCGAACTGTCTCCCTTTGGTATCCAATTTGCTGAGACAATATCCTCTCAGTACAAGTGGAATCCCGCCTCTACATTAATATGAATAAGAGAAGTCCATGTGCCGTAGGCTTGCGAAATATCGCAAAATGCCCACAACGGAGGAACCCTTTTAGGTACCAGCTCAATTCATCCATACACGACGAAAACTCATCCACATATTGAGAAGACTATCTTATTTTAATTTATCCCTCGCAGTAACTAGCCTGGATAGTCGTGCTGATAAAATTAATCTTATCTTACAACACTAACTAGTATTTGTTAAGCAAGGACCAGTCAGATATTAACCAAATCACTGGGGACTCTCTGGTCTTGGAGATAAAGTGCAGTCACTCTATATAGACCAAGGATGGGCACTAAATGCAGACAAGTTAAGCTACTGAAAGTAGACTACTGTAAATGTTACTGCGCTTTTCTGAAAATACATGGGTTCATGAAATATACTAATTGAACACCAACAGTACTGTGCGTAAACTCAACCTTCATCAATCTTCGATTCTCGCTTCTAGTGTAAAATTTCAACGAATTTTCCTTTTCGAAAATATATTCAATGAATAAAATGGGCACCGGTTTGAAATGGTCTTATATGATATCTTGTGTAGAAATTGGGACCAGTCAAGTGCTGCGTACATTACATACTGGATCATACCGCTTACATGCTACTAAGTCTCAAATAAACCGAGGCTTTGCATTGAGAAAATGTACTGGAACGATGTTTCAGTCTAAAATTATAGATGTGATAATTCAAATTCAATAAAGTAGGATCCAATCAGATCAGATAACGCATTATTGCATTACATTACAGGATTTGTCCTTACTTGTAATAAGGTATCTACTATGTTTATGATGGTAAAAAGGTACGACAGGGGCGCAGCTAAGACAATAAAGAAGTAGATCTTTATTTGTTTCTTTTTCTTTTCCGGATCTCTTCCATTCTATTTTCTCGCCTTCCGCCATATAACACTTCCAATATGGGCAGAATACTACACAAGTCAAGCTCGTTTCCTGTTTCGAGTTCGAATATAACTGTCACAGTATAGCAGGTACTGTATAAAATTAAAACTTCTTACTTTCGGTATCAAGCTGATGTATATATCTTGAACTCTGTAAATCACTTTGGATTCCTCTCCTCACCGTCGCGATCAAGTGCATTAGGCTCAGATGACTCTTTAGTTTTCCAATTTCAGTACGTATAGAGAACTAACTCAAGGAACTATTACAACTACCGAACTATATATTGACTTATGCATTTATCTGTGTTGAATTATTTTGCAGCTCTTTACTATTTTGATTACGCTAGGTCTAATTTCTCTTCTTTCTTAGTTACAGAAGACCTTAAGAAAAACAAAAATCAATTGAAGTCATTTGGTTCTCCTATCGCATGTAAACTGACCGGTAATATACATATAATTTCTTTAAAAGTTCTAATCGAGATTGGACACAAAAATATGCTTTTAATTTTGCAAACTGTCCCGTTTATGAGCTGCAAAAGGAGATTGACTAAGAGCAAACTTTTTTCGAATGTAGGGGCATACCTTAGATGAACTCGAGCGATTTCATAACTCTGATTCTGGTAAACAGAAGATAAGGCATTAAATAATTCCCAGAAACCAAAAAACGGAAAACGCCTTTAGGAACAGCAAAAATAACTTTATAGAACCAACTATAGCCATAGGGATCTATTTGAATAAATTCATGTGTGGCAAATATTAAACGATTGAAAACGATCTAGAGACATGAAAAAAAAATAAAGCCTAAAATGTTAGGGACTATACAACCTGGATTTCAAAATAACATCTATCCAGTATTCAAATCGGTAATTACTTCGGTCACGCTCTCAACGGTGTGTGTTTTAATTTATACTTCGAAAAATGTGACGGTGAAATGAGCTATCCTAAGTTGTTCAAGGGCATTATGGACTAGAACGTAGACGATTTCAGACTGCTGCCGCTCATATTAATGATTTCAAGCCTAAATTTACTCTTAAAATTCGTACCGATTTTATTCCCAAAGAATGGTAGTCCACGAGTTGTCTCGTATTAAACTTTAAAACACGCATCCCAAGGTTGCTTATAAACCAACTTCGTGACTACTCTTTACGATTCTACTGTGGTTATCTCGTATATGAAAATGTTTATTTCAACAAGTTATCATCTCACGTTACGAATTTGATTCTCTTCAGACGTAAACTACAAAAATTTCTAGCATATTAAACGGCACCGTAATTTATTACATCCATCAGATATGAGACTCTACACCTTCCCACAACGTTCCCGGCCGTTAAAAGACATGTATAAACGGCTGAATATTTCCCAAGATATTTCGAGAAACTATAATCCATATCAGAGTATCTAAATTTTTCTAACCAGCTTTCATAGGGGGAGGTAGGTTACACTTGTCCTAAAAAGTAAACGCCCAAGCATTACACATATCTACTACATGATTCTTCCCCTCGTCGTCCCTTATGGCGAAAAAGTCTGCAGTACGCACGGATTACTGTACAGTACAGTAATCCTTCCACAGTACTCTACAGTATAAATCTACACAGATGTCTCGCGATCCTTTATGCAACTGTAGTTTTGTTGAAATACGAGATACATATAACTTTTTTCATTTATGTAACATTTACAGTCCTGTAGTGTAGTATTTTTTGCCCTGCCTACTATTTCTATCCTACGTAGTCTATATTTTCTCTATCTTACTGTGCTGTTGGCGATGCCTGCTAAGACCATTCTAGTGTAAGGGTCACTAGGACCGTCCGCACGACTATCCTTCAGGTAATTGTGTAGTTAGTTCGTATATTTGCTAGAGATATCCGACGGCGTCTACTGCCTGTAAAAGACTTAGCCTCGTTGGGCACTGAAGTAAAAAAAAACATCAATAATTTCATTTTCAACCTGCTTAAATGTTCTACAATGTCCAACGTCTAGCATTTTTTTCCAGACTCGCCGCTAACGCCGCCCATCTGCTTCTTCTACTCTACCCTTCAATTTTCGGACAAAATCAATCACCAGCTCGATTAATTTAAAAATACTTTATGCTGGAGGGGTCCATGGCTCCTGCTCAAATCTGTATTTCAAGCAAAATACAACTTATGCATGCTGTAAAGTTTAGCACAGTACAGAGTTTGTGAAGTCGGAAATTGCTCGGCTCGGAGAAGTCCATTTTTTTGTGAAAATTTGATTCTTTTAGTGCAACAGCTGTCCTCGATAAATTCAACGTTTGTCTTATATTAAAACTAGACGCGCTTTTGTTATAGCTCAGGTTATTTGCATGCAGACTCAGCCACTAGGTTCCAATCCTCTATGTTTGTCCCCTATCCCTGAAGTTCACTTTTTGCTCTCCCTTTAGGGCGGCCTAGGATATGATCTCCTCAAGAGGATTGATGCTCGAGCCGTGGTACTTGCGGTTAAGACCTTCTCAGAGTACCGCACTCCCGTCCCTGTAGATGCTGGGCAGATCTTTGCCACCCCTTTTTTACCTTTACATGACGTCGTTGACTGGTATTTATGCACGGGATTCGATCCACGGAATCCTCTTGTTTATCGGCACTGGGCGTTATCCCGAAGGATCAAGGTGAAAGAAAATGTTACACCCCTCTTGCAAGCGGACAGAAAGGCAAATTTAATAGAGATTTTGATCTCCTGTCGGTTTGGAAGAACTCGCAGCACAGAAAAACTTTTGTCGATATACCGGGTATATGTTTTTAGGCGCACACCAGGTAATCGCTGGTTGAACTGTTGTTGTCGGTCTGGCCGAGGTGGTCGAGGCCCGATCGCTCCACGGCTAAGGTTTACATAGATTACACTAATTTTTGAAACCCACTAAAACAGTGCTGCAATAAAATATTTTGATTAAAAAGTGATCACTGCAGTAGTGAAATCGCTGGTTTCCGCCCGTGGCATGGCCATATTACTGTAGTCAAATATTTCGTGGCCCAAATTTGCGCACAGGTGCCTTGCAATGCTGTCCACAGTTTTTCATCATAATAGGGTTCCACATTACAGTACAGTACTGTATATGGAGATCAAACAGGTGGAATGAATCAATCGGTACAAATTTACTGGATACCAACCCACATATCTACCACAGTAAATTAACCCCCCATTTAAAATTAGATCTGTACTCTTCTCTTGCGTGGAAAGAAGTTTAATGCGCTCAGTATCTACTGGGGACTGCGCACGTCCCAACTATACGGTTAAGATCTAAGTGTACACCGACTGAAGAAGAGAAGAAGTTTAATGCGTTCAGTATCTACTGTGGACTGCGCACGTCCTAACTATACGGTTAAGATCTAACCGAATGTACTTCGTCGTCCGTGCGCATCGGTGCTTGCGACAGGATAGCTTCAGCGATGGAGGACCACAGGGTGCAACTCAGTCGCTGGTAGATACGGCGGCGGCCAATGCCAACTGTCGAGTGACACTTGGACGCGATCCGCGGAACTAACTCCTCGATAAATGCAATAGTTCCAGGGGAAGGGGCACCTAGGGAATCAAACGCCAGAGGTCGAAACGTGAAGTTCGGCGTGTAAGCCGCAGAAGATGGGCCAAGCGATGGAGCGGGGAGTCGTCGGGCGATGTTGCGTTCCAGGGTTGTAACCTTGTCGCGGGCCGCCAGTTCAGCAGCGCCTCCGGCAACCTGGATCGCCTTGGTGCGAACTGCGGCCTTGAACGGTGAAACGACGGTGATGTCACAGGCAATGGGGCGCAACTGCCTTCCGGGGTTGGTGGTGGTTGTACAAGGATATCGGCGGGGCGGAGCTCAGTGCCCGGGACGAGGAACGGAACCTCTTGCCGAGTATCCAGACCCGCGGCGCGGGTAACGTGCGTCGCAATCGCATAACATAGCGAGTTGTGGCGGTGACGACGGCCGAAACCAGGGCAGCAGAGGTCGGCGGCGTGATCCGCGAGGGTGTCGAAGGGGTGGTCACAGTGGTGGCAGTTGAGGGCCATGGAGTCATCATACACTGGCAGTCCGAGGTGACGGCGGAGCATGGTCTGCCAGTGTGTAGTGTGGACCTTCGTAGCTGCCGTGGGATGAGCGAAGAGAAACGCCGCAGCGGGGCTGCGGCGGAACGCTAGGCCACGGATGCGATGTCGAATGTCGGCGTCGCTATGGGCGGTCGGGTTTGGGGCATTCTCCCAAGAGTCGTCGTGCCAATGTACTCTTGCCCGCGCCTCTTGCTGCACCCGTTTGAGAAGGGTTAGTGAGTTGGTGGGTGAAGCAGCTAGAGTTGGAGGGTCAAGGGTGGAAAGGTCGACTATTCCGGGGATGGAGAGGGCGAAACGGCGGAGAGAAGGCCCAGCCTGACGGAGGAGGAAGGACCGGTCGCCGCGGTAGCGGCCAGAAGCTAGTGCACAAGCACGCGGCGTGGCCTATGCGGAAGTTCGCTGCCGTGCGGGCGCAGCATCAATGATGCTGGCGGCGGCAGCGCCGTGGAGGCACGAGGCGATGCTTTCGAAGCCCTGGCCCCGAGGTGCATGGGGAAGCACACTTGGTCCCAGGCTCGGTCCGTGAGAGCTATGCCGTGTAACTTTTCATATGATGACCGTTGTAGATCATCAAATTCTTCTGCGGCGGACTCTGCTAAGCGCGGATCTGAGAGCTTGAATGCATGCGATAGGAGGCATGCAGAGGCACAGATCCGGTGCATGTGGAACCGGGCGCGGGCGTCGCGGACCAGCAGGAGGCGGTCCAGGGTACGGCGGCATTGAGCAATCTTAGACCGGAGAAAACTCTCCGTGAACGTTTTGTTTCCAATGGGGCCCCTAGAAGCGGAAAGCCGTCCCGCGAGCATTCTGACCTACTATTCAGTTAAGAGCTAACTAAATGGACCACATCGGTCACGTGCAGTGGGGCCCGCGATGTGATGGCCATAGCCACCGACGACTACAAAGTGCAACTGATACACTGGTAGATGCGTGTTCGAATCCTAGCGTCCGAGGTGTGGCATTTCGTCGCTACACGTGGCACAAACTCTTCGATAAACAATGCGACAATGCGGTATCCGGAGAAGGGGCACCGAGGGAGTTGAAAACCAGAGGCTGGAATCGGAAACCTGGGTCGCGGGAGGGCAGAGAGGGGGGACCAGGCGCCTTGACAGCTTGTGCTGTAGGTCCTGGACCTTGCGGTGGTGCGCGAGGGCGGCAGCCCCACCGGCGACCTGCGTCGCTTTGGTGATGGAGGTCTGCTTGAAAGGTGACGTGACGGCGACGTCACATGTAATGGGTCAGTCTGGTAGGTCAGCTTCAGTGTAACGGGGGAATGAAAAGTTCATATCAAATGGTTTCTACAGTGTCCGCTGCCGGATCCGACTATACGGCTAGGAAGTGACTGGATGGTCCACGTCGGTCACGTGCAGCAGCGCGCGCGATCAGAGTAGCCATAGCGATAGACGACCAGATGATGCAACCAAGGCGCTGATACACACGTCGGCGTAACACGCCTGCAGTCGTATTACACTTCCGCGCTATTCGCGGGATTAACTCCAGAGCAATAAAGTAGTGTGTGGGGCAGACGCACCGAGAGAATCAAACGCAGTAGGTTGAAACATGAAGTTCGGTGCTTTACCCTCTAAGGTGCTTGTTTTCACTTTTATCTCTGATGCCAGGAGGTGTTCACCATGCTCGGTGGGAAATGTTTGCTCATCTGCGTCCGTCTCACATGGCAGCAATGGAACGCAGTTGAAGCTCAAATGGCGGTTCATCAGCGGCCACATTGGCGGCAACCAGGTAAGAATGCTACGAGGTCGTGTCTGTTTCTCTCGCCCTGTTCCAAAATTTCATCGGTACACCTTGATCAAAGTCACCACCTGGAGTGCTTCTCGACCTCGGCATTTCTGACATCATTGAGCAATTGATGATTTCATCTGGACGGCACGCGAGCTCAAAGTCGAAGCGTCTATATATCTCAGCAAGCAGCAAAGGACCCTCATACTCCGCGAGGAATTTTCCAATGCAACTGAACTCTCCCATGGCGTACGGGAGAAACTTTGCGGTTCCGCTGTCCTTTTCCCACCTCTCCGGCCGAAATGAGGCAGCGTCTTTCCAGAGCGCAGTGCTGCGTTGCATGGCGTAGTTGAAGGCCAAAACGCAGCTCCCTTTCGGCACGGCAGTCCCGGTCCCTTTTAACACGACGTCCTCTGTCGCAACCCTCAGAGTGCCCGCCGTTGCTGTGTGCAACCTCAGTACCTCCTTCCAGACCATCCTCAGGTAACTCAAGTCCGAAACTTCGTCCACTGTCAAGACATCATCCAGGTCTTTGCTCCCAAATTTTGCTTCTATCTCTTGCTCTAGTTTTCTCTTGATATCCGGTCGGATCGATGTCTCGTACAGCCCCCAGGCAACCATGTGCGCAGTGGAATTTGTTCCGGTGAGGGCGAACTCGCAAACTAGTGATGTCGCTTTCTCTGCACTGTCATGTACATCTAAAATCACAGAGAGCAAGTCTTGAGTAACTTCCTGATTTTGCTCTCTCTCCTTGATACGCTGTTGCACTAGAACCGAGAAAAAGATTTCCATGTCTTTTTTCGCCTTATTCAGTTTGTCCATAGTTCCAAGCGGCGCGAGCCACAATGGCAAGGGGTAGAATGCAAACGTAAGCCCCATTTGAGCCACTATTTGATCAATAAGGCCGCTTATCGTCAATCTCGTCTTCTGGTCGAAATCGAAATTGAAAGCAACGTATGTGATGATGTTAACAGCTGTAGCGCAAAGGGTCGTGGAGATATCTTGGATTCCCTTCTCGCTAGCTATTACTTTACACATGTCCTGAACTGCGTGCGAAAACCTTCCGTGGAGGGGCCTGAGTAACTCACCGTGGAAGCAGGAGGACATCATCTTTCTAGCCGACGCATGCTTCTCAGGGGTCATTGCAAACAAACCGCCAGGCATGGCAGCTGTGAACGTGCGGACGAGGGCATGCGGACGAGGGAGAGAATGGATCTGCGCGATGTCACGTGGGTCGGCGGACACTATGACACGATTGAACGCAATATAGTACGAAAACACAGTACCATGGGTCAAATAGAGCGAATAGATGTGAGCCAGTGCATGGCGATGAGAGTTCTTCTGCAGCGTGTGACGAAGTTCAGACAGATAGGAAGGGCCAGGGACATTTGGGGCGAAAAGAAAATGACGCACTACACGGTACAGAATCGCTATTGCTGGCAGCGCGAAGAGGAAGCCAGCGTACAGAAGAACAACCATGGCAACAGGAGCTATATCTCTTTCTCCTTCCTTTGCCGTTGGCGTTGGAGGGCTAGCTGATGAGGTAACGCTGCGATTACGAACGGGTGCGGCACATGTGGAGAGGAGACTGAATTAAAGTACCTGCCATTAACGACGATTTCCCCAACAAACCATTGCGAAGATTCCACGAAATCTCCACAAACTCGGAAATGGGAAAAGAAATCTATGGTCTCTGACCCAAAAAGGCGATTTTGAGGGATGTGAAGATGAATAAAGAGGTATTGTAATGCCACAGACCAGAGATCCCTAGTTTGGAGGCCCTTACGGCTTTTGACAAGATCACGGTTCTCACCAACGGCTTTGTACACTTCGATTTACTTCTCCAATCAATTAGGTCCATCCAGTTGGCTCTAATCTGAATTGACGGTCAGTCGGAGCTCAATCTATAGACAAGTAAAGTGAGTAAATACTGTACGCGTACCGTACATACATATCTCCCTATCAAATAAATATCCCTTTATGAAACATGAAGTAAAGGTGACTACAACTAAATATCCCTTTTAGAGAAAGTACTATTTTCGAACAGTACCACCAGTGCCTTGAAAAAAGTTGAATTCCGTATTTATAATATTTTTTTATTGCACAGTATGGCCGGCCTTTGTCATTTACTGTACGGCACACTACTGCATAATGCTAAGCCTCGGTCGCAGTGTTGCACGCCTTTGCACCTCACGTGCCCTTTTTCTTCAGCTAATTGAAATCCATCACTTCAGTACAGTAGCGACACTTGCGCCACAGGCCAGCCCTTTTCGACAGTAGGCAACATATTCGCATACACTGTCCGCAATTGGCGTCTGTATCTAGGAGGGGGAAATTGTGACTAAGTGTGATTGTACATTATTAAAACAACGGCTGATAGTAGGGTGTAGCAAGTTGTTGTATCCCGGCCTTTTGAGGGACACTGTGAGCTTACTTTGTCGCCTTGCATCAGCTAGGCCACCCTTGCGAACCACAACGTCGAAGAACTCCCACAATACCCTTACTCTCTAAACCATACCGCTCTTTTTAATAGTAGTATTAGTACGCAACCCCTTTATAATCCATTTCATATGGGCCCACCCACGAGAAGTGTACGAGGACGAATTAAACTACCCATCATTCCCACCTTTACAAATCATGAAGCACAAGATGAGTAAAAAGTATTACAGGGTCGAACACTTTTGTAGTATCCCGATGGGGAGCCTTCGTGCGTTATTAACCAGCCAGTTTGTTCTCTCTTTGATGGCATGGACAGTACTTTATTCATGCAGAACCTGAAAGGATTATTGTACTTATTGATGCAAGTTGCCCGTGGCGCTCCAGGCGGGGCGACGGCTCGCGGCGAGGATGCGACACTGGAATGCAACCTTGCGTGACTCTTCCCCGCTCCCTCACTTCACCATCTTCTACTCCAAACACGCCTTAGTTCACGTTTCGACCCCTTACGTTCGACTCCCTGGGCGCCCCTTCCCTTTCACTGAGTTAGTTCCGCGGATCGTGTCACTCGACACCTGGTGTTATCTGCCGCCGTATCTACCAGCGACTGAGTTGCACCTTAGTCATCCATTGCTCAAACTACCCCCTAACGGTCATCAATGCGCATGGACAACGAGGATAGTACAGTATATCTGCATAAGAAGAAGAAGAAGACTTTACCAAGCAGGAAAGGGGGGCCGCTAGGCAAAAGGGGAAAAATCTATCCGAGCCAGGAGCGGTTGAGTTGTCGTCGGTTGATCGCGACAGAAGTTCGTTGTTGTATGAGCGAACTGATAATCATGAACAAGCGATCGCGCTCGAAGGAAGCGTTACTGCCTTTCCGTAGAGCGATGTACTCAGCAATTCGGGACAGACCTCGTTCGGCACCGGGACCGGCAGACCCGTACATTTCGAAAGCCATCGGGTGGAAGTCGATAGGTAGTTCGGCGCAGAGGTGGCCATAGCGGAGAGATTTCGCGCGCTCAGACGCAGTAAGGGCAGCGATGGCGTGTGAATCCGCTGTTGGGCGTATGGAGCGGAGTGGGGGCTGATGACAGTGATGCATGAGTCTTGACCGCACAAATCGACCATGCGTAGCCCCAATACATACTACTGAATGCATTACCTGATGCCAGAGGAAGGGGTGCGAAATAGAGACCTTTAATTTGATTTTTGATTTGAAGGGGTGCTAACTTCAAGTTAATTAATAGTTGTAATGGGTTTTGAGGGAACTGGACGCGATTATTTATTTTTTTATTTTTGACTTGTTTGATTTGTTTCTGTATACTTGATTTGCTTTTTATTTTTTTGAACTCTTTTGTTTCTTTATTCTATTTACCGCTCCGTTTGTTCCCTGCCGCTTACCAATTAAACCTGCCGATTCTTCTCTATGACTCAACTCTTGTGGCTGTGTTGGTCTTGTTGCAACCTTATGGTTCCGCAGGCCTCCGACCATCCCCTACAAGGACCACGAAGGCGTTAGGGTGAAGCAGTCACTCAGGGTATTATCCCCTTTAACTTCGAGCTAAGCACCGAACGTCCAAAGAGACAAGAGATACCTGCAGTATTATAGCATTTGTCCACTTGAACTGTAAGTCCAAAGAGACATGGAACGCAACTGATTTGAAAATAACAGACAAGACTAGACAACATGGTGTTGGCAGTATTTTTGTATTTGTGTGTTCTGATTGTTTGCGGTGTTCGGCTTGTTTGCGGTGTTCGGGTGTTCTGGTGTTCTAGAGATCGCGTGTTCGGGTGTTCTAGAGTTCGCGTGTTCGGGGTGTTGGGCTTGTGGTATGTTGAGGTGTTTGCTTGTCTCCGTGTCTTGGTCCCGAATATGTCTTCTCCCTTCTTTATACAGACAACTCAGAAATATCAAAATGTGCTAATTGTACAAAAAGTATAATACAGACACAAATAGCATCTACAGTACTTTTTCGCCCGGCTTTTGTGCTTACCGCACTTTGCCACAACGAACCGTTCAATCTTTTTGGTTCAGAGGCATGTAAAGTACTGTAAATGGCTCCTGCGATCCAGATTTTTGGCTATTTCTAGTACTGCGAATCTCTCGCAGGATCTAAATTTTAGGCCGACGATTGTAGGCCTTGTTGGCGGTACAACGTTAATCTACCACAATCTAAACATTAGTCGATAGTGCATTTGCGTTAGTGCATGTTTCATATCAAATGCAGTAACTAGATTTTGATGATATAAGTGCACAGTAGTAATGGATTTAGACCACCTCACGAGTCTGTCTGAAGAAATTAATCCGGGCCCACCAGGACCGGTGAGGCATCAGTGATTGTAAGTACAGCATTCTTGGTGCGTGTATTGCACCTCCCACCACGAAGTATAGCATTAATTCAATTTTAACAGCACGATTACGCAAGAAAGACTTCGCTAGGATACAACCAACGTACGACGGTGTCAACAAACCTGTGGGAGAATTACTTAAATGCTCGTAATTTGCGCTTCTCGTTAGTACTTTAATCAAGATCGTTTCAAAACCGATTCTTGGGAGGGTGTTATCTCAATTGTTTGAGTACTCAAAGGTGAGAATAAGGAGGAGACGTCCTCAACAAGAGTTAGTGAAATGAAAAGTAATTGTAAAATAATGAGGCTAAGTTTACCCTGAGAAAAGAAAACTAAGTGTAAGAGTTTCGTAACAATAAACATAAATCAGCCAGAAACAGGAGCGAATCTGCAAAACGAAATACCTGCTAGTGACCTAAAAAGTGCTTTGATGTGATCAAATGAATCCGTATCTCGTATTATGGTGCTCCAGAACGAGAGGAACGAGTCGGCACGGAGTACATAACAAAGGGAAACACCGGGTACTCTGTCACAATGATGTAGGAAATCCACGGGGATTAAATTATATCTTAATCGCGATGAAGGAGGTAGTTCATCTAACCGAAAAGTTAGAAAAGATTAAGCCGCTTCCTAAGGGACAGTCCACAGAGAGCAACGCGAGAAAAGTTAATAACTCTATGACCATGTACGGTGCCAGCCATAATTATTCGGACACCATCATTATATAAATAACTTCGAAAGAAGATTTTTCGAGGCAAAAAAACTGCAGAAATGAATAAATCATATAAAAACAAATTAAATACCAAGGAAATTTGTCTATCTGCCAATCGCTTCAGTGCATTTCAAACGAAAGGCAAACAGAGGGCGACAATAGTTATACGGACAATGAAACTTTTATACCTCAATCAGCTTTTCCCGCTAGAATTGTGGCAATATAAAAACGTTTATAGACGGCTGCAACACTCCAGAGTCCGCGTCGAAGCCAGCGAATACCTCTATCATGCCTCCCGGACTCCGTCTTTCCGAAAAACAGAAAGGCCAAATTGCTGCTTTCATAAAGGCAACTACAGAATTTGCGCCATTGCCACTGAGCTCAAACGTTCAAAAGACGTCATGTATGGCTTTATAAAGGCTCTTGATTCCTATGGAAAGAAAAGGTTCGGTCGCCCGCCCAAAATAAGCAAAATGGCATCTCGTCACCCCTTTCGAGAAGCATCAAAGGGGCATTCATTTTCTTCTACAATGACATCACGGGAAAAGATGATAATGAAGAAGCCTTCAGCACTTATTCGGTGATTATGATATACAAGAGCTCTTTGTAGAGCACGCGTTGTCGAAGGGCAGGGGGTCGATCGCTCTTCGATGAAGAGCGCACCTGGTACCGCTTTTTGAATGAATTTTCGCCTCAGGAGAAGGACTAAGGGCGTCTTCTGTTTCGTGACTTCGAACGAGACGCAGCAAGAGTATTAAGTGATTCCGTAAACGTACACTAGGATGCTAAAGTTAATGAACTGTGGGACCGTTTTCAAGCGGGTTTATGCAACAGGGCCGGGATCAGCGCAATGCAGGACAGCTGCTTCGATATGAAATGGACCGAGAGATATTTCGGCGTTTCGAGAACATTTAAGGTGTGCCTCCAGGGCCTTTCAGATCCCAATCTACGACGAGATCATAATGAATTGCTGTTAAGCAAGGCTTCCAGCCAGTCTTCAAGATCATACGATGCGTATATCATAAGATTATAATACAGTGGTCAGCATATTTCGGAAGCTTTCCGCAGCATAGCAAACCAAACTTAGGGAAATATCCCGTCAGATACAGGAGGATGGACTCTGAACAGGAAAGCCGTACCAACAGGGGCCAGGTATAGCTCCTTTCAGTTGCGTTTCTACTATTTTTGAGGGTCTAAATCAAAGCAAAGAAGAGCGGGGGAAGGCTATGGTGCCAAAACCGCCAGCCAGAAATTAAACTTTCACAATAAATTTAAGGATAGCAAGCGACAAAAGGTCTGCGCTTGTAGTTAGCCGACTATGACGCAGGGGATGGAGGACTATAGGGAAGTAGCAGTGAAAGTCACTGTATTCGGGGAAGAAGTAAACTCCACCTTAGACACGATGAATTCTTCCGTTTCGACAGATTCGAAGTGGTTCCAGGAAAAGGAGGAATACTGCAGGCCACCGAAAGAGGGGCATGAGTTGCTGATGATAGATGAATCGAAGTCACAGGAGAAGGTTCAGTCTCGTTACAGATGTGGGGACTATGGTTTCAGAAAAATCGTGTACTTAGCACACTCCCAGATAAGCTGCGGCTGGGATGTATGTTCTAGCCAAAAAAAGCTCTTGTTAAACCTGAAAACACATACCGCGTGGATAAATAGTTTGGAAAGAGAATCCTGGGTCCTTTGAAGACTGGAAGGACCCAGGGTGGAAAACATGGAAACAAATCCAGGCAGTTATTGAAGATTATGTGGTGACGATGGAATAAAATCCATGTACCTTTCCGATTTTCTGCAGACCACGATATGCAACGAAAATTTCCTGCCTTGTTATAGGACATGCCGGAGATCTTCAAAGGTCTTTGCCAGAATGCACGGATACAGCACAGAGTATTCCTCAAACGAGGTGTGGAACTGATACACGCTCCATTGCGAAGACGCTCCCCAGAGGAAGAAGAGACAGAACGAAGTCTATGCAAAAAATTATAGATCTTGAAGTCATAGAAACATCCGTATCTCCATGGATTATGAATACTGTGTTCGTGAAGAAAAAAATGCCGGAATGCGGGTATCTCCCAGTTCGGTCGGCTAAATTACCTTAATTACCTTACAAATACAGATTCATATATCATGGAAAACATGACAGAAATCCTGGAAAGTTTAGCGCTAAAGAATATATTCTCCTTATTTAATCTTAAGGATGTATATTTTATCAATTCCAGCTTATATTCAGATTCGAAGCTCTCCACAGCAGTGAACACGGTGCTTTTTATGTATCACAACTGGCTCCCAATGTCATTAAAGAACTCTCCAGGAACGTTTCTACTACAACCAAAATCCTGGGAGATAGGTTGGACAAGGATGCCTTGGCCCTTCTTCATGATACATATATCGGTACCAACAACGAGCAGGTGCATTTCGATCCCTTACGAGCTATCTTAGATACCCTGCTTGAGGCGAAGGTGAGACTCAAACTTCCTAAATGCTCTTTTGAGGTCCAACGAGCCAAAAAATTGGGTCCTGTAGTTAAAGAAGACGGGCTGTGACCTTCAAAGAAACATTTGGAAGCTATTCGGAACTTGATGTAACCATCACCAGGCGATGAATTGACGAGGTTTCTGGACCGGTGAACATTTTTTGCAGCTTTCTTGGACCTTTTTTCGGACAACACTACCCCATTCTATGCGACTTTGGAGGGAACAAGGTTCAGGAAGGAAACTTGGCATGGGAACTGGCTACTCACACACCATTGGAAAATAAATCGGGGTGAGGCGCAGCAGAAGGTATGTGGAAAATTTAAAGCAGGCCTACGCAATCCAAAGCTTCTCGCGTCACCAATCTACAGCCCTCCTAAAAAAGATAATGAACTATGCAATTTTGTATGTTATTGGTGGAGTACTGCTCTAGCTATAGGAAAAGAAATTATGGCGTTATATTTAGTTCCCCATCAGAGGCTTTGGGAAATCGTCAAGTAATTGCGCAGCCACGTAAAATTAATATCTCTTCATCGTTTATGCCTTACTGAAACGGGGGCATTACATGCACAGGGAGATGTTCACAATAGTTACCGAACATTCCTCGCAACTTTTTTTAAATCTGAGAGAAGCCGTAGAGAAGTTGGCCCGGTGGGTGATGGCTATCCAAGACTTTGATTTTAAGATCGAGTACCGCCACGAACCTCAGCTAGTCTGCACTGATACCTTAGCAGATAAGCGGTTCCAAAAACACTGTCTCGGTGAATACTCGGGAAATGGATGCGAAGAACCTTGAGAAATCCACAGAAAAGCAGAAAATGAGAGCATTTTTCAGATAGACGAAAAATCTGCTAATAGATCCCCAAAGATTAACACATGTAGGCAGCCTGTAGATGTCCTCCGTATACGAGGAGCACAGAAAGAGAAATTTGAAGACCAGGGAGTCTTTTCAAGATCCAAGCACAAGTTCGTGGTGGTCCGGGACGGTATTCTGCGATATATCGGACTTGAGGAGCTTCCAATCGTGGTAACAAAGGTAAATGTTCCAGAGGTTTTGAAATAGGTCCATGGTTCCAATCTTAATTGCCAATACGGCCTGCGTAGAACTATCGACAAAGTGATTCGTAGATATTACTGAAAGGGCATGTCCCATTAAGAGGTATCAATTGTGAAGAATTGTGTGCTTTTAACCGTTGCAAAGGAGCGGAAACCAGCAAGGCAGGCTCAATTGGTTCACAAATATCCCAAATGGAAATTCGAACAGGTGGCTTTTGACATTCAGACCATAAAAAGCGTACATAAAGTGGAAATATAGAGGTCTTGGCAATTATGGATGTATTTGACAGGTATATCGGGGCAAATTATATCCCACATGAGGATGAGGAGACCAAACTTAGACCGCTAATGGACTAATAGATCTCAAGACTTGCCCCGATTGATATTCTTCTGTCGGGTGGTTGTACGAATGTAATCGGCAGAGCGATGAAGAATCTCTCCAAGATTTTGGGCATTGGAAGGGTGCAAGCACACAATTTACATCCACAGGCAGTTGGAACTGTCGATTGGTCGAGCATAAATCTCATCAAAGACCTTACGGGCTTCTTGATAACAGGGAGAGCGATTGGGATGACCACGAGGTCCTAGTTTGCTTTCGATATAAAAAGAGATTATGTGAACTCACAGGCATGAAGATATTAAGGGAATTTTCGGTAGGGAGGCGTTTCAAGCTCAGGAGAAAATGTATATTGTGTGCTTCGACGAAGAGCCAACAAAATTTCGAATCGTTTGGATTTTCTTCATCTTCAATTATACGAAACTGGACGCTTATCCAGTTTCACAGCAAAGATATAAAAGAAATTGCAACCTATAAAAGTCAGCGAAGAGGATATTGTATCACTATGGACCATTGAATTAAGCAACGCAGAGGGCAAAAATTTAATAAAACGTGGATAGGACCTTGCAAGGTGACGGGGACGCTTGGAAATGTGGGATATATCCTCGGGACCGAATTGGGCTCGAAAATAGCCTGGTCTCATGGTAATAGAATTCCTCAAATATGAAATGACTTGGTTGAAACTGGAGATCCCTCGGAGGGAGTATTCCCTGATTTCTTGCGGACTTTCAGTAATATATCCTAGGAAACAAAAAGTTAACGGTAGCAATTGAGCGGCATTTCAGGGTGTAATTTTTCGGGCATGAATCGCCTAGATGGACTCCAGAGATTGCACTTCCCTAGTCAAGAGTTCATCTCTAGGATGCAAGAACGGAAATATGTTTAAAGATGGCGAATATTTTTGAGGAGGAAGCAAGGGATGAGCGCAATAATTGGAAGAAGTCGGACTCCAAACCCCTAAAGACCCTGTAGGCAGGTTTATGTTTCTTGCGCAAATAAAGTTAAGGACAAGTACCCCCGAATAATAGTAGGGATGTTGCATGTCAAATACCATCCTCAGCAATAATCTCTGGGTAAGACGGGATTTAAGCGGCCTGCTACCTCTTTTCACTCGTGAGAGTGCTGCAAATAATCCGAATGAGACTTCCCAAAGAGGTTACTAATGGATGGAACTACATTGTACATCCGCATTCATCCTGATTTTTGTCGAACTTATTGAGGTATTTGGCATTCTCACAAGGAGCTCAAACTTTTCGGCACTCCAGATAACCCAAGCACAAGAAGAAACACGGAGAGTTCGCACACTGGGGGAAGTAGTAGGGCGTCATTAATTTATGCTACTGTGAACTCTACTGATGGGCAAGCTTCGGATAATGTAAACACCGAATTGCCAGGGAACCCAAGTGGCGAAAGTCAAGTGCAGGATAATGGAGAGCCAGTGGCGTTAATGGCAGAAGTGACACACGGTGATGGAGTCTCTCAAGAGAATAATCCCCCAACAACTACGCCTGCTAGGACACTGATAAGGCGAAGCACTTCAATAATAGTTGAGCAAGGCGAACCAAAAATACAGAAAAGGCGCAGGATAAAGTAGTATATGTTGGGAGTGTATTTCGCGCCTGTCCTGCGTAGTAATTAAACGTGGCTTTTGATGGGTTTACTGATCAAAAGACAGATTTCGAACTTGCTCATCCTTCTCTGGAGCTCTAAATTCAGATCAAGTACTCCCAAAATATGTTATTTTGTCAAGTGAAACTAAAGGAAATGATAACAATAACGTCCGCTAGCTGTCTATCGGGCCAGATCTGACATATTGACATTTTTCTGCAACTACGCGACGACTGAATCTTCTGACTCATATACAGATCATCAATTTTCCCCATTAGGGATGTAAATGAATTACTATTGCAACCCACCAGGTAGAAATTAATGAGAGGTTTCTAATTACCCATGAATAAAGTAAAAGAGAAAATACAAGCCTTTGGTAGCCACTTAAATCTTACTATAGTTACAATTTTACAACTGTGGGATCGTTGAGAGTCGATTGAGATAATTTGGTGGCAAGAAAACACCCCCGATGGGTACAAAAAAATTTGGAAATTCGAAGATTGCCTCTCTTGACCTTTATTTTAACCGCCGAGGCTGCGAGTGTTGGTATATGGGGCTGTACGTGGTGAACTTGGCGGAATTGAAGACTCACTGGGCCATGTATGATCCTCTCATTTTCCTAGGTCACTTTGAGGTGATCTCGCTACCAAATTCCGCTGTTCACCTCTTGTACGAGAGCAACGTCATGACTCCATTCATACGTCACTCGGATACTTGCTTTTAACTCTGCACGTTTGGACTGAACTTTTGAGGCCCAGTTCTATACTTCTGAGGCCGATCTTCAGCGGATTCTATATGCAGCCCTAATGCCATCTAACCAAGATAACTACTCAGCGCCATTGACTTCACTATTGCACAATCGTCTGATTCGGTCTCCATGAAAAAAGAGACGCATATCTCTAGATGCTTCGCCACTCAGGCTACTACAATGATAATGATATTGCATGCAAGATCTCTGGGTCCCTAGTATCTTCTTTTGAAACATACCTACCTATATAGGTATCCTATTTTCCCCATTTCCCGTCGATTACCTCGATGCGGCAGCACTGGCCACCGCCATGATTCTGGAAAAGTTCTTACCTCGGGTGGAAATCTGGCAGCTCACCTCAAACGAAACTTTTTGCACGCGAACCTATATGCGCCTCAGCTGCGGTTTGGGCTCCTCAATTCATTCGGAAACCATATGCCGCACCACAATTATCACAGCCAAAGTGGACATTTCTTTTTGCTATGTACTGAATATTCGCTCAATGACACTTTTTAGTGGCCTTTAAGATAGGGTAGAAAATCGGCACCTGAAAAAGGAACCACAACCTACCCAATATGAGAGTTGTCCCGGACTACTAAAGTGGTGCAGTAAAAGTTACCAGACATGGAAAAGGAGCGAAATTGAAAGGATGGTCACTACTATAGTACCCGATTCTAAAGACGCAGACTCTATCGACTCGCTAAAAGACAGGGGAGTCGATCAAAAATTTGATTCGATTTTCCAACTTTCCCTCTTTTTCTGTTGCAAATAAACTTATTATGCCTTTTTAGACTCTTTTTCCAAACTTAAATTTCAATGAAACTAATTAAAGGACCAGAATCAGCATGAAAAGACTTCATAGGGAGGAAGATGATTAGACAAAAGATGCGTGACATAGTACTATATTCTGCTGCTTTATTTCACACTTCATATTTCGCTGAGTAACCACTGATTAAATTATTATCACTTTTTCCCTTCCATATCTACTATCTGCCGGAGCTCGTTATCGATAGGAGTACTTTACTCGCGCACTGTGACACGAAGTACAGGCCTCTTGATCATAATCATCGTTTATGCTTCGAATGAACGCAAAAATCGCCTTTCAAGCACCAAGAGGTAATAAATACTCGAAGAGACAGTAAAACTCGTCTACCACATGACCCGCTCCTTTCACTTCCTTTAGTTAATTAGCGTGCCCTTCTTTTGGCTCGTACAATCTGTATAGACGCATCAGTAGTGAGCAGGGAAACCGTAAGAATGCTAGGTCCTCCCTTGACATTCAATTCTTCGTCTAATCTTTGCAAAACTGGTCCTCTTGCATTCTTTCCTTTGCATTATATGGATACTACGATAATCTCGTCTCGTAAGGTTTCCTTTTAGGCCCTGTCTTCTCCTTTCAAAATGCAGGGGTTCGAGGAAACAATTTTTCCGTAAACTTTAGCTAAACGGAACCCTGAGGGCAGTTTTCGAACCCCTTCTTGCCGGTTACGTCATCCAATTGCCTTGATAGCTAAGAATATCCGCTTCACAACCTTTATCATCTAGATTATACCCAAGCAATTCCCTTAAGTCATCATAAGTATCCACGTGATTTCCCATTAGTGGCCTATTATTGCTGTTCCAACCAAGTTATTAGCACCAAAGGTTATCTTAAAGGGTATTTAGGTACTACAAACAGTTTAGTCGAGCGATATCTGTGTGCAAGTTTGACTATTTGAGGTTTTTTGTATGATTTTCAATACAGAAAAAACAACTCCTAAAGGCGCATGTCGGAATCTGAGACGGGCTTTATCATTAAACAAACCTTTTGAAAAATATTCATAGACCTTTTCATTTGGATGCACGGTTCCACAGCCGAATTGAAGATCAAAACATGATGTTCATGCGCATCCATGCATCTTGAATATTTTTGACGAGTCGGTTTGCGTTTATTGTAGACCGACAATTAATAGTGTTGCTGAGGCATAACTGACTAGAGTTAAGCAGAAGTTTTCGTTGTCAGCGTAATATTGGTCGAGACGGATATGGATAAATCATGGGTTAAGATAGAGTGCTTGGTTTCTAAAAAGACAAGACGACGCTGCTGAATGATCTTTGGGCCGGGCATAGGACTACCAAATGTCATCTTTCCATAATTTATATTCTTCCAGTTCATGAAGCGCTTCAAGAATGTAAGAAAGTGATCCTTTTAGGCTCCGTCTGAAACCAAAATTCTGTAATTATCTCGAAATTGAGTTAAAAAAGACGATTTTTGGTTTTATAGTGTTGAGTGCAGTCTAAAAGCCACACAATTTAAGTTTTGGCGAGTATAATTCCATTAAATGTTGAGGAATGGCTTCTTGTTTCCGCTAAATCGGCTTAAAGCTACTTATACGAGAATAACAGTATCCAATCAATGGCAAAAAACTGGACTCGCATGAAATCATTTCCTACATTTTGGAGAGGAAGGATAACTGCTTCACGGGACCTGTTGGTAAAAGGGATGTTTTCAGTTCGCTTTATGCTGGCATTTGGTCTATTAGACTGCATGTCCCACTTAAAGATTCTTTAAACTGTCAGTGGAAAAAATATTTGGTCACCTATACAGGCTTAGGCCTGTACATGTGTATGTTTATTTTTTATTTACACCTTAATTGTCTCGCATTGAATTTTTCAGCTCCTTGTATTTATGGAGCTGGGTTTGGAATTTTTTAGAACGATGGGTGTCTAAGCCGAATGAGACTCCGCAAGGTTTACATTCTCGCTCTTAGAGACGGTAACTATGATGATTTCCGTGAAAACGGCTAGATATATATTATCAATTTAGGACTATAAAGCATCTTTTTGCCAGATTGAGGTGTAAAATGTGCCAGGGATCTGTTTAAGAGTTTGAGAGCCTTAAAAACATACTTAAATGTAATGAAAACAGTTATATCTATTCACTATAACATCAAATTCTCGGAATGCATTCTCGTTTGCAGGGAATGTTGTGAGCGCGAGAATAATTTTAATCGCGATATGACCTTCCTTTCTTCCTTTACGGATATAAAATACGGTTGATAGGGGTTAATCGGCGGGGAAGAGATCTTCAGAACCAATTACCCTGAGAAGGAGGTGTTGCGAGCGACAAAAGTGCTACCGTGGTATTGTTGAACGAACAAAAGGGAGTGTATATAGAAGAGAGTTGAGAAAGCTAAAAGCAAGGAAAAAAAGGAGCAGGGTCTACCACCGACGCTCTGCGACTAGCGTAAGAAAATGTTTTCTTGGGTCTGAAGTTGACTCTCAACTTCCTACTACTCGGGACTTGGCTTGAAGTTGTCTGCCAACTTTCTTGACCTCTCCATGAGGAAGCAGTTTACTCAGCTTATATAGACTTTTGGCTACCCCTAAAGTCCGAACAAAACTACAGAAGATACCAAGAAATGCATAAAAATACTTTGTGTGGACAATATACTCTAAGCAAAAGATGCTTAAGAAACTAACAATTAATTTGTTCCTCTTATTTTCCATTCTCTAAATAAGATCCAAACAACTCCTCTAAAATATCCATGCTGTCCAAGCAGTCCCCACAAATATCTGCGAATGGCCCACAGCTCTCTATTTCCTCCTGGGAGATATCTAGACTACTAAAGATATCTCCATCCGGTTCCATCGTGGGCACAACTTGATCCATACTCTCCATTCCAGGCCCCACCAGTCCAACACTTTCCATGCACCCTGTTCCCTCATCCTCCTCCTCCTCCTCCTCCTCTTCCTCCTCCCCATCCTCCTCCTCCTCCTCCTCCTCTTCCTCCTCCCCATCCTCCTCCTCCTCTTCCTCATCCTCCTCCTCCTCCTCCTCTTCCTCATCCTCTTCCTCCTCTTCCTCTTCCTCTTCCTCTTCCTCCTCTTCCTCCTCTTCCTCATCCTCCTCCTCCTCCTGAGCCTCGTACACTAGCTCAGGGGCTAACCATTCCTCGAAGGACTCCCCGCTCTCCTCCTCGACCTTCTCAGCCTCTCCCGGACTTACCTCCCTCGCTTCTTCTTCTATGAAGAGGCGGCGAACGAACTCGATGATTTGCTCCTTTGTTTGCCGCCGGATGTAGTCGTCGGCATCGGTTGGCCCGTAGGCGGCGAGACGAAGGCCATTGATGGGACGGGAAGGGCGGTTTTTGGAAATAGGGACAGAGGGGCGAAGGTTGTTCATTTTGATAGACGTTGGGGAACGGGAGGCAATATAGGGTGTTTTGGGTGTGTGGGGGAGAGTAATGATGAGTAAAATGATCGGGGGCATTTGGAACTTAGAATAAAGGGGTTTAAATAGGCTCCCGGGGCAGGTTCTATAGATTAGGAATAGGTAAAATAAATCTGCAAGGGATTTTGCAGTAGTGTATTTGCGCCCTTCTTCTCAAAAAAGGCGAATTTGGAGGATGAGGTAAGCTAAAAGGGAAAAGGGACTTGATTCGGGGTCGATTCAGATGGTTAAATACAGTATAAAAATATCTAGATAAAATGGAAGTAAATTTGGAAATGACGGTGGGAGAAGTTAGGGGCGGGATCGTTGTAGGTTGCTGGATTACACGAGGGGAGTACCATTTCCTGTATTACATGAAGGAGGACCATTTCCTGTATTAAATGAGGGGAGGACCATTTCCTGTATTAAATGAGGGAGGACCATTTTTTGTATTACACGGGTGTTTTCGGCGAATGTATTTTTTACTTTACCTCTGCCTATAAACCGTAACAGCGATGGCGCTTTCCAAAAAGTAGTACAAGCTTTTAACTCTTCGATTAAGAGCTCTCGGTTCATCTGTTGAGACTATCACTTTGCTAATATCTTGCTCGTTACGGTAAATCAGCATTAGAATACCATGCGAAAACGAATTAAAAATTGCTTGGCCGTTACGGGAAGCTGGTGCTATGCGAATCAATTGGCCGTGTCAGAAATATCTAAATAACGCAGCGACGAACAGCAATACATATTGGGACTAGTCTGATATTGTATGGTTTTGCTCGGGTTAGGAAGAGGGTACCAGCCGTCAACACGGAAAGGAATTAGTTTGGAAGTTTCTTTTTTGGGACTCACCGGACCAATTCTTTTCATGTGAAGAGCCTTTCATATATGAAGATAGCGAGGCAAACATATCTGCCGATAGCGAGGCAGACGTATTTGAAATAGAATAGAGTAGGTGGGAATTCTTTAAATCAGGTCCAAGCACATCGGTAAACGCGTGGTTGTAAACAGCTATGGGCGAGCTTTAGCCGTTCTCCTTCGTCGACAACATGGCTCATTAATGAGCCCGTGATGATGGAAGGGGTGAGTATCGAAATTCTGTGCAAGTTCATGCGAAAGTTGACCTCACGCGTCGAGCATCAAGCGGTCGATCGTACGTAAGCTGCCGGACTCTTTTGCGATCTTTCTCGATGGCTTTTACTGCGAATCGTGCTATATCTTCGCAGGATTTGCATTATTCCCTGACAATTCCGAGCCGGATCACAATCAATTACTGCTAAGTTTCTCTACACTCGGGAATGGGAATAAAATCACTGCGGCGGGCACCAGGGATATATGTACTACGTTCTCGCCTGCTAAAGAAAATAGAAGGACAATATGGTAGCACTGATTGACGAAAACGTCTCCATTCTCACTTGGCTTGGAGCAATTTCAACAAGTCAATGATCGGATGCGCCAGAGACTGATCCAACCTCGCGATCAAAGACATGATCAAGTATAAAAATAAAGAACTATTCGAGATGCCGCAAGTGCTAATGGTCAAGCTGAAGTTCGGCCTCACGGAAGCCCGTCTGTGAATGCCAACGCCCCTGTCTGCAGTAAAGATGTGCGATACGCAATGAAGATCTGGCTCTGCTTTCAAACTGCTTCAGAGCTACGTGGAGATACGCGAGTATTTTTTCGAGGCGCTAAAAGATCTGGATTTGTACTGTCTTTTGCCATATAAAGCGCAGAACTGCAATATACATATGCGTTGGTGATATGCATGAAAGGGCTGCACGATATCCAGCTCGACCTGCACCATTACTTTCATTAAAGTACAGAGGACTCCCAACCCTTCCAATACTCACAGTAAACCAACCCAATTACCCCCCTTTTCCTCGGTGATCTGCGCGAGGAAAATTTTCGATGCCTTCATGCAGTGATATCCAGACATGGAGGAGCCTCTAAATCCTAACGTTCGTATAAAGTCCGTGATTTGAGCAGGCTGTCACCACGTTTCGGTTTGAGTGGGAATATTGGCTTACATCTGCGCAGATGGCTGCGATTCAGAGTCTGCGGAGGAACCGTTCGGCTCCCACCACTAATTCAGCCGATGAGAGTTTGCTGTAGAGTGCTCTGTAGTGCATTGGTATGCAGAAGTGCCTTGCTGGCGGGTATCAGTAATTTTATCACTGTAATTCGACGACTTTTACAGGCATTAACTTTCATTGACACCTACTGTCAGCTATTGACGCTGTAAGGACATTTGGGGTTGCCCCACTCGGTTAATTTGAAGGATTAGTTCTTTTACAATTGTCAACCTTCATTCGAAAAAATTCCTTTCGTAAAGAAAACCCTAACAGGTATTTGTAACTATCTCAACGGTCTGCCGGATATAGATACTATTGAAATTTTCCCGGCTCGGAAACTTGATTTTTTAAAGAATGAGAAGAAAAAAGGCCAATCTGTAGTCCTTTTGATGTGAGCATTGCTGTCAAAAGTGCTAGGGGGACTTAAATAACATTGAAAGCGAAGAAAAGAGAAGCAGACTTCATTTCTAGTAGCTCTTTCGTAACAAAGTCACATTTCGAGATGCGTGTGCTCGAAGCTATCCTAAAAGAATAAAAAGAGTCTTAAAGATATTTTGAGGAGCCACTGCGATCATTGAAAGGGAACGTTACCTGCTTCTTTGCAATAGGAACTTGATAGCTTCCGACTTGGATGATAAATTAAGATGTATTCTTGGCCAATAGGTTTAAAATTTATTCAAGTTTAAAAAGAGAATTAAGCGCAAAAAAAAGATTCATCAAAACAATTAGCTTCTATTTAAACACCTTACTTTGTATTGAACTTTAAGATATTCATTTTTGAATATCCTGCTCAGGGAAGTCATCAGTGTGCGGTTGATTACGTTAGCAGGGCAAGTCACTATAAAAGTTTTCATTAAAAGTACAGAGGACTCCCAACCTTTCCATTACTCACAGTAAACCAACCCAATTCCCCCCTATAAAAGTGCAATGCGCCCTTATGTCGTGCGGCCAAAAAATTAAGATGTTTTAGACATTTTGGCATCATCTTCGAGTCGTTTGTGTCATGAAAAGTACTATCCATGGTCAAGAATTTGTATGAAAAGAGTTTATGTAGTGCAATGTATGGATATGGGGCCACGAATTGTTCGAATCACACCGCATGAAAGTGTGCCACTCAAAATAGGGCAACATGGGACTCTTTTGTCTACTTCTTGGTGTTAGTTTATATTCTTAATTTCAAAATACGTTTTGAATTTTTGGATCCTTCCATATCCGTATTGACGTCTTTCAATGAGCACTTAACAGTTCATTTTCTTCTAATAATTGTAATTTCAGGGTGGCACAAGGTAGTCCTTAATCGGCTAAATAGTGGCTTTACCGATAGTTCAAGCTGTCACGCCACCAGGTTTCGTGAAGTATGAGCACACGAATGTGACACGCCGATTGTTCAAAGTTTGGCTTTCCATGTACTTTCGAGGCCCCCAAAACGCCGTTGGGCGTTCAAAAGCGCATTGGAGCTACACTGTTAAGAACAGGAACGCGTCATCTCCGACATAGAATTCTGCTATCCTTTACCATTTAGCTAAGACGAGGTTTTTGAGAAACTCGCTCTACACTACCAACCAACCTTAGAATTTTCAGGGAAGATCTTGCCGAGCTACCGGACCTCCTGTCCTCGGATTTTCTGCTTGCTCGTCCATGCTTTGATTCTCAGCAGCCCCGGTGCTACTCCGTAAAACTTCATGGGCTGGAGTTTGGCAGAGCTCTAACTTCTTGATGCCATTCTAAATGCCCTAAGAGCTTCTTCTGACCCCCGGTAAAATTCTCTTGCACAGATAAACGTGGCACAACATGCAACCAAATCTAGAACGTCGCCCTCGTTACCCATCAGTTTGTTGCCCGCAAAGTTTACAGTACGTTAAAACGCCCTGTTCGTGATCATTTCCCCTCGCGATAGACGTAAAAGCAACTCCGTCGGTAGAATTGAATAGCTTGGGCCCGCATGGAACAACATGCGAATACCTCCTCTAACGCGCGCACGCCAGCTCCTCCCTTGCGTTTTTAACAAACCCTGTATTGTCTGTAACGACGCCATTGATAGCTTCAAACCCACCAAAGTTTGTCATGACATCATCAACCAGTTTCACATAGTAATCCGAGTCACACGTATGATACTCGGTATGAACACTTGTCAGAAAGAACGTGTTGGTCAAAACACGATCTAAACCCATGATTTATATCAAATCGATAAGCACCGGGGCTCCGATAACATCTTCGCCACCATCGAACATTATTGTTCCGCGAAACGTGAAGAGAAATCCCTTTGACACTTGCGCGACTTCTTGGTGCATCCTTTCATAGTATTCATTCAGAAGCTTCCTACGAATCGCGCTGCCAAGTGGCATCATATATCCAGGTCTGAGATAAGCCAAGATTTTCCCAAGGGCACGCATGTAAAAATCCTAATTATCTCAAACTGCAAATGGCATATTTTCATTAACAATAAGCTCTAGGAGAATTTATGTTGCGACATTGGTCTCCTCCTTAGAGCACTTGCTTATCGGTGTCCTAACGTCTAGGTTTCGCCTCACCAAAATATATCGTGTCATGTTAAGTATAATTGTCTCATCCTGTACTCGCTTTGCACTATTTAACAGGTTTTGAATTCCTCTGTGCAAGCCTTTTTGATCTTCTTTGCATCTGATGGACGTATTCCGAAAGAAGGGCTCACCGAAAGATCCATATTATCCTTATCACGTTTTGTGCTTTGTATAGATTGCTTTCTCTCTATAAGGATGTTCAATACAAGGATTTTTCCTTTGCAAAGATGTAAACAGCATTTTACAATTCGGGAAGTGCGATTTTGGTACGTTTTGGAGCCCTTATATCCTTAACCGATATAAAAATGCCCATAGGGCATTTATTGCTCTTCAGAGCACAAAATGTTTACTTTTGATCACATGCCGTGGGCCAATTTGTAAATCTGAAAGGATCTCAACGGCTGGAAGTCTTATGAACTAACCATTTTGTAGGACCACTAGCCGTAAGACACTTCTGCAAGCTACAGAAGCACGTCACAGTAAACGTTTCACATGCGTAAAGTATTCAGAAAAAGCAAATGTCGACTCAAAAAGCGCATGCTACAGTTTAGGCGACTTACAGAGTTTTATTAACATTGAACCCATACAATCATCCTCTATTCTTTCATGCAAAAATTCAGCGCCACAACCTGACACACAAGGAAAATTCTTCCAGTCAAGAGTAATTCTCTCCATGCAACGCGGAGGGTTTAGCTTTCTCCCAAGCCGACCTTGCAGCATGGGCTCGACAAAGGGTTTCAATGCCTTTTCTCCCTTCACAACATGTCATGTCCAGACTGCTCTCCCAAAAAACCACTTATCCTATCCAACAAATCAATTCACCGTAATAGGAGCGGTGCGCAACCGGCCTTGGAGAAAAACCTTGCAACCTGGGTCAGAGCAAATTATAACTCTCGCCAATGCTTGACCGGGCCGTTATTCTCGAGAAGGCGCTGATGCTGCAGGATGCAGGCAATCCCATGCTTCCATAGAGTGAGCAGGCCTGCTTGAAGTTCACTTCACGGTGTTTGTCGAAGTTTCAGAAACATTGGAACCTGAGGTCCCGTCGATTTTACGGGGAAAATGGGGATACCGACCATGGTGCTGTGGAAACTGCCTTGTCACGGCTTCGGGCTTTTCTTTCGTAGTATGGTAGAAGTAATGATGGAAGTAATGATGGAACTGGCCTCTATTAAGCTATGGCTCCTGAAAATACTATTTCAGAAGAACCTATGCCCGGTCGAAAAAAAGCCAAAGTTCGCTTAACTCTACTGTTTTGTTCGAACGTGAGTTGTACCGGAAAGATGCAGCTCAAGATTATTGGACAGACCCACTGTCCTCGTGCTTTTCGAGGTATAACCAGACAGGATCTTGGCTTTGACTACTGTAACAATAAAAAGGCTTGGATGAACTCTGGACTGTTTTCCCTGGCTAGAACGTTTCAAAAACTTTATTAAGACAAGAACTGGGAGGAAATATCTGCTGTTTCTGGATATCTGTGGTGCGCATGAGACGGTTCAAACTCGGCCGGTGTAGTCACATGTTCAGATTGAGTTTTTATCGCCCAACACGACGTCAAAACTTCAGCTGATGGATGCTGGTATAATTGATACTTTAAAAAACCGCTATCGAAAGCTCCAATATTACAGGGCTCTTGATGCTTTGGATGATGGCGCAGAAAACATTTACAAGATTGATCAACTTTTAGCGATGAAATTTATTCGTGGTGTTTGGGATTCTATTCCCGCTTCCATCATCTCAAATTTCTGGGACGCGACCGGTTGGTTTGGATCTGTCGTCGATTATGCAGCCCGTGACATCAACCAAGATGCTGTTAGAGAGGAGCGTGAGCTTGAGAAATTTGTGAATCAGATTGTTTCTCCTCGCCCCAGGATTTCGATTAACAATTTGCTGAATTGTGATGTTATGGACTGCTACGATCAGCCTACTGTCGCCAACATGGCAGAGGATTCGTTTGGGAAATTTGGGCGCACACGGGTGGAGCTGACACAGATGAACCACCGGGCTAGCAAGAGGTGCTAACCCCTAAGAAGCAGCAGTTAGAAGCACTTTCTTTAGCACTATCAGTAATTGATGCCAAAGATGCTCCCAATTTTGGCGTTTTGCGTTTTTTTCGCCGATTGAAGCCCGATATAGCCGCGCAGATATGTAGAAGCAAACAACAAGTAACAGTTGACTCTTTCTTTAAGTAAAAGCAACATATTGGCTCGGTGCAACCTCGTAGGGTACCCTTTAACGCCATCTTTCCACATAAGAACATTGTCTATATAAGAATATGGGATACCTTTCCGCTGCTTATTCTTTTATCGAATCATCACTGTAATAGCCCTTTTAGCAGTCGGTGTTGGATCTCGAGATTGGGTAGGTGTCGCAGGACTGAAGTCCAGAATTTGGGGGCAGAGAGGACGGTGTAACTCTCGAAGCACATCAGCAGGTTGGAGTTCAACTACTGTAGTGGGTGGTGACAAAGGAAAGATACACGCGGCATTGTAAGCACATTTGCTGGAAGGTCGTCTGTAATGGTGAAGCCTGCAAAGGGTACTGTAGAAGCACACATATAACGTGCGGTATAAAATAGGGACACATAGATATCGTGAGTAAGAATAAGAGGAAATCATCAAAGAATAGCGCATCATCATCAAAAAGACCATGCATCAACTGGTGTTACGACTCCCAACAAACCAAAAACAAACACCATCAATCGGAAAGCCGAAAAAATTAATGACATGAAAGATACGGTATCATCCTTTCTTATCTTAACGGTACCTTGAACGAACAGTACAAGCAAGTGCCGCCGATTAGGTTACCAGATCTGTGAAACTCATCCTTGAAGAATGGGTCGCTTCGAGACCCCGCCTCGTTCTTGCGGAAGACAACCGGGTGCTAGCTATCGTGTTCTGTCTTTTTTCAAAAGAACTTGGGCCTGCAACATTCGTTTCTGCCTGTAAATTGGCGGTGCCATATGCAACAGTTTTTAGTCGTTATTGGGATGGATTGGGTGCTAGTTGTCGCACGCAGAGCGACGCCTGAAAAAACGGAGGTTGCTGTTGTATATTATGCATCGTCGGTAGTGCACCTACCTGTTACATATCCGGTAACTCTTGGCCTTCCGTAAGGACTGTAAAGGATCTCAGAAACCGACTCAGATGGAGTTATCTCATTAGAATTATTCTGCGGATCTTCGACTGCTTGAACTCCTTCCCCTGTAGCTGGGATGTATCTTTGCTCTTGAAAAGCTGTAAATTTTTGCACGCTTTCCGGAATAGGCCAATCCAATTCTCTATTCCGTTTCAGAAAAGGGAGGGGAACGTTTAGGTGTTTTACTCTTGGAAGATATATCCGATCTATCCCATGGTTTTCCAGACAACCACAATCGACTACGGGAGTGTGGATGACGCATGAATCTCCCTGCCTTGAATTAAGTTTCAGGTTCGTCCAGCTCCACATCTGGTACCGACCGGCCAACCATATCCCAATTACCTGCTCCATCTCGTTCGCCCCTTACCTTCCGTTCCCTCCTCTCAGTTCCGTTTCCTGTTCTTACCTACATTCTACATCAAGTCCAGGCCGCTGCCTACGAATTTTACTTCGCGGCCTTGTGCCGCTTTAAATCCGCTTCCTTGCCAGAACACAGGACTTGAGCACTCTGAAACCTTCTTGTCATCACGAAGCTGGTTTTATGACACAACCGCTCCAGCATCTTTGGCCGCCGTCGCCGCGAAAATTGGTCAAGCTTATTGAACGCATTCTCATTGCTTCCCGCTGATTCTGTGATGATCTCTTTGACGAGGCTAGCTCATTCACTCCCGCCCTTCCCTCTCCGATTCCATCCCCTCTAGTTTCCCCCCCCCTGAGCCTGCCCTTCGTAGATGTCGGTGTTTCCTCGCCTGCGGAAGCCTTTCGCGGGCCAACGCAGCACTTCTCAAAGTTGATCCTCTACTATCCCCCATCAATGCTGCCCTTCAATCCTTGAATTCCCTTCATCTCTTGGCACCCGATCCTATCACTCCCATACCCCCACATCGTTTGGCACTACCGCCCAAGCTCTCTGCCTCAGACGTCCGCAGTTCTATCCACAGCTGGGACGCTTCAACCGCTCCTGGGGCTGATGGTCTGTGCAAAGTGTTCCAGCGAATGCTGCTCCGCCCATCGGGGAAGGTCACGCCCGGCCGAGATTGCCTTCATGCCCTGATCCCCAACCTCTATATTAAGGGCGAATTGCCAGCCACGTGCCGTCAGTACTTCTGCGGACGCCTTCTTATTGCGCTAGCTAAACCAAATAAAGGAATCCATCTTATTTTCCGGTGCCTAATTTAGGATTTCGACGCACAAGTCTTCCTTCGTCCTTCGGTTGTACCTTTTGCCTCATTATCTGGGGGTAGGCGCGAAAAACTTTATCGATGCCATCATTCACTCTGTGGGTCGTCTCTTCCAGCACCCCGAGTTCGGCGACCACGTTGTGGTTCAGATTGACGCCCTCAACGCCTTTAATCGCATTTCCCGTCACCGAATTCTTGAAGCGGAACAAAGCTTTGTCCCAGGTCTTGCGCGTTGGGTGCACTATTGCCGCGGTGCCTCTATAGAGGTTTTTTAAAGTCCCAACTACGTACGTAGTGTCAAGAGCGCTCAGCAAAGTGACCCCTATTAGGCGCGTGCTGGTAGGAACGGATTTTTTGTCGCCGTCATCTACAGACCTTTAGTTTACTGTACTACCTACCCTTGTCCAAAATTGCTAATAGTTCCAGTCCTTCCTCGTCCTCCCTGAGCCTTGCTTATCACTACCGCGGTCCGCTCCAAATTTACTTCCATTTTATCTAAATATTTTTATACTGTATCCACCCCTCTGAATCGACCCGAATCAAGTTATTTTCCCCTTTTAGCTTACCTCCTCCTCCAAATTCGCTTTTTGAGAAAAAGGGCGCAAATTCACTACTGAAAAATCCCTTGCAGATTTATTTTACCTATTCCTAATCTATGGAACCTGCCTCTGGAGCCTATTTAAGCCATTTCATTCCAGGTTCCAAACGTCCCTGGTCATTTTACTCATCACCTCTCTCCCCTCACACACCCAAAAACACTATTCATTGCCTCCTATTCTCCAAAGTCTACCAAAATGAAAAACCTTCGCCCCTCCGCCCCCATCACCAAAAACCGGCCCTCTCGCCCCTTAAATGGGCTTGCGCTCGCTGCATATAGCCCGACGGACGCAGACGACTACCTGCGACGCCAGACTAAGAAGAAGATAATCGCATTCGTCCGCAAACTCTTCGTCGAGGATGAGGCTGAGAAGGTCCCTGAGGGGCAGTGGGAAGTCGAAGGGGGAGCTGCGGAGACCTTCGAGGAGTGGGCGGCCCGGAGTTGGTCTACGAGGTTAAGGACGAGAAGGAGGAGGAGGAGGAGGAGGATGAGGGACATGGAGGCATAGCAAGTGTTGGAATGGTGGAATGTATGGAACAAGTGGTACCGACGATGGAACCGGATGGGGAACTCTTTAGTAATTTAGATATCTCCAAGGAGTAAATAGATAGTTATGAGCCGTTCGTAGATATTTGTGGGGACTGCTTGGACAGCATGAATATTTTAGAGGAGTTGTTTGGATCTGATTTAGAGAATGGGAAATAAGAGGACCTCATTGATTGTTAGTTTCTTAAGTATCTTTTGTTCAGAGTATATTGTCCACACAAATTGTTTTTATGGATTTACTGGTACATTCTGTAGTTTTATTCGTATTTAAGTGGTAGCCAAAAGTCTACAAAAGCTGAGTAAACTGCTTCCTCATGGAGAGGTCAAGCAAGTTGGCAGACAACTTCAAGTCAAGCCCCGAGTAGTAGGAAGTTGAGAGTCAGCTTCAGACCAAGAAAAGTTTTTCTAAGCTGGTCCCAGAGCATCAGTGGTAGACCTTACCCCTTCCATACTTGCTTGTAGCCCTCTCAACTCTCTTCCATATACACCCCTTTTTGTTCGTTCAACTATACCCCGTTAGCACTTTTGTCGCTCGCAACATCTCCTTCTTGGGATAGTTGGTTCTGAATATCTCTTCTCCCAACGATATACCCCATCAACCCCTTGGTTCCTTGGTCTTTGCCCTTGCTCTTCATCCTATTTTGCTCTAGTTACTAGGGAAATTCTCAACTGCTCTGAATGCTTAGTTTGCAGATGTCGACATTATTTTACTTTTGCATTCCAAAGCCGCTGTCGCCTTCCGTTTCACCCAGCTCGAAGTGGATACACTTTAGTTCCAGGTGAACCTTTCCAAACCGAAGTTAACGGCTACTCCCCTTCCCACAGCCCTTGGTCACTTCCTTGTCATTTTTCTATCCCTCCCAGTTTTGATATGCTAGGATCTCCAATTGGGTCGAATACATTTGTTTCAGAGTTCTCCAAACCGCCGTGGACCGACCCTTCCAATCTCTACGTGCAGTAGACGATGAAAAAATGGCTTTCCACCTTCACAGGTTTTGCGCGAACACCTCTAGCGCCATGTATTTGCTACGTACGCTCCTCACCACTCAGTCTGCGCTACGGTACTCGCAGCCAGCTTCGATCAGAAGCAGAGGAAAGCGTCCCACTATTCAATCCGACCAGGGCAATTCGCAATTGCCCTGGTCTGATCGAGCGCGGCTCAAGGCCTCTCTCCCCTTTTCAATGAGCGGTCTTCGTCTCCTGCAAACGTCGTACATTACCGAGGAGGCTTACGAAGCATCTTAAATTGGTCTTTTCCGCCTTATCCTCCGACCTGCCGACCCTGGTCGGTCATCCCCCTCCTCTCGTCTCGCCATCTGCAGCTGTCTTCGTCGCTAATGGCTACTGCTCTTTTCGAGCGTTGTTCTTCGCCCGTCCCGGGTGAAAGGCCCCAATCTTCTTTCACAACTGAACTCATTCTTTCTAAGTCTGAAAAGTTGTTCTTGTCCGCAGCAGCACCCCAACGCGGCTCCTCTCCGTGCGCACATTTTCTTCCTGTTCCGTTTTCTCTTCGCTCCTTCAACCCCACCGCGGTATGTATACGACCCCACCTGCGTGGAAGGTCGCCCTGGCTAGCTGTTTCGGTATCGAGCTACTGCTGGGATCTACTAGTTGCAGATTTTTTTTGGCTTTACTTCAAAACGAAGACATACTCATCTCGATGCACGATCACAACAAAACAACACAAAAGTAATTAAGGAACTCCACAAGTCGGGCACAAGACTCTAACCTTCTAGGGAGAGAGATATTGATGCTCATTACTTATCTAGAGTGTGCACCTAGGAGAGAAGTTTAATGCATTCGGTATCTACCGGGAACTGCGCATGTTCCAACGATGCGGTTAGGATCTGTCCGGATGTACCTCGTGGTCCATACGAATAGAGTCCCGCAATAGTATAGCTTGGGTAAAGGATGACTATATGGTGCAACTCCGGCGCTGATATCTATGCCTGACTCCCGTAAATATGTGATATAAATACCCCAATACGAATGATAACCATCATCGAGTGTATCAGCGCCTTAACTGTATCTGGGGAATGGGGGGTTATTTTACTGTGGCAGATATGCAGGTTGGTACCCAGTAAATTTGTACCGCAGAACTATTGATATTCTTGCTACGGCTATCTGCTCGCGCAAGGCACTGCACGTTACTGACATACTCCATTCAGTTAGCTCCTAACTTTATAGTCGGATCCTGCAGTGAATACTGACAGGTAAAAATGGCGGCAACGGAAAAGGAAAACCCCAACTACACGGGGGAGAGTTGGTGTAGGTGGCTAAAGTGCTACAGTACACGTTAACCGACAAAGGCGAGGATCGGTGGTTTGAGATATATCTCTAGTAACTAACTCTAAAGTAGCAGGCTCTGCCACCTCCCTTGGAAGCTAGAGAGCTGATCAAAGGTTTTTCGGTCGAAGTTGAATCCCAACTTGGTTTCCTTCTCCTGAAGGAGTAAATTTATTCTGCTTACGTAAACTTTTTTCCAAACTGAAATCTCGACAAAAATACTAAAGCGCCAGAAAACGCAGGAGAAGACTTCATGTGGACGCAGCTATTTCGAAAAAAGGATGCTTGAAAGAAACTGAACAAATCTACTCCTCACATTCTTAGTCCTTAAGACCAAAGCCTAGTTCTCCCCTCAAGATAATATAAGAACCCACGTAGTACCTCCTTTTTAATCCAATATATATCTTTCCCTTCCATCCATATGACTCGGTTCAACATTTCCCTATTCATCCCGGATTTCTCGATTTCCTTTTCTTCAAACTCAGACTCTTCTTTGCCTTACTCTTCTTTTATTCCTTAGAACGGTTCCCTGGCCAACTACTACTCGAAGCCTTCCTCTGTCTTACCGTATTTCTAAGTCCCGCCCGCTGCATCCTGTGCTTCAATCTCTACCAGATGATGAGCTGAAAGCTCCTCCAGGGGCTTTCTTGTTTGGTGACGTAGGTAGTAATCTACTTCGGGTGATCCCAAAGGAAAGTGGAGGGGAGACGTTGACGGGCGAGGATGGAGGGATTTGGAAATGGGGAGAAGGGGGGAGTCCCTGTATGTTGGCTGCCAAAGGGGTTAAAATTGTTGAGTAATTGTCGTAGGGCCATGGATAAATTTTAGCCAGCACTCGACGGGTTTTAATTGTACCAACAGGCTAAGATTGGCCGGTCTGTTGACTCAAAATGTGCGAAAATTAGTATTGCAGTAGGAGTTAGTGTAAACCGCCCTTAAAAGGATAATTTTATGGCGAACATCACATTCTCTAGATCAGACCCAAACAATTCCCCCAAAATATCCATTCCATCCAATCATTCCCCACAAACATCCGCGAACGGCTCATAACTCTCTATTTCCTCCTTGGAAATATCTAAACCCCTAAAGGTGCCCCCATCCGGTTCCAGCTTCTGGAAAACTTGTTCCATTCTGTCCAGCCCCATCCCCACCATTCCAACACTTTCCATGTCTCCCTCCCCCTCATCCTCCTCGTCCTTCTCTTAATCCTCCTCTTCATCCTCTTTTTCATCCCCTTCGTCATCATCCCCTTCAACCTCATTCTCGTAGACCAATTCAGGTGCTGCCCACTCCTCGAAAGTCTCCCCAGATCCATCCTCAACATCCCACCCCTGCCCCTCACCTGACTCCTCCGCCTCATCCTCGACGAACAAGCGACGCACTAATTTGATCACCTCCTTCTTTTTTGTCGGCGTAGATATTCATCACGATCAGTGGGGCCGAACTGGAGTAGGGTAACGTCGTTTAGGGGGCGAGGGTAGCGATTTCTGGAGATGACTCAGGAGGGGCATAGGTTGTCCATTTTGGAGGTCTTGGGGGAGTGGTAGGCAATTGAGGGTGATTTGAAGAGGTAGAGGGAGAGCTGAGGTGAGTACAATGATCGGGGATGTTTGACACTTGGAATAGAAGGGTTAGATAGGCTCCCGAGGGCGCATTCTATAGATTTGGAATAGGCAAAATAAATCTGCAAGGGAATTTATAGCAGCGAATTTGCGCAATTTTTCTAAAAATTTGAATTTGGAGAAGGATGTAATCGAAAGGGAAAAAGAACTAGATTCGGTATCGATTTAGAGGCTTAGATACAGTATAAAATATCTAAATAAAATGGAAGTGAATCTGGAGAGGACGGCGGTGAGGATAAGAAAGGGTCATGGAGGGCGAGGAAGGACCCAGAACTACAAGCAATTTTGGACAAAGGGAGGTAGTACAGTAAATTTAAATTCGGTAGATGACGGCGACAAAAAAATTCCGTTCCAGTTCGCGCGCGCCTAAAAGGGGCATTCAGAAACTTGAGGTTAAGTGAGCCGCAGCGGACGTGAGGTAGGCTCTCCTTTTCGATGCTTCCGTCCCACCTTCACTTCCCTATCTCGAGCAACTTGCAACTCGATGTTTTCCGGTGAAATGTGTGCGACTGTTTTATTACGACATTAGAACAGGTAAGTGAATGTAATCATCGTACATGCTTGGATTAGACTGGCATCGTCAGTGGTGGAACCCTGTTACACCGCGTGGGACATACTCCTTTTTGTAGGCTTTAAACCTAGAGACAAATAGATTGGACTCGGTAAATGATGAAAAGCAGGCACCCTAGTGGTATCGTGAGACCTCCGCGCTATGCCGACGAGCAGATGGCGGTCTTTTTTCCTTTCAGATACATGTATCCAAATAAAGCCATTGCATCCTCTTCAATGTTGGTAAAAGCTCTCGCCCTTCCTCTTCTCAAAATTACAACCACTTACATTACTAACTCAATGGGTTCTTCCACGTTTTATCATTCTATCCATACTCTGTCTCCATTACCGCAGCCTCGTCACATCTCCCGGTTTCTTAATTAACATTCCCTTGCACCACCCCTTTTCTTGACAATGCATCGGCATTAATCCACTGTTTCCATTGTTCCCGCAGCCATTCACTCTCTCCAGTCCGGTTTCTGTGGCAGCTACCTCCATATGAGAAGTGGTTCATCGATCGCTTTCGAAAACGTCCGAACCTTTTCACAGGTAATTCATCCGTAATCTTAGTCCTTGCAAAAGCCTTATCAACTGTTGCGCCTTCCAAACTAGCCTCAGCAATACACAGCGATCCCTTTCTAATTCTATCTTGCGAACCCGGGAGGAATTTGAACGCAGGGTTCACAACCTTGCTTTGCTTTCTTCCCAATATTCCTACATCCGGGAGGGTAAAAACTTTCGTCTCGCTAAAAAACCAAACTGTTTCCTCTTGGGTCGTCGTCGCAACACTACTTCTTCTAGCCCATAGTCAACCTGTATCGACAGTAAAATTCTGCCCATCGCTTCCCTATACTGTGTCACACGTCCTCGAAAGTGAATCTGCGAACCGATTGACTGCCGACGTTATTTAGGTCGAGGGCCAAGGAAAATTCATCTATATATGTCAAGCCACAAAACTGAAGTAATCTCCAAATGCACTACACCAATACCTCAAGATCTTGCAGAAACAGCAGCCTTTGCGTCCCCAACCGAACGGCAGTGTGATGAACCGGTAACATTACCCAGCTTACCTAGACAAAAAGAAGTTCCTGACGTCCTAATACAAAGAAAAGTGCAGGTACTCACTCTTAACGTCCAAAGGCATTATCAAAACCCATATCCTCCTCGCCTCCAGTCTCCATCCTAGCCAATTTTAATAAAATTAAACTTAACTCTGTCCAATACCCTGCGAAGTTATTGTGATCCCATTTATTTCCGAATCGCCAATCCTTATTCCTCAGATTAGATAGGAAAGCGTTAGCAGGGAATTTAAAATACCTAAAATTTGTAGTAGGCACATGGGGCCTTCCCTCAAACACGCTCCTCTCTCCTACCAATTTCGAAGCATTTGTCTCCGATAAAACCTAAAAAAGGTCTTTGAACGGGTTTCAGCGTAGCCCGAGGTACCCTGAAGGCATTTAATCGGTTTGCTGTGTCTTGCTCGTAGTCAGCCATTTGTCGAAGGCAGTACGGTCTTGCCTTTCCGAAAGCGTCACTGCCCGGTCGCACTGCAGGATTTTCTCAAGAATAGAGATATACCTGCCAAAAAAGTTGCAACGCTCCAGTCCGAGCTCCTCAAAGTATAGCCGTCACTCTACTTGCGAAGTTTCGAGACTTGAGGCAATGGCAATGGTCATGAGTACCTAACCAAATCTTCACAACTATAAACTAGTGCACACAACGCTTATTTTCTGCCCCAGGGTTCTGTCAGCGTGGCTCCTGTCTTGAATCCAAGCAGCAAGCATGCTTTGACCGGCAAGTATCATATGAAGACGGCATGATCCGCCGACATCAAGTCCTTCGAAAAGTTCGTGTCCTCTTCTGTAAGGAAGTTGGCACCGCTGCACTCGTGTAACATTCACTTCCAGTCTAGAATCCTAATCCCTCTAGTCATTGAAGGCCCTTTCCATAGCGAATGGACATCTATTGCACTTCCAAGGCGCCTAAGTTCTTCACACGAGTGATACTGTCGTCGATGTTACTGTTGCCAATCCTTTCGCTAGCCTCTACATATCCCCAAATGCAGTTATCGTAGGCGCTGCCGCGACACTTGCAGTGCTGGAGAAATATCCTCATGATAATCCAATTACTGCCACCAAAACGATATCATCCTCGCCTTCGGGATTGATATCTATGGTGCCTTGGTCGACGAGTGCCAGAGGTTCTTCCGACGCATCGCTTCCTTCGCCGCTTCCCGTCGTGGTTCCTCCACTCAGCAGAAACTTCTCGACTTCGGTACAGCTTTGCATTATAGCCTCCAAGTGATAAAGTTGCGGCCTGTTGCCACACGCCGCCACATGTCTGCATAGTCAAGCTCCGAATACCCCCCTCACTATGTCTTGCCTCATAGCACTTAAAAGACTTACCACCACCATATCAATAATATACTCCGACTGACCGATTTGTTGGTTCGGTCGTTATGTTTCCTGTTAGCTCGTGCGCATCCGAAGCTTCGCCTACATACATAGGCAAGCGCCGAAACGCATGTTGCCAAACGCGCCCGGCGCCTCCTAGAAACAAATAAATTTCAGAATTGTAGTCCTAAAAATACAAATATAACTCGTACGTTACAATACTGTGCTGTACTGTACTTAAAAATAATTAAGAACAATCCAGAATGCAACATTTGCCCCTGATAGGGTCGGAAAGGGGAAAATTTTAAAATTGTGTTGGCGACCCTAGGAAGGGGGGGTTCTGTCGTTGTCCTGTCTCCTCGTCCCCCCCCTCCACCAACGGCCAACACTGTTTATATGTCAATCGCGGGTGTGACCGACCATTCCAGAACCACACGCCGCGAGGCAGAGAATAATTAAAAATATATAAAATACCGTAGAAAGTAACTGCAAATAACTCTAGAGTACAGTAGCCGACAAAATAGAGAACTGAGAACAAAAAGCGTCATACAAGTAGTCAAAAAGGGCAGATTTTTGGTGACCCTTCAGGAGCAGCTAACACCATCCCGGCCCCAGATGGAAGCCCGGCGCACCATATAGCCAGAACTTGGGCGTGACTCGAGAACTCACTGCCCCCCCCTCTACCCTCACGTTCCAGCTTCATACCCCCTGCTCCAAAATTCCGAACGCTTCACCTCAACTCCAGCATTCTCAACCGCCACGATCACCCATTACACCTCCCCCTGAAGCATTCGGCCCGGTCTCGCTCACTGATCCACTGGGAAGAACTAGCGCACTTCCTAGTATGGGCCCGGAATCTGGTAAGAGCTGGGATGATGCATGGCCAGGTGTGGGAGAGGATCCGGCTGTGGTCAAATCAATGACCTGCTCCGAGTGGAGAAAACGCTGATCATCGACCGGATTTGAGGAACTCCCTTCGCGACCGGAGACAATATTTCTCTGGAACTCTTCAAGGACGCTGGAGTCTGCGTCCTCCTCCTCAACATTTCTGCCGACCAAGCGACGGCTAACAGCTCTTTTTGGTACTGCGGGTGCGGACATCTGCCTCACACGCGGTCGATTCATTGCCATTCACAACGGACTTCTACAGTTCTAGGCCAAGAGTTCAAAGACAGCCCTGTCCTGGCTCTCGTTCAGGTATGGGTTAAAAAGGTATGGGGGAAGGCCAGCGTGAAGTAATCACCAACGGCCGTAATTTTTATTACCACCGGATGCGGGTAGGTTGCGATAAGGCATGGCGGAATATTGCGACAGAAATACGTGGTGCCCTTCAGGTACAAATCTGTACAGGAATGCACATTTTATTGGCCCAAGGATCCCCTCTGCTATCTCAGGATCAAATCACGACAGTCACTTTATCATACAAAAATTACTGTGGTGGACGCGTACAAGGGATATTTGGAAGCAAGTGTGGGCCCTGCCAAGAATCCTTTATGATAATATTACGCAGTGTGAAGAGATTTCCTATCGTTAGCGGTCGTGAGACCTAATGTCTATCATACTATACTGTCGGTACTGCACGTGGGAATGGAATCTGGACTATGGATCTCCCCCAAGTAACCCAGGCTCGAAAACTGTTTTTCGTCGAAAGATGCGGCATTCCTCGTATCCCGCAAGCCGGCCAAAAAGATTCTGATGAGGAGAGGGGAGGCTCTGTATGGAGTTATACGGGTTTCGATATTCCCTAAGGTCAGGGGCAGTGTCTGGTTTCAAATGCGCCATCTGCGGCTCGCGAACCACCAATGATTGGAAAACCGCACGCAAAAAACTCTAGTATCATTCATCATTTTATTTGCAACAATCGGTCATCGACGCTTCCCAGGACGACTTCAATACAAAACAGCGTTTAAGTGGGCCCCGAATAACCGCCTACTGAACGTTGGGTACATCCCCTTCGATGATATGCCAGGATATACCCCCCCCTCGGCTTTCTATTTTTAGGTCCTGCTTATACAGTGACTGCGCGCGTGCAGTTGACGGTTACGCGATGAAAAAAAATAATATATATTTTTTGGGAAAGCATCGGTCCAATGGGGTTATGCGCATGAAAATTGAAGTTATCATACTCCGGTGTAACTCCTCGGTAGGGGCTCAATTTTTGAAGGCCGAAAGTTCCAACAACGGGACATGGCCCAATCTTTGGGTTGGAAGTTCCTGGGATTCCACCTTCTACCTCAGGAGACGGCCATATGCTACCAAACTTTTGGCGTTTTTTGTGGCCATTTTCCTGGCTGACCGAAATGTGTACCCGCGCCTCACTGTCGCAGATGATCCACCCCCATTACACCGGTTACACCTGTACTGTATTTGTACCATGGTACAGTGGCCATCAAAGACTTTCGTACTCTCCAAACCGTCCACACTCAGGACAAAAGTCACCTCATTACAGTGGGTCTTCTCTACCATCTTCTTTTAACTGATTTTGGAGATCATTAACTATCTCGCTCGCTCGACCAATCGCGGGCTGACTAAGAACAACCGCAACCATCCTGGGCCGGAAGGAGGCCAAAATACTCATAATCGTCAAAGACCGCCACGCTGACATGGGCTACAAAGAAGCAATCATCAATACCTGCCGCCTTTCTTCCATTTTTCCGTTATTCGGCCAGGTAGTTTCCTGTAGTCTAACTTCCTACTTGTTTTTTCGTACCCGGCCCACACCCAATGTCACGGGTAGGCGATTTATCCCATAAACTTGGGCCGTTTTGGTAGTCGACCTTCGTTTCCTCAAGCACTACGCTTCTATCGCCGACCTCACTACCTACCCGTACCCATCGTTTTTTCTTCCTTTGTTCTCCCTTAATTCTTCCCTAAATTGACCGAGGCAGTATTCAGAGCTCTTTCGGGGTATACTGCGAGGTAGGTGTGCTTCGCACATCTACGTAGAAGTGGCCAACCCCACACCACTACAGGGTCGGAAAGGGGAAATTTTTAAAATTGGGTTGGCGGCACTAGGAATGGAGGGTTCTGTCGTCGTGTCCTGTCTCCTCGTCCCCCCTTACACCAACGACCAACACTGTTTATATGGCAATCACGGGTGTGGCTGACCGTTCCAGAACCACACGCCGCGAGGCCGACAGTAATAAAAAATATATAAAATACCGTAGAAAATAACTAAAAATAATTCTAGAGTACAGTAGCTGACAAAATAGAAAACTGAGAACAAAACGCGTCATACAAGTACAGTAGTCAAAAAGGGCAGATTTTTGGGGACCCTTCAGGAGCAACCAAGTCCCCATCACGATTATTCAATGAGGGATCCTAAGTGGACACCATAGAAACTATTTACAGTAAACTATTATTTGTTACAAACTAAGTGAATGGACCAGGCCGGGCACAGGCAGTGCAAGAGTTGGGGCAGATTGCGGTAATGAGCAATTGGCTGGTCGGTCCTTGGCAGGGATAATTTGTGGAAATGGGGATGCTTTAAATGCTGTCTAGCAATAGTTTGGATTTATGAGATACGTAACTCCTCCCACTGGCACTAAACTATAAGCGCCCCCTCACTAGAAAAAGCCCACGGAAGTCTTGTCTCAAAACCTGACAATAATTACTGTTATGTTGAAATTGAAATTCATTCGTAGAGTTGACACATTAGCGCAGATTAGTACTCTTCCCCTGATGGATACGTAGATGATTCATGACAATATTGTAGTTAGAGTGTACTATTAGACACATAGCCCACCACAAAAAATCCCCCGGTTTAGGCAAAGGCTCGCAGTTAATACATCCCCTACTTCATTTCTGAGCAGTGTGTGGGAGCCTGCGACTATTATTCGGCGATAGCGACACTTTTCTACCGTGAGTATTGGAAAATCTGAGTCACTTGCGATTAGAGACATTATTCAGACTCATGTAATCGATAGACAGAATCGGATGTTTCACAACTTGCCATACATAGCCTGTGATATATTTTTTCGCGTTATGGTAAGATTCGCGGTTCCAATGCGCAAATGAGCCCGTACCCCCTCTACCCATGTCTTTGGCTTCCCTCCCGTAAAGTAATACCGTTGCGTACAGTACTGTACATACAGAGCAAAGTTTCGCAGAATTTCAAGAACCCCGTTACCTCCCTTGCGTCCAGTACTTTAAGGTAGATTTCCCTGAACTCTAAAAACTATTTAACGTACTTCCAGAACTGAAAAAAATTATAGGTCTGAGAAGAAGTATTTTCTCAGAAATGAAACCCTGTACAAGTTTTACCATGCAGTATTTTGTTATAACTTATTTTTAATCATCTGCAAGGTTACCGCAACAAGGTCCAGCACCTTGAGCGTAAGCTCTCCAGGGGCCTTGTTCTACCATCTGCCAACCCGTCACGCCAGCTGAATTTCACATTCCAACCGCTTGCTTTCGACTCCATTGGAGTGGCGTCCCCAGCCACTGCACTGTTTCTGGAAACGTTCATTCCCCGGATTGCGACCAGATATCACACCTCTGATGCCACTGTCCGCTCGCGAATCTATAAGCGCATCAGCTGTGTTCTGTGGTCCTCGGTGGCGATGGCCATCATTTCCGGTGGCCCCACTGCACGTGACCGATGTTGGCCATCCAGTTAGTTCTTAAGCAATAGTCGGTCAGTGAGTGTACACTCCAGAAACATTATGAGTAAAAATATTATTATTATTATTATCTGTCATTTCGAGTGTACACTGCCTGACCGCCTATAGATTAGGATCTAATCGGATGGTCCACATCGGTCACGTGCAGTGGAGCGCGCGAGATGATGGCCATTGCTTTCATCGACCATATGATGCAGCTTGGGCTTGGCAGCATCACACCGTGTTGCTTACAAAATTTCGATTAAAATTTTTCGTAAAAGGTGAAAAACCTGATTCGTCGTTTGGGAAAGATTTGTAGTACAGTATCGCCAATAAGATTGCCTTCTGTTACCGTACCTTCAACCTTCGGCGTAAGTCAAGAAATGTGAAGTTGTTCTGTTACCGCACCTTCAACCTACGGCGTAAGTCAAGAAATGTGAAGTTGTGGAAAAAGCAAGGGCAAGGGATAAGGAGAAAAAGAGACCTGTTATTTTATGTATCCTAGTGGGGAATCACGCAAGATGCAAATGTTTACGTTTTTTTTGTCCGCCTTTTTAAGTCGGGACCAATAAGTTGAGTCAGTCAAAGTGTACTGCGCAGACACAGTTTGAAATAAAAATGTGAACTGTTTTAGGTCTTTTTCAGCAATGAGCATCCATCAACAAATATTTTTTGTTATTTTTGTCATGGTTTCTAAAACACAAGTCAAAAATCGAAGGTACAGAACAATGTACTGTCCAGTACTATACAGTACAGTACTGATCAAACCCACATTTTCCAAGTTTCGTAATCCAATACAGCACATTGTTGATCTTGGTCCAATACGAGAGAGGGAGGCGGTTTGTATTGATTCATATTTAACAGTGTCATGGCAGCATGAGTTTGAGATTGCACTCTTCTCTACTGTACTGCGCTTTATGTCCAGATATCTCTATAGAAGTAATGAGTAAATATCATCTTCGCTTCGATAGGGCACAATATAAGACCAGAAAGACCAGAAAAGTCTAGCGTACAGTACATGCAGTACAGTCTGTTTTGTACACGTTGCTATACTGTACAGTACATAATAGATATACAGCACAACACAGGAGTTAATTTTCGTAGATATTCTCTCTAGCTTTTATTTTTTGCTCATTACTTACCCTGTGGGATATTCCGGGCCACAACCGACCATATCTTTCATATATTAGGGCACCCCGAGGGAACGTTCCCTACACCTAGACTAGCAACCAGGGAAATGACATTACTTTCCAAAAACCAAATTACCCAAAAATTTCCCCTTATATACCGTAGCTGCCACATGGTTCGAATGCCAACTCCATAGATACTCCCAACCTTGCACCACTCGCAGCAAACCAACCTCATAACCTCTTACCAGAAAAATGAAGTAAACCACCCCATCTAACCCCACTAACCCCCTTTTCTGGAGTGTGCACCGACTAACTGCCTATTAGGTTAAGAGCTTACTGGATGAACCACGTTGGCCATGTGCAGTCTGAATCTAGCGAGTGCTAAAACTCATCAAACTCACTTGTTTTGCATAACATCGCTGTGCAACTCCTTCCAAGCAATACGACCGCATAATCACCACCCTTACGTCTCTCGTCCTCATTTGACTCTCATGGAAAATGTTGTGACTCGACGCACCTTTTCCCCCCTCATCAAATGATACCTGAAAGGCCGAACAAAGCTCACTGACCGCACAATCACAGTATACTGATCGTCGTAGTAGTACAGTATCAGTTGTGACACCAGTAATGGAGACTTGCAAGGCTAGTAAATTTACGCCGAACTCGCACGACTGACACCGCTGAGCTCTTGGTTTTGAATCATTGTAATCGCCACAAGGTAAACTACTGTACAATAGATGATGTGCTGACCTCATTGAGTGAATAATCATCATCTCTGTAGGTAAAGATACTCGTAGATACTGGGGTAACACTACTTCAACCGCATTTAGTGATGGCACTGGCTCAAGTATATCACTTTTTCCAAACTCATCCATCGCTATTCACAAGCTGTGATAGTTCTCTTACCAGTACCCTCTCTATTAAGCGAAGGTCGTTGTCATTGGCACTTTGCAAGATACTAGACCCTAACCGCAATGTCATTATCCACTAGCAGCTCCGAAGGTTGTCGCATGTCAAATATCTAATCCTGATAAAAGAAACATTTCTGCCCCAGTTTCATCCTTTTTCATGTAAATAGCACCCCTCCTCTCGCCGCCTTTCCACATTCCAGGTCAGCGCCCATGTACACCGCCGTCCCAACGATGACCACCCTCCAAACGACCTCATTACTGCCACTTTTTTCATGGGCAACTCCTATTCTCCCGCACAACATCCGCACCCCATTGCCTCACTTCACTTCCTCCTTCCGCCCCAAATCGCTCCCCTCTTATCCCCGTTCCCCTCTTCCTCCCTTTTTCCCAGCATCCCCTCCTGTACCGCTACCCACAACAATGCCGTTGCCCAATCCTCAACCAACCAAACAATTGCTGCCCATAAAGTTGAGCTAGGCCTGCAAACAGCTGCCGAGACCACCACCCCTCTCACTCTCGACGTCATCGGCTCCCTTCCGCCATACCTTGCCCATGGTGCATACTACCGAAACGGTCCAGGCGTTTTCGAGGTCACGCACAAAGACGGCCAGCCTTACATCCCCGATCATTGGTGTGACGGAATGGCCATGGTACAGGCCTTTCACTTTCAACCAGAAAACTCCGGACTGACGGTCCGATTGCAGAGTAGGACAATCGCACAGGGCACCATTCGAGCCATCCAATCAGTCCCGAAGAAAGACTATGTCGGCGTCAGTGTGTCCCGTCGTTACAAGCCAGAGCCGTGGTTAGCTACCTTGCGCTCTCTACTCTTGCCGCTTACAAAGGATCCACATACCGGCCAGATCCCCTATAACAACGCCGTAACCCTGGAGTTTCTGCCTGGTAAGGGTCATTTAAATGCTCGTACTGATGCTAACAGCATTCTTAGCATTCATCCGCAGAATCTACGTGTGCTAGAGGCATTCGACTTCAGTCACTTCAGTTCAGAGCTGTGTGGTGCTGTCAGCTGTGCTCATGGCGCATATGACGAGTCCACAGGCGAGTACTTCAACTTTACTTACAAGCCTGGTTTGGGGAAAGTCGATTACAACGTATTTCGCATTGGCCCCGCGGGTCGCGGAGAGGTCATCACCACGTTCAAAGATTACCCCTACTACTTGCACAGCTTTGCCCTCACCGAACGCTACGTCATCATGGTCATGTGGCCGTGTCTTGTAGACTATCTACAAATACTCAGACATCGGTCTTTTCTGGACGCCTTACAAATGAAGGACGACACCCCAACACACTTCGTGGTAATCTGTCGTGCCACGAATAACATCGTCGCCACCTACCACCATGACCCCTTCTTCAGTTTCCACGTGTTCGCCGCCTATGAGAAAGGCGACGACATCGTTCTCCACATGCCGCACTACAAAGACGCATCCGTGTTTGCAAACCTCCGCATGGATGCCATACAGGACGGGCCCGATGCCGGCGGCTGCATTCCCGTCCAGTACACCTTACGAAATGTATCCGCAGCAGCAGCGCAAGGCCCAAGTTGCCGCCCAAGAGCCGATTTCCTCAAGCTTGCCAACTTCCCGTTCGAGCTAGCATCCATCTCCCCAGACAGGCAGAGGAAGCCATACCGCTACGCTTATGGGGTCACTGACGCAGGGTGGGCTATAGTGTATGTGGGGTTATCAACAAACTAGACACACAGTATGGACAACACGTGACATGGACGGCGAGGAATTCGTTTGTTGGGGAACCGGTCTTCGTTAGAGACCCAAATGGGAGCAAGGAGGACGACGGCTGCTTGTTGGTGTTGTCACTAGACGCGGCGGAGGAAAGATCATTCCTTGCTGTGCTGGATGCTAGGAATATGAAGGAGATTGCAAGGGCCATTGTGCCGCGCCCACTCCCGCATGGACTGCATGGAACTTTTGTACCAAACATGGAGCTAGAACAGGAGGGGACTTGGTGAAAACCGGAAGACCGCAACGCGCAATTTTGAAACGATTTTGGAGGCCTGACGATGCACATCCGAGGGGCGGTTGTTCGGTTAATGGCGCCTCGGAGGGTTACCAGAGTTCGGGACAACAAAATTAACCGCAGAGCTGGGAGCGGATATGTCCATAGGCCGGTAGGCGGTGATCGTATGCGATTTGAGTTAAAGAATATGAGTACCATCTTTGTAGCAGTTAGCATTTCTGGAGAGTACTGCTTCTCAAGCTGAATTAGCTTACCAAAGCCGTTAGGATGACCTCTACCAAGGGCATGAGATGGACCTCCACCCAAGGGCTTTGGTACCGAGGCTGGCATTCGTTGCGCACTAGAGTATGAGGCCTCAAGAAAAATTGACGATCTTCATCACCGAGCGTTGCCGGAGTTTGCATCACTGAGCTCATTGATTCAGCTGCGTCAGGCCCAATTGATTTAACTGAGAACCCTTGCCCAACGGTCGGGTGTCCGGAAACCCTGGATGGCGACCACCTCAGCCACTGTCGTTGCAGTTCAGCTCACAGCGGATCTACTGCAACATAGATCGGGCGATGCTCACATAGGAGGGACTGCTGAACAGGTGGGGGGGAGGGCGGTTGGCCACCAGGCGGCACACTCATCCATGCGAAGGTGTAAACCCAAACTGGGCACCTCCGGGGAGCAGAGGAACTTCTGTGTCGTTCGAATGGCTTCGTGGGTCCCAACTATATACCTATCGTCCAAGTACCACGGCTGAAGGAGTAGAGAGGACCTGCCTGTGGTGTCACCCACATTTTCCAGGGGGGTTTGAGTTCCTGCGTCAACTTTTTGCAGCACAAGGGAGAATAAAAATGGACCCAGAGGATCCCCTTGCTGCACGCGTACCACGCTCCGGAGCATATCATCCCCACACCACAGATGACCCGGGTTTACCGCGTACGTGAAATGCACGGAAGGTAAGAGCTCCGGGAGCCTCTGTTCGATCTCCTCCAAAAACGCACTGTGGCTGACCAGGTTGAAGGCGTTTTGAAGGTCAACGTTTAACAGTCCATACTTCGCCGATTCGCCATGCTCCTCATAAAGTCGCCGTATAGCGTGGATAACCACCTCATATCCTCCTAACGTTGCTACTCCCAACTGCAGTGGCTGAGATTATTCGGAAGCCGTGTCGGAAATTCGAGTCAGCAAACATCTGCCCACCATGCGACGTAAGGTCTCGCCCACGGCGATCGGTCTGATTCCTCCGTCCGGTTTCAGAAGTGCCGAAAGCGGCGCACCTGCGATTCATGCCGATATAACCGCAGGGACCTTCCTGTTGGCGCACGGCGGTTGGTGTTAACAGATAAGCTGGTTGATACTCAGTCAACTGGGGGGTCGGTGAAACAGAGAGGGAGGCAGCCGGGGCGCTGCTAAAGAAACTGCAGAGGCGATGGTAATGGGTTTCAGAAAGTTGGGGGCAAAGGGTGTATGGAGTGTACCTGGATTCCCACAAGAATCCAGATGAGCCCCCCTTTTATAGACAGTACGGTAACTCTACTCTAGAAATTCTATACTCTGTTAGCTCAGTAGAACTTACTAAAAAGTAGAGGTGTAACTATAGAATTGTACTATCTAGAATATAACTACGTAAAAAAACGATGACGTGGGGCTCCACGTCAAATAAAAACATTGAGGGAAAATAAAATTTCTAAAATCATTCAAGACGATGCCGTTTCCCTGTTACACCACTGTGTAATAGAGAACTGGAATAGCGACAGCGAACAAGTCTCTATTACACAGTGGTGTAACAAGACATTGTTACACTATTCCCTCCCCCGGACTATTGACGTCCTCGTCAATGATACTGCGGGAGTACATTATGTTTCCGAATATACTCTTGGAAAGCTTCCGTTACTACAGCAGATCCATCTTCCGTAACATCAACGAAGTCCTTTGTTGGTTGCCACTCCGCCTCATGACGTGGCACACCACACATCGTAACCAAGAACTTGAAACCGCGTCCAACCTTTTTGTGATCCAAGATAACCTAAACTTCCTGTTCTGGTCCATCAGGCAGCTCAAGCGGTGCAGGTGCTGGAGGAATGGGTAAAGCAATGTCATCGGGCTGCTCCAAATGTGGTGTGGTGTGAATGGAATGAATGACTGGATGGATTTTAAAACTAGCAGGGAGATCCAGTCGAACAGCATTCTTACCAATTAGCTCCTTAACCACGAATGGCCCATATCTACGCGCACCAAGCTTTTTAGAATCCTGGGACCTAGAATAAACATCTGTAAACAACGAGCGATTGATCCAAAGCTTTGAACCGACTTTGTAATCTGGAACCTTGTATCGCCTTGAAGCATATGCAGCTTGCCGAGCTTTTGCCACTTTGTAGGCAAATTGCGCATCCTCAAGAGAAACCTTGAGCTTGGCACGAAATTCGTCCAAACTTTGTAGAGGTATGCTGCTGCTAGCCAAGAAGTCCAACGGCGATTTAGGTGTCCATCCCAAGTCCAGCTCAAATGGTGACATACCCATATCATCGCTCACAGAGAGTTGTATGCAAATTCTGCAGAAGGAATCAGTTCATCCCAGTCATTCTGATGATACGAGCAATAGCAACGGAGATAGTTCTCGATCATCCTATTCATAATCTCAGAAGCGCCATCTGTTTGTGGGTGTCTACTTGTAGACATTCTTAATTTCACCCCACAAAGATTCATCAGTGTCTTCCAACACTTTGAAATGAACTTGCTGTCCCTATCTGAGGTCACATCATCAGGCAACCCGTGGTTCTTGAATATGTTCGCGAAGAAGTCTCGAGCCGTGTCCTCAGCAGTATCTGATGTTTTAGATTTAAGAAAATGGACTCGACGAGTAAGTCGATCACCCAAGTCGTTATCGCATCATGACCGCTCCTCGTCAGGGGTAGCCTCACAATGAAATCTGTAGCTAATAAACCCCATCTGCGGTCAGACAATTCCAGTGACATTGGATCAGTCAACCTTTTTTCATTAGAGTCCTTATACTGCTAATACTTGAGACATCCTTCACAATTCTTTCGAACATCCCGGCTCTTATGTTTCCAATGGAATTTATCTAATCTGGAAAGTGTCTTTGCAAATTTAAAATGTCCACCAACTTTCGAGTCGTGAGCAGTTTGCAAAATATCCGAAACTGACCTTCTTGGTACGCACAACTTTCCATTGTAAAACAGCCTCGAACCATCTTTTCGGAACATTGGCAGAATTCTTTCAAGTTTCTGCTTCTGAAAAATATCCTCTGGCCACTCTCCTTCCATGGCTTTTAACACTGGACCAAAGAACTGGTTGTCATCATACCGAGGAATGATCTGATCAATGTCAAGGTAGGGAACTTCAACGTCATTCACTGAGATGTCACGGTCTCCTCTAATCACGTCCGGAGCTCTGGATAATGCGTCTCCCAAGACGTGAATTCTTCCAGGCTTCAGTGTGATGGGAAAGATTCCGAAGTTACCGAGAGTTTCCAACCAACGTGCTTCTTTCCGACTCAGTTTCGGTTTTGTGAAGAAGCTCTTAAGCACTTGGTTGTCTGTGAAAATCTCAAATTCAGAACCTTCAAGATAACACCTGAATCTTCCCAGAAAATTAATCAAAGCCAGAAGCTCTCTGTCATTTGCAGTGTAGTCCGACTCAGCTGGTGAAAGTTTCTTTGAATAGAAAGAAATTACACGATCTATTCCATTCCATCCAACTGTGTTAGAGTTCCACCGACAGCAAGCTGTGAAGCATCTACATGACCACGAAATGGCTTGTTCCAATTAGGAGCGACTAAAATTGGAGCCAACATCATCGCTTCCATTAGCTTCTGAAAAGCTTTATCACACTGCTGGTCCCATTTCCCAATACCTCGACTCTTTTTTGTCAGATCTGTGAGAGGTGCAGCAATTGCCGAGAACTTCTGAATGAACCTATGGAAAAACTGTATTAGACCTAAGAAACTTCTCAACTCCGTTAGAGATTCAGGTTTCGGCCAAGTTTGTAGGACTTCGACCTTCTCAGGATTGACACGAATGCCGTGCTTCCCGACTATTAAACCCAAAAACTCCAGCTCAGTCTGAAAGAAAGAGCATTTCTTCGGAGAGATGTACAGCTTATGGTCCTTAAGTTCTTTAATACAATTTCCAGATGTTCGTAATGTTCGTCCTCATTCTTACTGAATATAAGAAGATCGTCCATATAGAAACCAAGAAGACATCGATGCAATCATAGAAGATCTGGTTCATCAAAGTTTGGAACGTAGCAGGAGCGTTGCAAAGTCCCATTGGCATAAAAAGATATTCAAATTGCCCATACTTTGTATTGAACGCAGTATTTTCGATTCCTCCGGTTTCACCCTTATCTGATGGAATCCGGTTTCAGATCAAGCTTGGAGAAAAATTTCGCATCTCAAGTCGATCGAACATTTCATCAGAACGAGGGAGTGGAGCATTATTCTTTTTGGTGATGCGATTCAAAGCGCGATAATCGACAATACCTCTAAGTTTTCCATCCTTTTCTTTCAAAAGAAAAGTGGTGCTCCATATGGTGATTTACTGGACCTGATCTTCCCTTTCCGCAGAAGAGACTCGACGTACTCTTTTGCTGCCCTAAGTTCGGATGGAGACAACTGGAATAAAGGTCGATGAGGTGCCTTATGATCAACTGATCGAATCGGAGGAAGCCCTCTTGGCAATTCATCCTGAAAGACCTCTTTGAAATTATCCAGTAATCTGCTCAGTCTTCCATCAAACTTTGAATCTGTCACTCCTGTCATACTGTGAACTTCAAGTAACTGAAATACTTCGAAGTCACCCCCATGCCTCAGCATTCGTCTAAATTTCTTCAATCCCAAATTGGACACATCAATACGGTTTTCTTCATCGGAATCATTCACTGGAATGGAAGCATCTTTCACCATCACAATTCGTTTCCGATAGTCGACATGTGGATTGTGGGGAACATGCCACGGCATTCCCAACAGAACATCATACCTGGTTTGGGACACAGCCCAACTAGAAGTATATGTATGTTCGCCTAACTTAATGGTTCCGTTGGAAATGATCTCAGATACTTCCTCAGTGACTCCCTTCTGTGAATGGCAAACAATGAATCGTTCACGCCGAATCTCAAACAAGTTCCTATTTCGCTTCAGGAACTCGGCTGAAACCACGTTTGTATTGCATCCATCGTCCTTTAGTACTTTGACTGCTATTCCATTCAGTCTAACTTCAAGTACTAACAAAGACTCCACTGGTATAGGTCCATCAGTGGGGATGCTGTCATCCTGACTAGACATGATTGCATTAGACTCGGCTTCGGAGATTCTCGACTTTTCCCTGTCCTCTGAGAATTTAGCTCCGGTGATGTCCACAACAGTTTCACTCTGCTCATTGGGACATCTTTTCACACTCACTACTGGTCTCACCTGAGTGTTCACCAAGTCTGGTGGACCAACTAGTTTCCCGCGTCAAAGCCATTCAAATCATTACTGTGTCCTGCCTGTGTATTGTTAGCCGCTATGCGAGTACCACACCTGTTACCTTTATTGCCGTTTCCTTTTCTGTGTTTCCAAGGTCTACATCCCACCTTACGGCACGTAAAGCACCGGTTCTCCATCAAGTCTTTCTGACGCTGCCCATCGTTTTTACGTTCAAGGTTTCCGATCTCCATCGGCATAGGACCTGAGGCATTTCGATTGACGTGAAATGAACCTCTGCCAGTGAAGAAACCTGCACCATAAAATGCTCCGTCATCATTGAGAGCAATGGTAGTCGCAGCTTCAAACTTGGATGGGTTTCCTTTACGAACCTCCAACAGAATGTGGGGTTTGAGACCTTCACAGAACTGCGCCAATTTTTCCGACTCACTGATACCGGGAATATTGATAACCAAATTCCTGAACTCTGAGAGGTAAGTAGCCACACTCGTTTTCTGGCGGATCTTGGTAAGGTTGTTGCGAGCTCGAATGACACTGTCCTGGGGGACAAACTTTGCCTCAACCAGGAGTTTGAAAGCTTCCCATGTAGGAGGAACAGCATTCTCGGACACAACTGTATACCACCAGTTTGCGGCAGTTCCGGTCATGAATGTCGAAGCAAAGTCGATAGCATTCTGGGCACTGATGATTTCTTCCTGGCCCACCTGAATAAGTCTCAGGTATTTTTCGACTGAATGCAACCATGACCGAACCGTTAACGATCTCGAGTCCCGTCGAACAACAAAAGCTTATTTGGTTTGAAGAAAGACATGTTCAACAAACCTCTCACTCAAAGCCTTACAATAACACCTAAACTTGAATACAAGCACTTGAAGTTGAAATCTGCAAGGGATTCGTCCCTGGACGACGGGTTGGCTCCCTACCCGCGAAGAGAGTGACTCACCAACAGCTTTAATCACACCTTCACTCCGATGTGACTCAGCAATCCGTTCGGGATATCCCACCAGTCCACTATGTAGACCGCGATCGGTGTCCTTACCCTATAGGAAAGCCTCTCAAGCCGACTCTAACCTAGCGAATAACCAAAGAATACCCTTTCTGAGCACGTACCCGTAAGTCCAAGTCCAGTCCAAGTCAACCCTATGAAGCGTTACCTGAACCCGTGACCCAGTCGGTGCACCTAGCTAACAGCCAACGAGTGCAATAGGATTGTATAGGAATACTGTGAGGGGACCCTCAAATGGGGACTTGGTCAGAAGTACGGCTTTACTAAGGCAACTTAGTTAAGCCTAACTGTCCAGTCTAAGTATTCTGAAAAGGATCACGCAGCTTCGTGAGGCATGCCCGCTACCTGAACAGAATAACCTAGAGAACGCAGACTAGGCTGCACCCCCAAGTTCCCGGTTACCTAGTTCTCACTTTAGTAACCACGACCTGCGTAGAACAATGGGGTTTAGAGTACCTGGCACTCCAGCCCGCAGATACTCTCCTGTACTTGGCACTCTAGCCCACAAGTACAGTATATGATATTGCTTACAGTAAACCTGTCAGCAAAATTTTTCCAAAAATTCAACAACCCAAAAAAATACACGTGTATGAAAACCTCGAACTAGAGCACGACGAAAGCGAAAAATGCAGCGGAACCGGCGAAGGCGATGCTACCAGTGAAACAGAGAGGGAGGCAGCCGGGGCGCTGCTAAAGAAACTGCAGAGGCGATGGTAATGGGTTTCAGAAAGTTGGGGGCAAAGGGTGTATGGACTGTACCTGGATTCCCACAAGAATCCAGATGAGCCCCCCTTTTATAGACAGTACGGTAACTCTACTCTAGAAATTCTATACTCTGTTAGCTCAGTAGAACTTACTAGAAAGTAGAGGTGTAACTATAGAATTGTACTATCTAGAATATAACTACGTAAAAAAAACGATGACGTGGGGCTCCACGTCAAATAAAAACATTGAAGGAAAATAAAATTTCTAAAATCATTCAAGACGATGCCGTTTCCCTGTTACACCACTGTGTAATAGAGAACTGGAATAGCGACAGAGAACAAGTCTCTATTACACAGTGGTGTAACAAGAGATTGTTACAGTGGGGGTCCTTTACTGATTAGGAATGCAGGGCGGCTATTTTCCGAAGAGTAGGGGGGCAGGTCTGTGTATTAGAGAGTCTGAAAATGAGGCAGAGTCATGAGGTACGACCTCACAGGGCTAGCTTGAGGTCAACCAGTCAACTTGTACGACGATAGTGAGCATAAACGTGAAAGGTTACGGCAGGCGCTGTGGCGCTTCACTCTACCAGCAAGTAGAGGGGAGGCCGGCAAGCAAACAAGCCGCATTGGAGGTTACTGCCAATGCGGAGCGTCGCTGTAAAATAATAGCCTTGCGCCTTCGAAACCCGTTCCATCGCACGGCAGGCGACAGTTCTCACAAGTTCCTTGATGATTGCGAACGCCGCCGGATGCTAGCCTCCGAGCGCTGGGATGGGGACGTGAACTATCCTGCTCTTCCCCGGCATTTCAGCAAGAAATCCTTGGTATTTCTGCTTTTTCTCCCCCTCGGCAGGGTTGAGGCTCGTGAGTGGGTTGAACCTCAGCGTTCTGGCATAGGAAGGGGCAAGAGAGTTGACGAATGTAACGTCGAAACAGTCCGTGTGGTTTTTCCCAGATTCATGTCATTGACTATTTTGAAGTTTTCGCCCTAATAACCAAGTTCACCACTGTCAGATTTTGATTGGGGATTTCTGCTGTATAAGATATGGAGATTGAGCAAATAGACACCAAAACAGCCTTTGTAAACTGTGAACTTTAGGAGGAAATGTTTCTGTAGCCGCATACTCTACCAATTGAACTACAGAAGCAGTTTAATTACAAGTATTGGCAGGGCAAGACGTGGAGTTTAGAGAAAATTATATATGGTCTACGGCAGGCATCAAGAGCTTTTGGTATTAAGTTCCATAGGGTAATGTTACACCTCGAATTCACGCAGTCTACGGCTTACCCATGCCTTTAATTCAAGAAAATGGATGGAATTTATGTGTACGTCATTGTGTATGTCGATGATGTACTCATATCATCGAAAAGCATTAAGGTATGTCAAGATGTGAAGGCCATGTTAAAACGGCATTTTGAAGCCAGGGACTTGAAGGCAGCAAAATATTTTCTCGGTGTTGCCATTTGTCGGAATAGAAAGAGCCGGACTGTAAGAATTGGTCAAAAGAAATGTAAAATTAATGTTTTACAGAAGTTTGGTATGAGTTCTTCTAAAGGGACCGATACACCAATGGTTGTGAGGTCAAATCTTGACTATGATAATAAAAGCAGAAACGAGATGACATTTTCATGCCGCGAGCTCGTCGGTTGTCTCATGTACTTGGCAGTGACAACAAGGCCAGACATTATGTATGCAGTTGGATTAATGGCGAGATACTACAGTTCGGCTGCAGAAATACATTGGATTGCAGCCAAAAGGGGGTTCCGATACTTGAAAAATACCATAGACTACAGTATATGTCATATGGAAGCAGCGAATTTGTCATAGACGGATTCACTGATTCTGATTGGGCTGGTAAAAAGTCGAGGAAATCAACTAGCTGCTACGTGTTTCATTTTTATGGAGGAGCTTTTTCATGGAAGTCAAAGCTACAGAATGTTGTTGCCGCGTCTACCACTGAAGCTGAATATATAGCTCAAGCATTTGAAACAAGGGAGGCTCTATGGATTAAGGAGCTTTGTATTGATTTCCAAGTTCCTTAACAATCGATTCCTTTCTACGCTGATAACACGATGGAGATTAAGCGTGCTAAAGAATCGTCTACTACAGAAAGGAGTAAGCATATAGATGTTGTTTACCATTTTATACGAGACTATGTGAATAAGGGGGAAATCGTCCTGCAATACATACCAACAGAATCGATGATCGCTGACTGTATGACAAACCCATTAGAAAGGTTCAAGCCTCAAAAATGTATAAGAAAAATGGGAATGTCAGGATACAGTGAAAAACCTGAGGGGGAATATTAGGTTTACATGCAATTGCATAAATTATACAGGTTGGTCATTTAGACATGGACGCACGTGTATTTGGTCACAGCGAGGCATTATCAATATCAAATGCATGTCTTCACAACTCTTGTTGTGTGAAGGTGATTACCTCAGCTATACACTAGAGCTAGTGATTTAGAACTGTATATATGTAGGTTGAACTATCCAAACTCACTGAACTAAAAGTAACGAGTACGAATTACTCAGCTTGACATCTAAGCTCAACACGACCAAGACTAAAACCTTGATCTCCTTATGTTTTGTACCTGGACTAACCACCAGCTTTCGTTCAAACCCTATCAAGACTCCCACAGTAGCCAGAGAGCTTGATGGCTTGTAATTCAGTTTCGTATCCTTATTAGCCACTGCATCGCGAATGAAGTGGTGTTGAAACGCAATCTGCTTTGAGTGGTCATGTGAATGTGAATTACTAGCTAGCGCGATTCAGCGTTGATTTACACAGCCAGTGAATGTTTCCTGAATCTGAAGGAATCACAGATCACTCAGTAAAGCGCGTAGCCCAATAGACTACTTTAAAAACGCACTCAGATATATAAACCATAAGTTTATCTATAAGTGACAAGGCAACTGTTTTTGCATCCTTTTCTGCCAGCTCACCGTTGATCGGTTGAGTTTAAAGACGAATTATGATGTCGAGCAACGGTCATTGTTATCTGCAGTCCAACAGGAATCACACCACCCTTCCAGTATTATATCAAATGATTTTCCATTTGCTAATCTTAAATCGAGTTTCAAACTCAAAGTTTCTTTCAGATAGCGCAGTGACGGTTTCGCAGCATTCCAATGTTACGGCAAAGGGATCAAAAAATGTCTACTGAGCGCATTTGCGGCAAAAGAAATATATGTTCTTGTGCAAACCAATGCGTACATTAACAAACAAACAAAAACTCTGGTATCTTAACTGAAGTTCAATTTCTATTGGAATTTCTCATAGCAAGTCCAGGATATTGCCTTATTGGTCCCATTTCAGTCATATGGAACCGCGAGCTAAGATAAATTTTTATTCCTTCTGTGTTTTGTCCCTGATAGCGTCTTGTAAAACAATGAGGTCCTTCTAAGCGAGAAAATAGAGATATTTTCTTTCCGCGCAGAAAGCAACTTAATTCGGCGTTTCTCTCCTCGTTACCTTTTCCTTTGATTATACCTTCACTTTTTTGCATCACTATTTTTACCTTTCTTTATACTATTTCCTATTTCTCGCTTCTCTTTTTATGAGCGACTAACTTCCCCTTTGATAGTAATCCTTTTAGTATTCTTTGTTTATTTGATCTTCTTCGCCAATGAATATCCTTTTCCTTTACTAATATTTCTACTCACGATTTTCGCCATAAAGTACCCTTTTTAAGGCGGTTCTCATTAAATACCACTACAGGACCATTTCCCCTACTTTTTTAATTCAGCGGGCCTGTAAATCTGAATCGTTTGGCGATATTTAAACACGCGGAGCCTCCTAAAATTTATCTTCGTCCCTAAAACAACGAAGGCTCGAAATTTCACCCCCCCTGGCAGCCATCATGCTCTGACTCTCTCCTTGTCGCCCCATTGCCAAAACCTGTCACCCTCGCCCAATCAACGTCTGTCCTTTATTTCATTATGGCCCAATCGAAGTCGAGGACGACCTCTGTCGCCAAAGCCGGAAACGATTGACGAAGCTCGGAGCTCGTCACCTGTTAGAGATCGAAGCTCGGATATCGGTATGGGGGACCCAGGGGAGGAGAATGGTAAGGCAGGGGAGTGCATTGGGGAGTTGGTGGCCCCCAATATTGTCTACGGGGTGGAACAAGAGGATGCCGAGGGCGAGTCTGGAGAGGAGGAAGAAGAAGAGGAGGCCGGTGAGGAAGATGAGGAAGATAAGGAGTTAGCAGAAGAAGAAGGGGACCTCGAACCGAGTCATATGGGAGGGTAAGGAATGGGTTGGTTGGACCAGGTGGCTCCGGCCATGAAACTGGTTGGAGATGATTCAAGAGAGCTTTATAATTTGCAGGAAGGGACGGATAATTGTAGGCCATCCGCAGGTATACGTGGGTATTAATTGGTCACTTATGATGTCTTAAGGGAAGTGCTAGGTTCTGATCTAGAGGATGAATGTTTTGAGGAATAGATTCATTTAGTTTCTTTCAAATATCTTTTCTCGAACTCTTTGCGTTCAAATGAAGTCTTTTCCTACTTTTCATGGTGCTTCTAGTAGTTTTATTGAGATTTTAGTTCTGTATTGAAGTCTATTTAAGCTAAATAAATTGCTTCCTCCATGAGACGAAAAGAAAGTTGGCAGAAAACTTCAAGTCCAGTCCCAAATATTTAGGAGGTTAAGAGTCAAATTCAAACTCAAGAACCGTTTTCCTATGCCAGTCATAGAGTATGGGTGGTATAGCCTGCCTCTTTAGAGTTGGATACTAGAGCATTCAATCAGCTTTCACGCCCAATCCCCTTCATCGCCCGTCAAGTTTACTGTAGCACTTTCGTCGCTCGTAACAACTCTCATCTCGGGTAGTTAGTGGTTCCCTTTTCCGTTGGCGCCAATTATACCCTATCAGTATTCAACATAAAACGGAATAAGGTCCTTTTACTCTCTAGTATGGACGAAAAAATTATGATCTCAATCCACAGGTGGAAGCATTAGATGTCTCAGATACTCTGACAGCTTCGAATAACAATCCCTGGTGCGTGTTTCAACAAGTACAGTGCCCCAAGCAATCTGAAAATGGTTTGTAGCCCCCTCGAACATAACTGACATTCTTTTTTCCATATATTTACTTTTCTAGTTCTCCATTAGAAATTAGCTCTTAAAATACATCTTTTGGATCTTCTAATCAAGTGTAGCAACAATTGCCAGCAAGCATTTAGGATATGTCAATTTGCAAAAGGGTACGGCAGTCTCAAAAAAACCGACTTCCTTAGTTTGGGAAGGCTTTCTTGCTACGAATCTGAACTTGAATATCTGATTAGAACCACCCATGTTCCGTTTTAAGCGAAATATCAACCCCGAACCAACCGCTTCCCCCTAGAAGGCAGTTCAACAAGGTCTCAAGTCTTGCTATCATAGAGAGCTTTTATTTACGGATTGATAGATTTATTCCACTTCCTTCTGTTTGTTCCTTACATCTGTCGACTCCTGACAGATAAAATGCTCGCACACTCATGCACACCTGATGGATCAAAGCTTTCAGGTTTTTTATACCTCTTTTAGGATATCTCCCTACAGCATTCGCATAGTTCGCTCCTCTGTATGACAAGGTACTGATACTATCAGCCTGATATTCCTCAAAAAATACATGCCTATGGAGGTAAATGTCCCTAGTGAGAGTCTTACCGCCTGACAGATCGAAATCTGGATTTTTGCTAATGCTAATTCACGCCGATGAAGCTTTGTGTTTGCCCCTCTTACAGAGGGAATAAGTGTCAATTAATCCTTCCTATCAAAATACATATCAATTTCATAAAAGATCACAATTCTCTCGAGAAGGCAAAGTCATTAAAACTGAGATGCTGTGACATACCTCCTATCCAAACACTTCCCGGATCTAGAGTTCCACTTCAAGTTGAGGTTACGATTTAATTTAGCATTTGCAAGGCAAACGAACGTCTTAATATGAATGAAAGGAGGATTGAAAAAGCACATAAGTGTCAATGGAATATCATACTCGATTAATGTGCTAGGGGAGCGGTTGCAGAGGAATAATGATGTTACACTAACTTCAACCCCAAATGAGTGGTACTACGAGATTGGAATATCATTTATCTAGGCATTTTAACGATTGTTCGATTCATTCATTCAGCAACGCCATTCTGTTGTGGGGTTCACGAATGACTGAAGTGGTGTATAGTGCCATCCACACGCAGGGATATTTGAAATAATTGGCTTCTACACTCCCCAGAATTGTCATTGCGAAGTGTTTAGATTACATTGTGGAACATATTCTTAACGAGAGCCTTTAAACTACGCTATCCATGCAAAATTTGACTTTTCCTTTCCAAGTAATACAAACATATGTATCAACTGTATTTATAAATGAACAGGGCGAAGTAAGATGTCACTTCTTTCGATGTGTAGTTCGCATCGGAACACATAATTTCACTGTGCAAAAGACCGAACGGATACGATGCCTTCGAGCCTCTACTTTGGAATCCTTCAACACGAGGGAGACAAGTACTTCCCTTTTTGCCTTTTTCATTAAAATCTTTTTAAACAAAAGCTTGATACTTTCTTCGTTGGCGCGGCTTAGGCGCTTGTGCTAAAGTTAATATTTTTTGGCTTCAAATGTAGCTAGATAATTTTATTCTGTTCCAAGAAACACAGAGTTCTGTTCTATTTATAGATTCTCTTCTGCAGTACCAGCTGCATCCCCGCTCCCGCTTTTGTTGTTCCTTGAAATTTATCCAGTAAAAATCTAACAGAGAATAATCTCTTGGTCAGCTGTTTTACTGAAAATAGATTGCAGGATACTTCAGAGACATTCAAAAAAAACCTTTACCTCAATATCAGTTCTTGTTTTTTTACTATGCAGGAGCACACATACTTTTTCTGACCACTTCAAGCAGCAGTTACACCATAAAAACCTCTCAACAATCGCTGACTGGACTTATCGATTGTTTTAAACATGTAATTATCCATGCATAGGTTGTTGGATGCCCCTTAGTGTGACACACAATCGAGGGCAACTATTTTTGCTCTGTTCTCAAATCAATGACGATCGAAAAGAAGAAATGCCCTGGTCCCTGACCAGATCGGTCATTCCTTCCATCTGTATGTTCAACATTGCCAGCCTTTCTGTCCGCAGCTTAATTTCCGCATTCCCTCTTCCAGTGGCCTTTTTTCCCGTATTAATTGTTGTTTACCTATCTTTTTCTCCTTCAAAGGAGCGGTTACCCTGTAGCCCATTGAGCTCGGCTTCGACATGGGTTCCTATGGAAGTCGCCGTATGCATTGTTCTTACTTTTAGACCCTTCATGAAGTATTTTGGCTTTCAACTGTGCAAGGGATAGTTAAACATCTTTAGTCTCCAATTCAGTAAACAGGTTACTGCAATCATTAGGAAAACTGAGAAGTTACGTCATGAAAACATCATCATTCTCAAATCTCCAACCGGCAGCCTCGAGCTGTGGGGAAAATTCTTCCATTTGAGATATGTGCTCAGCCATACTATCCGAGGCATTCATGGGAGGGCGGCAGTTTTTTCGTCGTAAAAAAAGCTTTTTTATAGTCTCACCCTTCTAATTAATTCCTCCGCAGTTACTAAAATTAATATGCTGTAATAAATTTCACAATGAGTGCTACATTATCGTCACTTAAAATAGAGTTTTTGATTCTCCTGGCATTTAAATCCTTCGGGTCTAACCTCGCCTCCTCCTTTCTACTGCATTCATCATCAAGAAATGCTTTTATGGTGATTGAGGGAGACTTATTTTCTAAAGTAACATCCCAAACATCAGTTTCTTGAAGAATGAGAGATATACGTTGTTTCCATGCACGAAAATCGTTCCTATCAAACTTGGGGGCCATTAAAATCTAAAATTTGGAGAAATCTGTCGAACAAATCAAATAATGAGCCCATAAGCTACTATAAAAGGCTATTGAATGACAGAGGGATAGTGCAGAGTTGCAGGTCTCTCCGTTACTTTTGAGTTGGGCTCATCCCATTTTTGTTATTAGCATCTTTTCATGTTCTGAAACTACAAATAAGGTTATTTCAATATACTGTTCATGGCTCAGAGATCAGAACTGCCAGCAATCAAAACTGTTATTGTTGTGTATAGGTGATGCTTCGTTGTCGCTTCCGCGCGCTGAGTGAAAAGGTGGCACATATAATGGGCACCAAAGAAATCCGCGCTTCGACGTACGGCCCCAAAGTTACTTTCTTTAAGTCTGGTTTTTCTTTATATAGCAGTCTTTGCTTCTCAAATACGCTCCTGTGTGGCTCGATTCTAGAGAAAATCAATTCTGGCACACGAATTAGCGGGTAACTGTGGGTTTTTTTCTAGTTCTGGTTGCTATTCTATCCCGAGTTTCCGCTTTTGGGTAGCAAATTCAATCTACGCACAAATGATCTCCCGGAACGCTTCTATAGTCTATGGCTGCGACTTCTGGGAGCAATTCAATCATTTTATGCGCCTTACAACGAATCCGCTGTTCCTTGTGGGAGGTCAACGTCCGCTGTTTCTTGCGAGAGGTAAACAGTACCCTGTAGCTAGGTCTTTCAATAAGATTTAGTCATAGAAACTTGACTAATCGCTTTTTCCGTGTCGATCATTTGTGTTGTAGAGTGTTCAGATACTCGTTGATGAGATCTGGAACGTCTTGTTGTAATCTTTCTAGTAATACCCAGTCCGTTTCGTTTTCCTCGAATCCTTTCCAGTTGAAAAGGACTTTATTTAATTAACTTTGCCAACTCCTCTAATGATATCCTGAAACAAGTTAACTATCAGATGTTCGTCTTCTTGATATGCCATATTATTTTTTACTAATTATTTAACTTCAAAAAACTGGGTTCGAAAAAACTTAAGAAATAAACCATGCAAAGATCTTTTTTCTATTCAAGAGTTGCTCGAATTCGAAAATATACTCGCTTCTGCATGATATGAAAAGGTACGTTCCTTTCCAGCGCAGCGATAGTTTGCGTGTAGCTTTCTTCTGCAGTAGTTATTTCAAGACAAAATATTCTACCGTAAAGTTCGTGGAGTAGACGCCGGTTTTCCGGTTCTGGGACTCAATGGTTGCTCTTAGTTTCGCGAAAATAAACCTTAAAGCACGATAAATTCGGTCCGATAGCTTCTCTGCCGGTAATCAATTCCTTGATTTGTGCTGCTCTGGTTGGTCAAGGGAGACAAAATATTATTCTCCGTGACGTTCTGTGATCCCTCCAAATGGACTTTCTTGGGTAAGACCGGCAAATAATTTCAAAGGGTACTTGTAATTGAGTCGCTTGAGTGGTGTGTTATTCCAGGGAGAATGTAATATAGCCACGAACTTCGGCAATGAATTGCACGGAGGGTGGAATTCAAGGATCAGTGAGAGTACCGTCTTTGCCAGTTCTCTGCGCAAAAATTCCACCAAGCCGTTGATCCACGGTGTATATGAAAGAGTTACGTTGAGTGCGTAGCTCTTCTTCGAGGCGACGGGTGACTTTGCTCTTGAAGAGACTTCCTTTATCTGATACCCATGTCTTCGCGGTTGCAAATTAAGGGAACCCGGTAGTGACGTCTTGTGGAGTGACTTTAGTAGTGCCTTCCCTACATGGCTGTAACCGTATGTATCCGAAAAGATCATCCTTGATAACAAAGACAATTTATTTCCGTTTTCTCCCTTGCTGATATTGCAGTAGTCGAAATGAATTATCCCGTTTTGCGTTGTTGTGTAAATAGCAGCAAACAGTGGTCGAGTTACGGTGTATGACGGTTGGCTTGCCAGGCAATGAATGTATGAAGACACAAAGTTATTCACATCGGTGTCCATAACTTTCTACCAAAAGTGTCTTTCAATATCTTAGAGGGTGTATTTTGTTTCCTATGTCCTTCCGCGCTTGTATTCGCTGATACGAGCACACGAAATTTGCACGAGGAATTTTAAGGGGTGTCCATAGCCTTCCTGACTTCGTTTATAGTGTTACGCTTTTCCGCTACAGATTTCTCGGCCGAGGAGCGGTGCTACAGCAGTGAACTTTTTACAAGTCGTCTATCGTCGGCCAGTAAAACTTTGCACCAGGCTTGGGGTTAATTGGAGCCGGGAAGATAGTCTTTTATGATTTCAGAACGGCTGCCTTCACTCTTGATGAACTCTTGGCTGCCCACCCGGTACCCATGTCATCCCAGGCATTTATTTTTCCTGGGATATTTTGTATGGCAAACGGGAACCCGTTAAGGTTCATGGCTCACTTCATCAGCTTATTTCAGTATGCCACGGCACTCCGCGGGTTTTCTTATAAGGGTCATACATGTTCACCAGATTTAAATGGTCCGTAAATATTGATTTGGTGTGCCCGGATACTAGGTAGTATATCTGCTCATGGCTTCGACTATGGAAATCAATTCTTTACCCAGAGTGCTCCACTGCTCGGCAGCGCCCGAAATGCGCCAGAGAGAAATGCAAGAGGTTAGTAATGCCGGTCGTCTAGGTTCAAGGTTTGCTTTCCTTCTGAGATCTGAGACAAGATTGCGGCCCATTATGTGTCGGAGTCTTCTGAATAAATATATACTCGGTGCCCTATCTTCGGATACGAGAGCTTAGGGGCCGATAAGAGGCGATATTGTATGTCCTCTAATGCCTGGTGATGTGTTTGATTCCATCTTTCACCTGTGTTAGTCTTCCCAATTGCGCTTTCCTTCCGCGATAATGCTTCTTTGTAAACTTCTTCCATAGTGTTATGAAGAAAAGCACGCGACTGTCGTAGTCCGAAATGGCCTTATGTGTCCAACTGGTAGTGAAGATTAGCTGTTCCAGGTCATCTGCCTTCTGAGGGGCTTTCATGTCTTGCAAAACCTGGTAAGAGCGTGTATCGTACTATAACCTGTCTTTAGAGATAATCCTATCGCAGAAATTGACTTGCTTCAGAAACATATGATATTTCTCTGGGTTTACCCAAAGTCCAAAATCCTGGTACACGCGGAAGAATTTCTTGACTGCACTTAGTAATTCTTTTTCCGTGTTTACATGCAGCAGAAATTCATCGATCCATTGGATAATTTTTCTAAGTTCTATTGGAAGATAGCCTGCGTGCAGGCTTGGAAGTGATTTCCAGTGTCCATTATAACCTGCGGAATTGGTCGAGGTGAGTAGATGCCCAGAGGTTTCTGGATCTAAATCAGCTCCTGCGATTCCAGGAATACGGATAATTTCCAGTATCCCTGGAAAAAGTAGATGTCGGCAATAAGCCTGGACCCTCCTGACTCTTGAAGTTTGGCATCTGTATGTGGCATAGATGATTTCAATGGGAACTTCTTAGAGTTGTCCAAACGAAGGTCGAATTTTAATCGAAGTTTGTCCGTTCCAGGTTTCGGTACTGATAAAGTGACATTGTCCCAATTTTCAGTTAGATACCTATATACTGAACCTATTTTATCTAGCTTTTTGATTTTAAGCTTAATGAAAACGCCTCGGAGAATTAGTTTCTCTATTTTCAACTTGAATTTTTTTATTATTTGCAAAGATATAATTGATTCTCCGATCTCTTTTGGATCCTTGGCGCCACATCCCGCTGTAAGGTGCTCTGGAGGCTCTATTTGTTCGTCTCAGGTGTCCCTATAGGATACTTCTGTCCACTACCGGCCCTCAATGCTTACATCGATGAGGCTGATTCGTTGTCTCTAATGCGGAACCCCACTTGGTTTTCTGTATGTTGCAGTCTTTGCATCTCAAATACGCTCCTATGTGGCTCAATCCTAGAGAACCACAATTCTAACCCATGTATTTGGGCGTAACTGGGTGATTGCATTCTAGTTCTGGTTGTTATTCTATTCTTTGTTTCCGTTTTTGGGTGCAAGTCTATCATTCTGTGTGCCTGAAAACGATTCAGCTGTGTCTTGGGAGAGGTGAAGAGCAAAATGTCAGCCATATTTTTTTTCCACTCCTTGTATCTCTCAAAGTTACCATTCGAATAATTCCATTCCTAGAATGAGACTAGTAGCATACAACTTGGGACCTCCCAAAAAGCACAAATAAAGGCATACTAACATGTAAAATGGAAACGGACGCGGAAGGAATGGTCTTAATTGTGTATTCAGGAGCTATTACGCTTGTTTTAAATGCATAGGGACAAAGATGTAAATTCATGATGGCTCAGTCACAATAAAGCGCGCAAACGAGGATCTATACGAATTCACTAAATAAATTTTCAAACTGAATGGCATCGCTTTTCACCGATGTCATGGAAAGAGCGATAGAGTGAGGACGACTACTTATGAGGCTGAGAGACGTAAAATAACAACGACAGAGAGGATAAATTAAAATTGATACCCGTCACGATATCTGCCTTTACTCCCCTAATTATGGAAAATTGAGCGATATAAACTGTTTTATTAAGGGAAGAACCGTTCTCATATCTACACAAGAATACAAACGAGAAACTTAACGACTGAAAAACGCTCAAAATTGCGCAATTGGGTACAGTGGACCCTTTAAGAAAAAGTTCGCAGAAGTAGATACGTTTTAGAGCCGCGCTTTATGATCCGCATGTCTTTGGAATTCATTTGGGTACTTAAAATTGGGTGCTCTTCGGGTCATCCTTCTATAAAAATATATAGAGATGTATTCCAGTGAATCTATGTCGATAAAAATATCCCAAATAAAATATCAGAATTACTGAAGGACGGGTTGTACTTAACGGATACTTTATTTCTATACTTCAAGCAGTGAAAAGTTTACATTCTCTTTACGCACTTAAGTTATTTCCTCGCCTGTTTCTCTCTATACCTTTCTTATTATTTTACTCGACAAAGTTTCGAAACCTCTAAACTATTTCATTTCCTTTTTTCCCCTTTTTTTACCATTAAGTATTTCTTTACGAGAAATTTGTTCAATCTTTAAATTTTATTTGATCTTCTTTGATCTTAAATATCTTTCTTCGTGAAAATATTCTCAGAAGTGATTTTAGCCGCAGATAAAGGCCGTTTCCACCAATGTCCACCCCAATATCAATTTCTGTCCATTTTTATTCAGCAGGCCTGTAAAAATGAACTTGTTAGCGATATTTAAACCTGATTGGTACTGAAAAAAGTTTATTGACGGTCCTCTAACCCCTATTCAACTACTGTGCTCGTATATCGTCCTTCACACCCCATTTCCAAATCTCAAAGTAATAATACCCTCTCCCGGTCATTTTTCTCGAGCCGAACCAAAGTATTTTCCATTTCCTCTGTCATTTAAAATGGTAGAGATTTTCAGAGCTCATTTGCCGACACCTGGAGGAGCTTGATGGAGAAGAAGTGGCGGGGGGATCGGAGTTTGATATTGAGGCTGGGAAGTGCTTCTAGGAGTGCATGACCCCGGAACTATTCTATGAAACAGAAAAGAGGAAACGGCGGGGAAGAGACCAGAGATGTATTTCATGAATTTCTTCATCTACATTCTCTTGAAAAGTCAGGGTATGGCGAGAAAGAGCTCGAATTTAGTCGCTTGGGATGTGAAGGGATAAATTGGATGGACCAGGCGATATAGGCTATAGATCCGGTTGGAGGGACATATGGTGAGCTACATTTTTTGCAAGAAGGGGTAGAAACCTAAGAGCAGCCTAGGGGTACTTTGTGGTAGACGAAATGAATACTAATGATGCCTTAAAGGAAATGCTAGTTTCTGGTCCAGAGAATAGAGTGTTTGAGGAGTACATATTTTATTTTCTGCCAAGTATCTTCATTTGAATTTGAGCCCACATGGTGTCTTAGTTTGCATTTCATGATGATTTTAAGTCGTTAATTTGATATTTTGATTTTACAAATAGGTCAACGTAATCTGAATAAAATGCTTTGTCCAAGAGGCGGGAATCAGGTTGAAAGTCGAATTTGCAAAAACCCCTTTAACCAGCTCTCTAGCCCCCAAGAAGGGTAGAATAACCTGCCCCTTTAGAACTAGTTATTGGAGCAGTAACGCAGAAGCTTCTCTTTTATTTTCACTCCTCATTCTTGTCCTGTATCTTCTATTGCAGCACTTATTAGATTTCAAAAACTTCCATCCCGGGTAGTGGGTGGTTCTTTTGCCCGTTAACACCAGTGCTCCTCTATTCGTACTCAAATAATATTTCTAAGGGTTAATGTAATCGTTCGTTGCTCTTTCTCTTCGTATCGGTACTGTAGCATTGACATGTTTAGGTTCTTTATCTTTCTGTTTCTTGAAAGTCTTCCTCCTACGGATATTTCACCGTGACGGGTTCGGAAGAATTTGTTCTCTACGTTTGTTTCTCTATATATAACACACGCTATACTGCTTAGTAGAGAATCCTACGGGAAGAGCAGCCACAGGCATTGTTCATCATTGTTAAGCAGATTCTTTGAACGAATTGAAATAAGATTTTATTTTTTGGAAAAGTAACTAAAATATTCTTCATTCAAACCCTGATCTCCCTAAAGACGCTCCTAATCGGTAAATGGCAGGATATTATAAAAGTTGAAATGCTAGCCGAATCCTAACTTACTAGGTGCAATGTAGTGGAATTAGTTGTCCATATCTCAACTATCTTTATTGATTAGCTCCCTACTCTCCTCTATCTCTAGATAAACTTCGGTTGAGATTGCATTTTTTTGAGTTTTTGACCAACCGACATTCGTGCCTATAATGCATAGAAATTAATTTTACATTTGCTGAATTCTCATGCTTGGATCATTTGCTGTTTAATATAAAATTAAGATTATCAATGAAAGAACTTTGTGTTACGGTTCCAAAATATTTTAAGGGACCACGCTACCCTCGCATTATATGGAGTGCTATTAAGTGGAAACAACAAAAGATTATGGTAGCAATAAGTTACTCCCGAAAAAGAGTAAAGTAGAACATTTTCTGGTCACTTTTTTACCTAAATACTGTTGAGATGTGCGAAAATTACTCACTTTACTTTGTGTTATGGATTACGAAGCTATTAAGCCACGTATGATTGATTGCGTCGAAAAGCTTACATTTAACTCTTTATCTTAGGACTACAATTTTGTCCTCTTCATTATTCAAGATGTTCACATCATCTAAGATGTTAACATCATCTTTCAGTCATGCCTTCTCATCATACTAATACCAATTAGTTAACTTACAGAAATAATAATTCAATAATGCGTAATTAGGAGTCATTACATTGAGAAATTCTTTTCCAATGCAGTTTAATAAGGGAATTACGGTGGGACTTTTGACTAAAAGACAAGGCCATCTTTTCAGTTCTATTCTTATCAAAAAGAATACTAACATCTATCTAGTATTGAGATCTAGTTATAATTTGGAAATTAAAGGCATGAGCCATAGAAAGAAACGTTTAAAGCAGAGAATCAAGCATCATACCAGTTCTGCGCACATGCAAATTACATACATAATGCAGACGGAGCAATTTTTAGAGAGAACCCCTGCGTCGTCAATCGTCATTAATTATCCACTGGAAAGCTACAATTGCCTCCCAGATATTCCCACTAGTTTTTGTTCGAAACGCAGTGCGTAATATCATATTTTCTGATTTCTGTGGATCAATGCAAGTATAGAGTTGTGGAAAAGAAACTTATTTCCTACTTTGTAGCGTAATATATGGCTGTGCACTTAAAAGAGGAAAGTTGATATTGTTATTACACTTATATTTTCATTACATTAGGAACTTTGAGACAGCCTATACTCGGAAAATTAGGAATCTTCCGACATGCAACGAATTCAAGTATTTCTACAAGAGAATGGGGCTAATTCTAAGTAATGAAGTTTCTACTCACGTAATGAAGTTTCTACTCGCGTAGACTTTTTTATGACATTCTCCATTCCAATTGGGCTGTAAGGCGTATAAAACGGACTATTCTGGGCCGGAAAAGATATATAAGCTATACAGTCTAAACTGGAGGACAGCTTCTAGGGAGATGCTGCACCTAGTACCGTAGGGAAACTCAATGGTATACCCTAAAGGGGTCTAGATGTAATTAATCTTTTCCAATTATTGAACGGAAAGGGGGTGAGTATATAAAATTAAGTAGATTTAAATTTGAGCTCGTCATTATCTCCCCAAGCAAGTGTTGAAAGAAATTGGACAACTGTGTAAAGCGGTTTATTTAGATGAGAGTTGTTGAAAATTGATGTACAAGGCAATAATTCCTGTCAAACTCATCTAGTTCTGAAAGTTGAAATTCACTGAATAATTATTTGAGGATTCGCCGAAACAAATTGAGAACCTAGATTTAATACGTTATCTGAATTAATGTCAGTATAAATTGACTATGATGGTAGCAGCCCTCCCAACGTATAGAAAGTCCGATAAATGGCCTCAGTTGATGAAAAAGCAAGTTATGAAAACAAGATCTCAAAGTTGCTGAGCTCCAAATAGCTTATATGGGACAAATTCCACCTGATCCAAACGTTAAAGATTAAAACCGTGATTTCTTTGCGCACGAAATGCTGGGAACTACCTAGAAACTCAATTCTTCGTATGAGTTCAAGTAGATTGGTCGTATAGTCGCATGATATCTGGCTATTTTATCAAGTAAGGTTTTCAGTGAGCAAATTTCAGACGAAACCAGCCTTGGACGAAACCAGCCTTGCAGAGGTTCAGAAATTTTTCAGTGCAGTGAACAAAGAATTAAGTGTGGTTCATTTTGGAAAGAAATTGGACTGCATTACCATGATCAAAGACGGCCAAAATATTTCCAAAAAAGTTGCTGATCAGGATCAGAATAATGCGACATGGTACGCTGGATAAATACAAGGCACTTTTGGGATATTATGATTTGGTCAGAAAGAGGGAGAATTAGATCAACTTTATTCTCCTGTGCTTCATTTCGCCACGATGCAATTGGTACTAACACTGTTTGGTATAAAACGAGCAGATATCAATGATACTGATTTCTCAAAGGCGTTTTGTCCGGTAAATTGAACAATGATATTTAATTGCATTAGCCGAAAGGTGTTTAAGACAATGAACATCCTAGACAAGTATAATAACTGCAGGAGAACCATAATGGATTGAAGCGAACACCCATGATCTGGTTCCTCCACATCAAGGACCACTTTCTGGAGATATGTTTCAAAAAGATCGATCATGCAAAGAATGAATTGGTTTATGTCCAAGGAGATAGGTAGGTATGTCTGCTTTCTTATGAAGATGAAATCGTTTTAGTTAACAGAGACATGAATTTCTTAGAAATTTTGAAGGATCATATGAGTTGTTTCTAAGTTCTTATGATTTAAGGTTTATTGAGGCGGCCCATAAATGTTTTCTTCAGCCAGAAAGGCTACGATGAAGAAGCGCGGCAACTCCTACGGAACAGATATATATGGGTAAATTAGTGTAAAGAAAGACCTCCCAGAATTAAAAGCACCACAAATGCCTACTGTGAATTATCGTTAAGCTATTGAAGGCACCTTGTATCTAAATACGGAGACGCGACCGAGATTTTCATAATGTATCAATATTATTAGTCTTTGTATGGAACACCTGCTTCCAGTAAATTAAAGAAGTTGTTTAAACCCCCTTACGGTTCTTTCATTATCTTAAACGAATTAAAAAAACACGTAATGAGCCTCAGCGCGAAAAAATGGAACTTTTTCCATGAGAATATTTTGATTTGGGTGTTCAGCAGATCTCCCATTAACTGATGGAGTTTTAGTAACTTTAGTAGCGGCAGCACCCGTCTAGAAAAACACAAGAAGAAGCTTTTTTTTAATTTTGAGGTACGGAAGCGGAATATAAATGTCCATTTCAAGCAAAGGGAGAAATCTTCTGGTCAAAAACCTACCTAGTGAACTTGGTGTCCCACAATAGGGCGGGAAAAAGTATGATGGAACATTATATTCACATAACATGGGCCGGGAAGCTTCCCTGAATTTGATAGAACCAAGCACATTTATAGCAGCATATTTTATGTCAGAACCTTCTTTCGTCAAGAAATTGTTTTATTGAAAGCGTTGCAACCAAAAAATATCATCCAATGGTGTTTAACCAAGCTCCTACATGGGCGACTCAATAAATATATAGCAATTACTGTTCTTCTTGTCTTTTCTAAACTGTTAACGTGAATTGTTTCAAAAGGTCAAGAATCACCAAAATTTGAAGAAGATCATTTCAAATCCATTGGGCATGCGCTTTATTCAATATTTCCATCAAATAATAAGATTTTATTTCATGTAGCCCTCTCGATGTCAATTTTATTACTTGAAAATATGATTAGTTCAACCGCTTGACTATCCCTCACTGGTACTCGTCCTACTAAAAATCTATAGCTACCTTCGATATCGAGCTCCATCCTAGCTAAAAACAAATCATAGGCGTTTAATTAAAATTTAATGTCAATTGAAGATGTATAATCTACTCTTGACCACCATAGCCACCACATTCACGTTATGAACAACGTGAGATGCCATTTCGTATGCCTCATACTTTCGTCGGCGAATAATGAAGAAAAAATTGCGTAGTACAAACAAATGCAAAAGCTTCAAAAGCAATCCGAAGAGCGGCAGTTAACTTCCATACAATGATTTTTATTATTATAAAATCACGAAAAAAACGAATCTCCATCAGAAAGTTATATATGCCTCTATAATACCCCCTTCTATAACAACATAAAAACTGTTAAAAAATTCTTAAAGTTTTTTTGTCGAATACGATACTCTTTATAAATATTTTTTGTGAAAGATGACACTCTTTATTAAATAACATAGATAGGAAATAGAATAAGCTTTAAAAAAAGGGATCTTAGCAGCACTTCATCTGAGAAAGACAATTAATTCCATAAGTCAGATGCAAAGCGTGCTGCAGCGCAAGCTAAGCATATTGCAGCGCTATAAAAAAAGTTACCATTTGAATCGACAATTTGACGGGTGAAATTGCGAAATGAAACGGAATTGCAGCAGGACTTCTCCAAATTGAGAAAAAAGACTCCCGACTGTTTCTTTTCCTAATGGAAGAAATGTCACAGAAAATGCGAAAAAGCATCTTGAATTGGAGCACAATCGTATTCTTTTGGAAATAAAAGCAGATCAGAAGGCGCTCATAAACGTAACCCAATAATAATTCGTGTTGGAAGACAAATTGAATGTTCCGTGGACTCTTGAGACAAAGGCTACTCCATGCTGTGTTTTTGAAATCACGGAAACTCCAAAGATTCCCGATGTTGACCTAAATTCTTGCGAATGACTAGCCGCAGGCACCATGATACTTCTTCGAGTAAATTATCTTGACCTCTCAGGAAGCGTGCTCTAGAGCGATGTAAGGAACGTTGCACGCGAGTCTAATCGAGGTTTTGTGCATTCCAAACAGATTCTTTTTGTCTCTTGTTGCTGCAAAACTCTAAAACCCAGTAAAATTCACATTTCTCCTTCCCTATACTTCTTTTTATCCTAGTGAAGCCATTCAGTTGAGCAATGCCTCTCTCGTGTTTTATTACTTATTTTACCGTTCAGTTTGTAGTTAGTGCTCTTTGTTGGACCTCAGATACTCTGCTGCTGCGTTCTGAATACCAAAGATACTAGCATCAATCGGAGTCTGGCTTAAGGAAATCTTTTTGATCCAATTCTGCCACGCAATCCGGTCAGCAATAAACCCAACTTTTGGTTTCTCGTCAGTCATATAATGACTATTACGGTAAGCTTTAGCAATTAATTCCATGTTTTCTTTTAAAAATAAGATACCTGGTAGATATATTATAGCACACTGTTTAAAATAGCTCTACGGAACCTTTCTATTTATTTCTGTGCCTTGAGAGCATCCCCACCAGTGGTCTCAGTTGATCAAATTTCTTTCTAACGTGGGGAGCTCTGATTGGTTGTGTAAAATTTTGCTCTTTGAATTTTGTTCACAGCCGTGTTTCCCCACCGGCCAAGCCAAACCCATTGCCGCATTGCTCGTACTTGGCTTATACTTGGCAGGTGCTGAACTCCAAAACTCCGCACGGCGCCAATTCCTTTGAAACAGTCTGTGTCGGAAGCCATGCAGGCTTACATTCTCGAGGAGGTGACGTCCGATAGTCTCTTCACTACTTTAAATGAGTTGCTGTCTTCCGACAGCGACGATGAGGAACCACAAAGAGGTGTATCAAGACCCGGCAGAGCAGCCAATATTGATCGCAACCGCCTGCAAGGCGCACAGCGTCTATTCGAAGATTACTTCAGCTCAGAACCCGTATACAACGAAGCACTGTTTAAACGCCTCTTTCGCATCTCAAAAAGATCCTTTTTCCGAATATACGACGTTCTGAAGACATATCGTTATTTCACACAGCGACGGGACTGTACTGGAAAACTTGGTCTGACAGGGTTGCAAAAAGCAACCGCAGCAATGCGTTGTCTTGCTTCCGGTTGTGCATCAGACTCTGTTGATGAGTACCTGCGCATCGGATCCTCAACAACTGACCAATGTCTTCAAGAGTTTGTTACAGTTGTCGTAGATAACTTTGTTGATGAATATCTGCGCTCTCCAACAGAAGAAGATTTAAAAAGGATACTGCGCCGTTCCGAGAAGCGGGGATTCCCAGGAATGCTTGGCAGCCTGGACTGCTGCAAATGGGTTTGGAAGAACTGCCCGACCGCTTGGCATGGGCAGTTCGAGGGAAAGGAAGTTGTTCCAACAATTACCTTAGAAGCTATTGCGGATGACTCATTATGGATCTGGCACGCCTTTTTCGGCATGCCTGGCTCTTGTAATGACATCAATGTATTGGACTGTTCTCCCTTATTGTCTAACATTGCCAATGGGTCATATCCGCCTCCTATAGAATATAATATATGTGGACAGAGGAGAAATGTCCCATAATGGATGGTTGATGGCATTTACCCCATGTGGTCGTGCTTCTTGCATACGATCTTAGAACCGCCCACCGCAAAGGAGAAATGCTCTCAAAAGGCCAAGAGGGTGCCCGCAAAGACGTAGAAAGAGCTTTCGGAGTACTACAAGGAAATTGGCATATTATCTCTCGTCCAGGAAGGTTCTGGTCCAAGTCGCTGATGCACAAAACAATGAAGTGTGTCATTATACTTCACAATATTGGCGTGGAGGAAAGGGAAGTTGACTCTGGGAGATCTTTCGACGAACAAGAACTTGCGGAAGATCTGTACTATTGGAGACGAAGCAATGCCAATGTGGGGATCTTTGGAATCGTTGGACGAAAATACAGTAGTACCGCCTGGCTCGCTTGCTTCCTTGTGCAATATGACATCGTTTACAATGAATGCGACGGAGTATTACAATATTCGGAAGTTAGTAATGGACCACTTGTGGGAAGAAAAAGGCGCTTCTTTATTGTAGCCTCGATTTGGGAGGTCACCTCTGCTACATAAAGTTAATCATCCTGTATGGCATCACAACGGCGCATCGGGAGAAGACGAATCACTAAGGTTTAGAGGAATAAAACTTGACGACGCTCGTGTGCGTGCCTTGCGAAGGGCTTCCGCGCGGAGAAGGTTGAAAAACTCAACCGTTTCGGCAGTATCACATTCGGCTGGCGCATTGGAGAAGAGTAAAATTTCATTGTGGCAATCCAGAGCTTCGTTGCGTTCTTTCTGGAAGTCAACAGCAACTTGGGCCAGCTTGAGTTTCTTCACAGCTGAATCGGCTCTTGCAAGCGCTTCCTTCGCCTTACGTCGTCCCTTAGGGCGACCATCGGAGCTTTTTTCAGACGTTTTTGCCAACCGTTCGCCTTCATCACTGATCACAACAGCAGCAGCATCCTCGTATGGCTTATGGTCGTCCATAGAGGACTTCGGTGTGTCGTTTGAATAACCACCCATGAACTTTTGATGGTTACGCAATAGCTTCCATGCTGCAAAGAATTTAAAAGGCTTTCCACAGTTGTCAGCTGCGGAATTAATATTCACCCCATTGTACAAGGCAGTTGCCGTTCGATAAATGGTTTTATCATTCAGGCCGGTTGGCTTGGATCGTCGAATTTTTTGAACGCAGCCCGTGAATTTTACGCTCTCCTTGTTGATAAGTTTGTAGCGGCTCTTGAGGGATTCTATAGTTCTCTCCTCAGCTGTTGGGGGTTTCAACTGCCCGTAAAGCTCGAAGATTTTTGTGAAGAACATCAAAGACGTTTGCTCTGATCCAAGAATTGGATCCTCTGACGCTTTGAGCCAAGCTGTTGCGAGCGCACAGTCCTCCAAGGACGAATAGTTAGTTCCTCTGGAACGCATCGGAGCCCTCTGTTGAGGCTGCTGCGCCTGCGTAGAGCTGGACATGGCCGGGTGTGCAATTTGCGAAGGGGTAGAAAGAGTTCGGCTTCAACGGAGATATGAATGTCGAAGAGTTTGCCCACGCAGACTTGTGCGAGGCAAGAGAAAAAGAATTGGCGGGAAGTGAATTGTGAAGTGCATTCATCCAATAGTATTGCGCCAACTAGTTTCTAGAGTTGATCAAAGAGCTATTTTTGGGCTGTATTTGTGAAATATAGCACCCGATTTTAGCCCATTGTAAAAATTTGGTTTTTTAGTTTTACCGCTGGGAAGTCTGCAAGCTTGATCAAATCATTAAAACTCAGCAAAAAAAGATAATTTGATCATTTGCTGCAACTGGTGGGGATGCTCTGAATAGCACTATACAGTCCTTTGTCCCCTGGGATTCTATATACCAACTTTCTTCATAAATTTCTTGTCATCAAGATACATTACTCCAGCTTAATAGTGCAATCAGGTGGACTCTTGGTTGAAGATGGTGTAATTTCCCTCAAAATCGGAATATTCCATTATAATTAAGCAAATATTTTATTTTCTATATCTGACTACCCTACAGTGATGCTAAATTGTGGATCAATCTTTTTTGTTTGAGGCCCACAATCTATAAATATTGCGAATCATTTATGAACAAATTTATTGATTTTTAACTGGCCTTGTTTATACTTTATTCGGTTTGAAATATTTTTTATATCTTCCACAAAATTATTCAATATGACATAATTATTAGAGTTATGGTGCCAAAAAATTATTATCTGGGTTAATGTCTAACTGCAAAATAGTTCAAGAATTATTATTGAGACTGAATTATGTCTACAGAAAATATTGTATTGCTCACGTGGGTTTCGGTAGCAGATTTAATCTTTCCTAGAGTACAAGTATTAGCAGTTTGTTGGCAATATTTTTACAGCTTCTCGCTATCTAAATATCCCCATTGATCATCTATTATTAAATTTGGTTTTCCATTCATTACTACTTCAAGTCCTATTTCAGGAATTTTATTATTTATTCAATTATTTATTCAATTAGAACGATTTATTATTTGGATCTACTTATTCTAACATTTTTGATACTCTCCCAGTAGTAGGAGGTTTGTGTCGACGCCTTTTAGGAATAAATATGACTAAAACTCGGGATGAAATTACAGTTTACAATTTAAGGATTGTCTCAAGTGTGAGCGTGAAAACCTTAAGATTGAGTCTGATGAACGTAAAAAAGACCGCTTTGAGAAGCTTTCACAGTCAAATGCCTCCCCGTAGTTAGTACTGGAGGAGCTCAACCTCATGATGGACATTTTTGGGCGCAAGTAATAAATCCCGTTTTCTGTGTTGTTTTAGACTACGTTGCTACTCCAAGATTTCATTATAGCTTTTTAATATCGCTGTCTTCCCCGATCACGCGCCTCGCTTCAGGATCGGCGCTTGTGGGCTTTCCCCCCGCTCCTCGGTGTTGCACGCTCACATTTATTCTGAATTCATGTTTTCAAGTTCTAGATACTCCTCAATTGATGGTGGTCGACAGCTGAAATACATGTAATTCTGTGGTTGTCAAAGCTAAACTCTTATGATGTAAAGCAACGTAGCCGCCAAATAAATTGAATCGACAGGAGACACATATTTTCATCTTCCTTTTGAAGTCGACTGTGGTCAAGTATGCCTTGATTTCTTTGAACATCCATTCAACCGTAACTCTTGCACTCGAAAATACCTTGTTCAATGCATACTGAGGCGGCTGCAGATTGCTTCCATCGATGATTACTTCGATGAACCATCTCTTCTTAAAGCCAGAGTCGCCAAAAATGCAATGTTGAGAATCATTAACATTCAGAACTAGTGAAAACACGTCCAACATACCGCTGCGTACATGAAAAGTCTACTCGTGCCTTCTCCCTTCTATTGGACCGAAAGCGTGCACAAGTAGTCCATCAGATGTTGTTTTAACTCGAACTTTATCCCTTGTTTTCTTTTATGCTCATTGTATGCGACTAACTGCATCATATGGCTTCCATTTAGCCTATCAGTTTCGATTACTGTTCCATGATGGAGTCCTATGCAGTAAGACGGCCATCAGTTTTCTTTTGAATTGCTTGTGCACATAAAGTAGCTCATCAATTCATGAATTCCGGGCTGATTCCCACTGCGGGCCACGCTTTTTTTGTCATAATAAGCCACTCCAGTCCTTCCGAAAATACTTTCGAAAACTGGGAGGCATGTTTACCAAAAATTATTTCCAGGTTAGACCATCTTACCGGGCTTCAACTCCGTCGCAGAATGAAACTTGTAACTAGCATGCCGTTGACGGAGTATCTGTTTCGGCGTGTAGCAGATTGAGTAATTGGCCATGCGAAAATTCAGGGAGAAGCTCCATACACTGTTTCTCGAATCAGAATAAACGGAAACAATCAGCGCCACCAATGAGTTAAAGTTGAACGTGAAGCATGATAGATTGATTCTCTCGCTTCTATGTAATAGTTGCAGGTAGTCGGCCTTGGTTTGCATGAATTTGCATGCTATCGTGACAATGGTACGGGAGGTTGTACACTGAGAGTTTGGTCTTTTCTGACGCTGCGAGGTAGTCCAGATCAGGGATTGCCTCCATAAAATTGCTCTCATGCCGCCTTAGTGTAATGATAACAAGATATTCTGCAATTCTTCAAGCGTAAACTCACAAGTATCTCCGCAGAGTGTGGACTGACAGAGAAAAATTTCAAATCATTCAAAGCACTAAGAACCCCGAAGGAAAGCTACCAGATCCTTAGGTCCAGATCGTCAATCACCTACATTCGTAAGTTTGGTACTTCACAATTTCCCATTGTAATTCCCCTCGGACAGTAATTACTTTTCCTGTCAGTGCAGTACAGGCAACCAGCACGCCCTGGAAACCCAATACTGGATTATTGAAGCTCCAACGCTTTCAGCTCCTTCTCCGTTGGGTCACGCAGATGGTCCTCAAGATAGCTGGTTACCGGTCGGCAAAACTCTCTCATTGAACGAAACGCAGCCAATTCACAAAAAAAATACATTATTCACGGATACTATCGGTGTAGCACCCGCAAGCAAGGTTTCAAGTAGAAGGTACTACTTTTTGTAAAGGAGACGCACCAAGATTTGCTGCCTTCGTCGGAGTCAAACCAGCACGTAGATACATACATATCATCAAACCTTATTGCTTGGAATACCCTGCTAAGCATTGCATATGGCATCGTAACGACACGGATAGCCGACAGAGTTGAATAATTACAGCGTCTAATTCGCGAGTTGGATGGCTAGTGCGACAGTATGCTCGTGATCGCGCTGATGGGGTGCACCTTGGCAAAGCTGTTCCATCTGGTGGAGCAACTATGCAAAGGAGGGGGGAAGGTGGTTTTGTAATATTTGAAAGATGATAAAGCTGGTCATTTTTCACTTATTGTCAAACGACAGGTGTCCGGGTTGGAATTTTTCTATCTGCTCCAAGAAGCAAGAGAGTCTCGAATGGAGACGCTGAGCATTACCTCTTGTGATTGGTTTGCCCTGCGACCCATTCCCGAATTTTCCGGAAATTCATGCACCCCTCCAAACGGCACTCTGAAGCGCGGTTGCTTGGCAGGTACTGTAGAGTCGATGGATTTTATCAGATCCGGCAAGCAAATTTTGAACTGAAAGAATTCGCACCGTTGCATGTTGTCCAAGGTTGCAAAAGGAACCGCGCCATCTGTGCTCATTTTGTCTTGTTTCAGCGGATTCAAACGCGGCCAAACTTGTCCCGGCTTCCGAGCTGACTCAACTTGATCCCCACAACTTCACTGACTATCTGGCGTGCGCCTCAACTATGGTTGTTAAGATATCGTTCACCCCACTCTATGGTGTCTTCACGGACCATCAAGCCCAGTCTTACCTGCTTTCCATAGACGGTTTCAACATCCTCCTCGACTGCGGCTGGAATTCTTTTTTCGATCCGGTCTATCTTGACAATCTCGCCAAGGTCGCACCTTCCGTCCACGTCGTCTTACTCTCCCATCCCGACATCCCGCATCTCGGCGCTTTGCCCTACGCTGTCGAAAACCTCGGCCTCGCCGCAACCGTATTTTCAACACTTCCAGTATGGCGCATGGGACAAATGTTCATGTACGATTCTTTTCTCTCGCTTGAGTCACAGCGTCCTTTCGACGTCTTCAATCTTGATCATGTTGATGCCGCTTTTGAGATCACATCTCAACCTGATGCCCCAGCCAAATACATTCTACTCAAATATCAGCAGCGATTTCCTTTGGATGCCTTCCCTGGCGGAAAAGATATCATGATCACCCCTCACAATGCTGGCCATATGCTCGGCGGCACTGTATGGGAAATCTCAAAAGAGACTGAAACTATCGTTTACGCTGTTGACTTCAATCATCGACGGGAGCGACATCTCAATCCCACCACCTTGTCCACCTTTTCTCGTCCCAGCCATCTAATCGTCGGTGCTGCTAGGGCATTGACCCAGACTGAATCTAAGAAAACTACCGACCTACGAAACAAGATCAAGCCAATCATTAAGAACATGGGCAACGTGCTAATTCCAGTCGATACCGCAGGTCGAGTCATTGAACTCGCTGTCCAATTGCATGACGCATGGGCAATGGACACGGATTTTGCAGACGTTCCGCTCGTCATTTTGCACGATTTGTCCACAAGAACCTTTGAATTCGCCCGTAGCATGATAGAGTGGATGAGTGACGAGGTCGTGCGTCGTTTCGATGTATCAAGGGAAAATCTATTCATGTTTAAACATGTAAAGCTTTGCCAATCCATCAAGGCCCTCGACTCAATGTCCTCCCCGATGGTAGTCCTCGCGTCATCGCAATCCATGGAAATGGGTTTCTCCAGACAGCTATTTGCGAGATGGGCTCCTGATTCACGCAACGCAGTAATGCTTGTTGACCGCCCCGAGCCCGCAACCCTGTATGCGACGCTGTATGATTATTGCGTCCGGGTAGGCGCTGATGAGTCTGGCAATGCTAGAGCGAAACGAACAGAGCCACTCTCCCTAAATCTCACTTTGAGGCGGAATGAGTATCTTCAAGGAGAGGAACTCGCCGAGTGGCGAGAACAGGAAAAGGCGAGGAAGGCTCGTGAGCGGGAGGAGGAAAGGCAGCGGGAGGAAAAGTTGAGGTTGGATAAAGAGGCAGAAGAGATTCAACGGCAGAAAGACGCCGCTTCTGAAGGACCCGAGTCACAGCAATCGGCCCTGAATGATAGCGAGCAGCCTTCAACCACAGTTCATGACCCATCTGATGCTTACGCGGATCCGGAGCAATACGACCTAATGTTGTTCACACAGATGAAGCGCCTCGGAGTGGTGAAGCGAAAGCCCGTGGTAGATGTGTTTCCCTTCATGGAGCCACCAAGGCCATCCTGGGATGACTACGGTCAGATAATTGATACGACTCGATTCATGATTGGGGAGGATCCTGGAGAAGGGGCGCCTATCCGCAACATGGGAACTGGTGGTGTTGGTCGAGAAGACGCCAGTGAAGTTGGTGATGCAAAGGAAGACATACCTACGAAATACGTGGAAGAGACGCTGACTATTTCGGTTGAGTGCCATATTTGCTATGTAGATAACTCTGGTCTGAGCGATGGGGACTCTGTCAAGCGCTTGATTAAGGAAGTTGAGCCAAGACATGCAACTCTAGTAGGCGGCACAAGGGAGGAAACAGTCCATTTAAAGAAATACCTGCTGGGGCAGTTGTACAGCTCTACCAGCAAGGTTGGGGTGAAAGGGAAGGAGGGAGGTGACACACCGCCTCAAGAAGTTGTTTCATCCCCTAGCGTCATGGAAGCTGTTGACATCACGAGTCACAGCTCTGTCCTGGAATTCCAATTACAAGAGCAACTGGTGAGCAGTCTGTGGTGGAATAGAGTAGGCCTCGCACGAATCGCGTTCGTGGATGGTATAATTAGCCATGGTGAGGTTGGTAGTAAGCTGCTGCTAACAGAGGAGAATGCGGAGAACAACCAAAGTGTCGACTGGATGGACGTAGATAGTTCCAATGGTGCAGATGCTAGTCTACCTATAGGTAAGGCCTCCAAGGGCCACCCAACCGTCTACATCGGGACCATTATGTTGAATAGGTTGAAAGACATTATGGTCAAGGCTGGGATGAAGGCGGAAATTGCTGGGGTGCCCTTTGCGTGGAGAATGCTGAAACTGGTGTCGTTGTTCTCCTAAGAAAGGTCGATGCGCAACACATTGTTATTGAGGGCTCACTGTCAGAGGAATACTTTCATGTTCAAGACCTTTTGTACGAGGAGTTTGTTATACCACATTAACTAGCGTAAAACTACATGTTGAGAGTATATTAATTGCTGCCACTGTTGGAAAGTTAGGATGATTGAGTGGTACGAATTTTTCAACAGCACATCTCCGAAAGCTTTTCTTTAAAACAAACCAGAGACCGCGACTGGAGGGTAAAGTTAGGATTTAACTAGGGGGGCGTTGGATGACATGCAACGACAGCCGCGATGTTTTGAGATAAATTCTCCGCAATCAAGAGAGGAGGGACACGTTGCTTTGCCGTTGCAGAGATACGGTCGAATTGATTTTCAATTGTTTCTGAGTAAATAGTTTTGGTATCCTGGGCTGACAAGTACGTAAAAGCGCGATTTCATTTTCACCAGAATAGCTGTCTCTCCTACACAGATCGATGGAGCTTACGGTCATCGACTGTCCGAATGTCTACTGTGAACGAATTCAATTGCACTCACTGCGGCGCTTCAACCATTGTTGTTTAAATATTTGACCTTTTGCGTCGGTACAACTTGCATTTACGTCAAATTTCAACCTTGCCTTAACCCTCTCCCCGCTCCTCCGCTCACCCCCTGCTTCGCCCACTAACTCCTTCCAACCGCAGCACTCCCCTCAACTTTTATCTTGGGTCAGCGTTGTGTAATTCGGGCTTGGTGCTTCCGCACTAAATGCTCAACATACTAAATTCCTTTGTTTACCGGAATCCAGGCTCTCAATTTTCTTTCCCAGGGTATCTAACAATCTTCCACGAGCAGTTATTCCAACTTGGGATAAGACAGACGGAGAGTATTCATTAGACAATATAAATCGATTCATTGGCAACCAGTCCCTCTTGAACTATCTTCGTCCGGTATGGGGAACCAGGCATCTTTAATGACCAAAGGTAAGTTTCGCTCTTTTTGTGTTAGAGTAATCCTTTCAGTGTCATGAGCGATTTCTAACTTTTAAGCTACCCTGATTATTGATGTTGCAGTTACTAAGAGGAAGGGTATGCGACGCCAGCAAAGCTACCGGGGGTCAGGCACAGAGGGTGCAGGGCCGGCAGCAGGATCCTCGACGTCGAGGACGAGCGAGGAAAAGGTTGAAAATCGCCAGTCCCCGCATGGGCTTCCCGCAGACCTAGTTAATCCTGTCGGCATTAAAGTTTCAGGCAGACATTCACAGGCTCAGCAAGAATCGGATCGTCGCATTCAAGCAAGCAGCTCGGAGAAAGACGGCAGACAAGTCAAAGGAGATAGTGATGGTACTGATTCTGAACCTCGCTCGCGGTACGGGAGGCCGGCCCAACTGGGTCTGAAGCAGATTAATTACATCAACGTTCACCGAAAGGACTACACTGGCCGCATTGAACTTTTTCAGGGTTCTGTGGAAGGCCTTGCTCCAAAGGACGAAACCGATCTTCTTATTGTCTACCTAAGGAAGAGAGGCCAATACAAGGCAAATCAAGATTCTGCACTCGCTGCTTTAAACCGGGCGGGGTACTCGTTGCCTCAGCTTGAAAAAGATACCAAGCCTCAGCCCTCGTATCGCAGGCATTACCACTGCTGGCTTTCTCGTCCGCTGCCTAAGCCACGTCCGCCTGGCCTTGAGTTTAAGAGGTTGCTGGTTTACGAAGATCCGGGTGAAGAATTGACCAGGGATGATAACATTGTCCTTGATATCATGAAATGCTTGACGACGGTCATTGGTGGTGATGTGCAGATTCAGTCAGTGTTGATCCCCCTGTCTGGGGCTCTGCTCTCTCCCAGTTTACGAAAGCACTTTGTGAAGGCCACTGTCGAGGTAGCATACTCATGGTTGCAAATGGGGCTTCCGGTGCGTGAAGTGAAAATCCTTCTTCCGGAGACTGATATTACGAAAGAAATCGAGACGTTTCAAAAAGCGAAAATGAAGCTAGTCAAGGATAAGGAGTTCCAGAATCAACAGAACATTTCTTATGATGTATTCTTTTCTTACGCTAAGGGTGACCAGGGGCTGCGAGTGAAATGATGGAGTACCTGCGAGGGAGAAACCAGTCGATCAAGATTTTCGACGCTGAGCCAAGGGAGGTCTCCGTCCGCAAACGGGGTGTTGTGAACCACGTCACCACGGAAGCTATAAGTCAGTCGCGAATTTTTCTTTCGTTGCTCTCGGACGATTACTTTCACTCTGTAGAATGCACCGAGGCGTTCTCGTTAGCCTACTGCCGAGACTTTGACTCACAGGGCAACTTTATTATTCCACTTTACTGGAGAAGTTGCGATCTGACGCCGTTGGCGAGACGTTTGGTGGCAACAGAAGGTGTCGACTGTCGGGAATTATCGTTCGACTCTGCAAAGATGCTGCTTAACGAGATTCTATCAGCCTTGGACACTCTACGGGAGGCGAGTGCGTACGATGAATCTGCGATCGACGGATTTGACGGACAAGCGAACGCGGCCGGGGGACGTGACGGGAACATGAACCTTGCCGACAAGCTGCTCATGGCGAAGGAAACGAATGATGAGGCCGTTGGCGGTCTGTTCGATCAAGCCGAAGACATGCTGGACAAAATGCCCGACGAGGAGACAGAGGTGACGACGATGTTTTTCGACGAGACTTGGCGCAGTCAGTGGTCAAAGGATTTTGCTAGCATTGTATTTGGGCCTCGGATCGGGGCCGGTGGGTTTGGTGAGGTGTACAAGTGCAAATGGGACAATGCGATGGTTGCGGTAAAGACGCTTCAGAAGATAGAAGATGACGATCCAGAGGCGGTGATGGCGGAGTTTATGGTGGAGATGAAGTTGATGTCCAAGCTACGACACGGGAATATTGTTTCTTTCCTCGGGGCGTCGATTGCAGCGCCGAAACTGGCGATAATCCTGGAATTTATGCCTGGTGGTTCGTTGTACAGGGCGATTCATCGGCGAAGGCGCAACAACCTGGGACCGCTGCCACTGCTCAAGTCGCTGTGGATTGCGTATGGAATTGCAAAGGGCATGGCGTACCTCCACTCGCAGTATCCGGTAATTATCCACCGTGATTTGAAATCGCCCAACATTTTACTAGGGACCAACGTGCGGGAGGTGAAAATCACGGACTTTGGTTTGAGTCGGTTGCGAGTGAAGACGTGCGTGGACACGGGGCCGGGAGGCACACCTGAGTGGATGGCGCCGGAGCTGCTTCGACAGGATCCGTTTGATGAGCAAAGTGACGTCTACTCGTTTGGAGTAATTCTGTGGGAATTGATGATGTGTGAGAAGCCGTGGAAGGATGACCACCCGATGCAGGTTGTGTTGAAAGTGGGGTCGCGGGGGAAAAGTTGGCGACACCACCGCCGAATGTGTGTGGGCCTGAGGTGCGCGAAATGATTGTGAGATGCTTTTCTGCGAAACCGGAGACCAGACCAAGGTTCAGGGAGCTGACGGCACTACTTGATGAAATTTGCCATCGGTCTGAACATAGGGGCTCGGAAAAGTAGGGGTTTATTTGTTTGTTGTTGTTGTTGTTGTTGTTGTGGAATGTTGTAGTTTGGAATGGATAATGGAGATTAGTGAGTGTGACACATGCAGTAGCGACTCGAAAGCTTTGATTACGGGTGATTGATGTGGCGGGGGAAAGAGACGGAGGTGGTGAGAAAGAGTAAAAGGAGTTTTGGGTTGGATGTGGTTTGTTGAATGTTGACATGATCGGGTATGAGCATGTATGATGTTGTACGCTGTACACTACTGTTCAAGTAGCACATTGGCCTGTATATTTCCATGTCACGTGACCATTCTGTACCTAGGACTTTCCCTACCTTGCTGTTCAACATCAATTTGTTGTTCCCTCACAAAAATTTGTACCCCAATCCACGTCATGTTACCCCTCTGACCCTATACCCAAAGGCTCTGGGTATAGCACTCTGCATTACATCCTTTTAATACTGTACTACTACTACTACTTCTACACCCTCGGCTGACACGGAGGTGTCCGCGGTGCACTGGAAAATAATGCTTCGCCGATACTTGGGACTGCCCGTTTATGATGACTCGCTTCCTCGGAACTGCGAGCATTGTAAACGCCAAATGGACAGATTAGGCCACCACGCTGTAGACTTGTGCCCGTCTGGGTTTGGTCGCAAACACCGGCATAACTCACTTCGCAACGTCATCGCTGGCCGTATCGCCCGTGCCGCCGGCCTGGATTGCCAGCTCGAGGTCCCACTCCTCGTACCCGGCACCGATCTGCGACCCGCTGACATACTGGTTCACCCACCAGCAGCCCCTGAAGGCACTATGGCCCGCCCGATCGCCTGCGATGTTACCGTAGTCTCGCCATTCAAGGACGATGTCAGAACGAGAGCTACAAGGGAAGTGGGCGGTGCTGCTGCAATTGCACACCGCAACAAAGTGACGGACCTGGAGAGAAAATTGTCGCGTCGATTCCCCCCGCCCTCCGATAACCCTACTTAGGCCCCTGATTTCGAATTTCAACCGCTGGCCTTTGATTCCTTGGGTTCCCCTTCCCCCGAAACCGTCCGCTTCATAGAGGGACTGGTGCCTCGCATTGCTGACAAATTCCACACGTCAACAGGAGTTATCCGTAATCGGATTTTCAGGCGAATTAGTAGCACAATCTGGTCGTCGAGTGCACAATCTATTGAATCGCGTATGTCGCTGCACGTGGCCGACGTGGACCACCCAGTTCGCACTTAGCTAGCAGTATAGTCGGATCCTGCAGCGGAAACCCGTTTTACTGATGCCATAAAGTTAGAGTAAAGTAACAGACATGAACCTACTCATACTACGTGGCCTTCGTGTAAAACACAACAGAATTCAAATACTATTACACGTATGCCACGTTCCAACTCGACCTTATGACCTTGAATCTCGACAATACACTACACGCACCGAGATCGTTTTCAAGCACCCTCGTCAACACCACCCCAAACCCCACTTCCCTCCACCACCAACAACGAATCTTTGAAACGCCCCAAAAAATGTCCACCTCCTTCCAGCCCCCCGCCCCCTTTCGCGCACCCTTTCCAACCGCATCCCGCAACCCGTCCAAACCTCGCATCACCACTCGTCCTAACCTCCTTCCCCCCAAGACATGCGCCAAAGCAAACCTCCCCAACACCGACTGGCCAACCATCACCCCCCGCGAAAAGCGCGTCGTACTCGTTCCAAACTCATGGCACAACAAGACAGGCCAGCTCATACGCCAGTTAAACGAAAACGTATGGGTCATCGAGCGTGGTTACATCTTTTTGCGAAACATTGATGTCGGCGGACGAACCACCATCATCCGCCTCCCCAACGCCGCCCTCTTTGTTCATTCCCCTCTGGCCTTGACCCCGCCACTCAAGCAAGCAATAGACAAACTCGGACGTGTCGCCGTGGTCGTAGCGCCGAATACTGAACATCTCGACTTTATCAAGCAGTGGCATTCGTTTTATCCACAGGCCGTTTATCTAGGGCCGCCTGGTTCGCTTCGACGTTTGTCACACTTGCCTTTCAATATGGAGCTTAGTCGCAACAATGTGGTTCATCCAAAGCTTGACGGCTCTGGTATTTCACAGTTTTTCATCTCGTGTGCCCCGTTTTTCAATGAGACTGTATTTGTGCACGCCCCGTCCAAATCCCTCATCTGCGCAGACTTGTTTTGGGCCTACCCTACCGGTCCAGATGTCCCACCAGCAACCCTGGCCTGGGGATGGGCCATGAATAATGTCTACAAGCCAGTCTATGATCGCATCCTGGTCAAAGATCGCCACCAATTTGCTACGATATTGCGACAAATCCTCGACTCTGGTTTTGACCGAATCATCCCATGCCACGGAGATATAATCGAATCTGATGGGCAAAAGACATTGACAAAGTTTTTTCGGCAACTACTCGCTTATTAGTAAGCGAGTAGTTGCCTAAAAACTGTCAATGTCTTTTAGGCAACTACTCGCTTACTAGTAAGCCAAAAAAAATGTCATTCGAGACTATATCGAAGTCGCTGTCAAAAGCTTCATTTCGATTGCTGGCGGCACCAGATAGCCTACAACTCTTGTTAGACTGATGGAGGCGCTGCTCCATGTTCATGTACATTCTAGACCGTCGCAAACTTTGCGCGACAGTAAGTACCAGTAAAAGTAACGTCTAGTAACACCAATCCGACAACCCTCCTAGTCAGCATGTTCATGATCAGCTTGCGCGCCACGCCTAGCCTCTCCCTCCCTAGCCCCATCTCCATCCCCATTTCCATTCCCGTCACCCTCCCCATTCCTCAAGCCATCCAAGTTTGGCAAAGCCTGCGGCACCCACGCAGGAAGCAGCGAGCAGATGAATCCATACACAAACGTGTAAAAATAGGAGAAGAACACAGCTATCCGCCCGAATCGGTGCGGTGATCGAATCACAACCTCACTCTGCGCGCCCTGCCCCTCTGCCCCACTCTGCTCTCTACTTTCATTCTGCGGGTTCTGCCTTGGAAATAAAGTCTCCACCAACTGGCTCGGATCCGGCACGGCAGTACGTGCAATACGCCTCAAAAACCCAAACCAGTTTGTCTGCCAAAGATAAACCGCCATTGCAATCCCAACAAGCGTATAAACCCTTGTCGAGCTACCTTCATGTCCCAACAAATAAATCACAAACAACAACCTCAAGCCCAACCACCAGTTGATCTCAAACTGAAACACAAATCGTCTCACACGTGGTCCCTGCCACTGCGCCCCGGCTGCGGAGCCTGATTCCCCATCTGCTGTGGTGGCACCGGCACTCCGTTCGCGCGTACATTCCGCCTAAGTTCCACAAACCCCCATTCCTCCGAGCCTGTCCTTGATTCTGCGCCATTGCCTGCGGAAAATTCTGCGCCAATGCTTGCTGGAGATTCTGCACCATTGCCTGGGGTAAATTCTGCGCTATTCCCTGCGGAAGATTGGCCATTCCTTGGGGTAAATTCTGCGGCATTCCCTGTGGGAGATTCTGCGGCATTCCCTGGGGTAAATTCTGCGGCATTCCCTGGGGCAAATTCTGCGGCATTCCCTGGGGCAAATTCTGCGGCATTCCCTGGGGCAAATTCTGCGGCATTCCCTGGGGCAAATTCTGCGGCATTCCCTGGGGTAAATTCTGCGGCATTCCCTGCGGCGGATGCATGGCAAAATCGGGAGCATTAGCATTCTGCGGGTTGTTTTGTTGCGCCATCATGACGGCGTTGAAGACCTGGCGTGCAAACGCCAGCTGCTGCCTTTGAAAGGCGACTTCTCTAGCGACGGCATCGATGGCGGCGTGGTCCAACTGAAAGGGCCTGTGTTGATTGGGCTGTGCGTCGGCCGATTGAACATTTTGGGGCAGCTGGGGTTGGTTGCGGGGGTCGGAGTCACGAGGGACGGGGTTTGCGGGTGGGGTTGTGGTGGTTGTGGCGGGTTGTTGTTGCGGGGTGGGGGCGGGAATTCGAGCGGCGCGGACCTGGGCGGCGATGGTGTTTGCCATGGCTTGTTCCATGTTTTGGATGTGTGCGGCCCATTCGGCGAGGTCTGTGTGGGGTGGGTACGGGAGGTTGGATGGGAGGATGGGGTTGTTGTTGGTGGGTTGTGTTGGGTTGAGGAATTGGGGGTGGGGTGTTGCGGGTTGTAGAAGAGGTTGGGTTGGGTTGCAAGGTTTGGAGGAATGTGCGGGGCGGGTGCTTGAGTCGGGTAGTTTGGGGCGGCGGTGGGAGGGGTTTGATGACGGGGCACGGAGGAGGAGGGTTGAGTGCGGTTGCGGTTGGAGAGGAGGAGGTGGACGACTTGCGGGACGGAGCGATCGGCGACGGGCATGATGGAGGCGATTGTTGAGGTGTCCTCGAGTACCTTGCCCGAGTAGATGAGGCGTTGGGATGAGACCGGGGGGGATCCGGGAAAGTGTTGGGTGAGGAGGGCCTTGAGGTCGGCGATGGTGGCCGTCGGGTTGATCTCTACGGCGAAGGGCCTGTTCTCAGTAGTGTCGCTTGTGTCTCGTATGTGAAGCGTGATCGGGGTGGAGTCGGTCATGGCGATTGTGCGCAGGGAGGGTTGGGGCGGGATGGTGAAGGTTGGATGGGGGGTTGGCGACGATCGAACCTGCGGCAGGTTGATTGCAGATGGACTGGGAAGGTATGAGTGGATTGAGTCAAGAGGCGCCTCAAGTACGGAATGAAAGTTGCTTGCAGAGGGGTTCCGCCGTCTCTTCTGTAAGCAACCAAAACGATTTGAATGTTGGAAACGAAACGCCCTTGGCGAAACAGTGCAGTACTGTACAGTACAGTACAGTACTAGTCGGTAATTGTTACTTCGAGATAGTTCCATTGAGTATACAATACCGATGGTACGCAACTGTAAGCTACAGTAAGCGTGCGCGGAGATACTGTAAGTTACAGTATTACTGTAAAGGAAAACGCACGGCCTCTCAGACAGTCTGTAGTAATATGGTATCTAACCGGACTATACCGTATCAACGCAGTAGAGTACAGGTAGGTACTGTACAGTACAGTACTGTATGTACAGTGCAGTGCTTTGGGCTTTGTTCAAATTTGTTCAAATTTGCCATGTTTGGATTGCTGATCCAGAGACCGATCAGTGTACGATGCTTACAGTGAAGGTTTACTGTAAGGAAGGTGACGTGGTCTTGTATGTTTAGAGACAAATCGGACAGTCAATGTCGTTTACCATGAAGATCCCAAACGCAAAGTATGGCGCTCCCCATCACCGTCAACACGAGCCAATAATCTCTGGAGGCATCCCACCTCCTCGCCCCCACCATGCTCCATCCCTCCCTCCTCATCCTCCAAACACTTATCACCTTCCTCTCTCCAACTTACACCTGCACCTCCCCCTCCCCCCCCCGCTAACCATCCAACAAATCCTCACCACCCACCATCTCAACACCCCCGACACCACGCGTCAATACCCTGACCTCCTAATCCTCGCTTTTCTAACCCCATGGAACCCCCTCGGCAAACAAGTCGCCCTCACACAAGCCTCACGCCACCACCTCGACATCGCCGTCCCCGTCACCTACCAACTCCACCCCACCGCCCTGTCCGGCGGCCATGACTTTCCCCCACACCTCTACTCCACCCTTTCCAACCACGGCACCCGCATCTACCCCCGCCTCCTCTTCGAACATTGGACCCTCTCTCACTTTCGCCAACTCGCCCAAAACCCTCAACCCCTCCTCTCCAAAATCTTACACCTCCACAACAACAACCCCTTCGAAGGCGTCGTCCTAGAACTCTGGAACTCCCTCCTCTCACTCCACGCATTCCACACACCCGAAAACAAGGCCCTCCTCCTCTCCATGCTCCGCCACCTCGGCCTATCCCTACGTCAACACGACGTACGCACAATCCTCGTCCTTCCTCCATACTCATCCGCAGATCCGAATCACCCGATCCAACCCGCAGACCTTGCTACTCTTGACCCCGCATTTCACCATTTCATCGTCATGACGTACGACTTTTCACGCCCCGCCGGACCGCCCGGGCCCATGGCACCGGCCGCTTGGGTACGCAAGGTGCTCACGTATTTGACGGACGAGTGTGCATTGGGTCGCAAGGTGTTGATGGGCTTGAATTTTACGGCGTCGATTTCAATACAACGGCCCGACAGAGCGGTTTGGGAGATCGTCATGTGGTGGGGGAGGAGTTTGTTAGGTTGCTTGAGCGGGAATCACCGGACGTGGTTTGGGTGGATGATGCAAGGAACATGCGTTTGTTTACGGGGGGGCGCGGAACAGCATGTCGTGTTTTTTCCTACTAGGAGGAGTATTGGGGAGAGAGTGCGGGTTGTGGAGAGTGTGGGTGGGGGTGGAGTCGCTATTTGGGAGTTGGGACAGGGCTTGAACCACTTTTTTGATGAGTTTTAGGGACGCGCGGTCAGGGTGCTCGACGTTGGTGCATTGGTGCGATGTATTGGTGTTGGGGCGTGGTGTGGAATACAGGGGGATGGCCTGGCTCTGGCGAGCTGCGAATGTTCCGCTGGTCTTTGAAGTCGGAAATGTAGGAATGATGGAACTCTCTGAGTGCGGCAGGACAGCCTTGCTGGAAGAGATACAAGTAGAGATTGCTATCGTCCTCATCTCAAGGGCACTATGTCGCAAGTGCACATCGCAGAAAAACAAACTGATGGATATCATCATTTCCGCTCAGAATCCTTTCATTTTGTGTTTTTTTGAGGATGAAAATCATGCTTTTTGCAATACCATGCGACTCTCACCAAGTCAATCAGGCCTGCATCATTCCAGAGTTTGGACAGACGGTACCTTTCCACAAGCAATAACCGCAGTTACGCATTCGCGGCAAACCGACGTTTGATTGTCAAAGTTCTAGCAGAGTGATCGCGTCTCGTTATCCGCAAGTTTCAAATGTCAGTCAGAGCGTTTCTCCCCCCTCGGCTTCTTGCTCCCGCAACAAGAGGTCAGTTTGCCAACCACTTTTCAAGCAGTCGCCCCAAATTCCATTGTTCCCTGAGCCAGACAAGACGACACAGCAGCTCCATGTCCCAAGTTGCCGCAAACCGCGACAAACTGCTGCACACCAAGGGCTACCGTCCAGGCGACAAGGTTGTCATCTTTGACGGAGTGTGCGCCATGTGCAACTCCGGCGTTGACTTTGTCATGCGCAATGACACGCACCGTCAGTTCAAGTTTGCAGCGTTGCAAAGTGAGACAGGAAAGGCCTTGGCGGAAAAGTTCAACTGTCCCACCGATTTGTCCACCATGGTTTATGTGGAGGGGGATAAGGCGTATGTGCGCTCCGATGCTATGTTGAGGATTGGGAGACGCCTCGGATGGATCTTGGCTTTGCCTGCAGAGTTGGCACTGTTGGTCGTGCCGAAGAGGGTCAGAGACTTTGTTTATACTGATGTTATTGCAAAGAACCGATATGAAGTGTTTGGAAAGCGCGACGAGTGTAGGTTTGTAGAGCCTGGGGAGGAGCACCGCTTTCTGGATTAGCCGTTTTGTTGGTTGCGCCCTTTCGGGAAACCATGCTTTCGACTTCAACTGCTTTCTCCCGGCTATTTTGACTGGAGGACATCAACAACATTCTATTTCCAACCTTCTGTCCGCGACTGTGTTCAGGGAGAAAGTTCAGGCGTCGTTTCTCTCCTTTTCCTTCATCGCATGCAAATCTCGACCACAGTCTGTCGCATCAAATAGTTGCTACATAGACCGCACACCTACTGTGGAATTAACGTTGGCTCGTCCAACCAACCATGGGTGCAGCAGCCCGTCTGGCATATCTAGCATTTTGTATTGAACGTAAACTTTCTTAACTGCATCTTGCGAGAACATTGCCGTCACCAAAGCAAGCCACCATATCAGAAATGTCTTCCTCTCTGCTTCCCGTCGCAGAACATCCTTTCCAGCTATCCGTTCCCGAGAGACGAAACTTCCTGAGCCTAGTCACTTTAAAAAGGATCTGGAAGGACCACCTCGTCGCCATACCGGTCTCTGACCAACCATTTCGCCGGAATGTCCTTGCCAAACTGCGATAATGTTCTCCGTAAGAAAGAAGCTCAACCTGCATCTCCTACCCGCAGCGACTCTGAGCAAACGTGTATGCATGTAGTTTGCAATGGCATCGTCAATTGAAGTTCTCAGCACATTCCTGAATTCCACGGATGTGTGCGCCAGGAGGCCGCACTTGAGAATACCCTCAGTTAGAGGACGGGAACGAGGACGGGAACAGTATCAATGAGGTGCTCCAAGATTCGACTCGGGGGCCGAGTCAATACCGTACTTCACCCACGGCATGACCATTACGTAGACGTCTCCTCCCCGTCAAACCACGTCATTCAATATATACCGGCTCTCCGGAATCCCTTGCAAAGGCGCGAGACATTTAGAGACTTTGTGCCGCATACTTCCATTCACAACCATCCTAGTTTCGATAAACCCTTCAAACTACAGGGGACGAAGAAACACAAAGGGCGCATTGCAGCCTGAGTATTAAGGCCTACATCACCACGTCAAAGGGCAAACATATCCGAATCCCTTCCCGTAAAACAGAGCACGGCGTGGACACTAACGGTCCGACTGAACAGAGCAGCGAGGGACATGCACTCGTGCTTTTCCGGGCTGAAGGGTGAGGTGAGGTTTGCGTGCAAGAAAGCCGGGCTATACGTTCAACGGCATAATCATGCGCAAGCTGCTATAAAATCAGTCATGGTCCGACTCTAGTGCACCGTTGCATTATAATCGCTTCCTTGTTCCTATCCGCTCAGAAACAGTTGGGGCAAAGAACGTGTGGGTATGAGCTTAAGGTAAAATCCTGTTCACGCGTCCTTCGCGCCCAACATTCCACGGCCGTTCATTTTCGCGCCTCCAGGCATCACGGGGCACTTGAAAGTCATGTATCCAACTCCCATGGGAACTGGTGCCTTAACTTACAATAGCGGTACGTCAGCACTAGGGACCCATGACCTCGCTTAAGGGACTTTAACTAACGGCCGATGTGCAGCCTCATTGATGAAAGCGAAAAGGTCCACCACGACTGCCACCAAGTCCAAGGAGACTACGAGCAACGACCGATACCTTGACGTGGGTGTGATCACCGATATGATCGACGGCGCAAATCGGTGGTCGGGAGGATCGGCGACGTATCATCACTCCTAAACTGCAAAATGGAAAAAAGATATTGCTTCGAGAGGAACGATGATCTATTCCGACTGGCCCGGCAGGTTCTTTGGTCGAACAGCAGGCCGCCAGGTATTCATCGTCGACTCTGTCGATGCTCGGTCCTCAAAGTTCCCTCCGTTAAGGATGACGTTGAATTCCTCTCAGCCTCTCTTGCCCCCGCTTGTTTTCCACGTCGATACTTGTCGGAACATTTTTCAGATTAGGAATTGCTCCTTCCTGTACTGAGACGCTCACCCAATTCCCGCATATGAGTCTTATCCCCACCACCTGGTAGCGTCTGCACAGAAAGTAACACCCATTTTCCGCTGGCACCGCCTCTTCTCCTCGTCTGTATGAGGGTATACAAAAGTTCCTCGCTTCATGCTATCACCGCCATGAGCAACAATTAAAGCGGGCACGACAAAGACTCCTCGCCCGTGAATTGCTACCGGCCTCGATAATAGAAGCGAAACCGATTACGTCATGGTATTTATCACAAACCCCTCCATACCAACCCCTCCAGTTTCTCCGCTGTAGAATTTCATTGATAAATTCCTGCCCTCTACCCTGCCGCCACGTTATGATACATGACGGAACACGCAGGGACTACAACGCCGACACGATGCTTATCTCTCCTCGTCCACGAGGACCTCGCCCCTGAAAGGACTGGCGCCCTTTGACTAGCACCACATGAAGCAACGTAGCGAACATTCACAAATATGTAAACCATGGGGGAATCATCGTTCGTTACAAGAAGTCTCCATATACCACCGCGGGAATTTTAAGAAAACATGAATCCCTGCAGTGTTCTGTTGAGCTCAGTTCGGTGATCAAAGTCGCGAATTTAGCCCGCCCGACATTCTGACGCAAAGTACTACCTCTCAGGGCGACGCCGCCGTCGAGAAGCCTTCCCTACAAAGAACTAATCGTAATCTGGCACCCGTCCAACGGCGGGTCATGCACTGCATCAGCAATCTGCACCGCTGGTGCCGCGGTGCAGATGTGTCTTCACAAGAGGTGTCAGCAACTGACATACTTTAAAGGAGCAGGTAATGCATGCGCTCACCAGGGATTTGACTCGCTTGGGGCTTCTCTTTAATGAAGTCAAAGATTGCAGACTCACAATCCTTCAGTGTAGCAGCTAGGGCAGCCGAAGGGAAAAGCATGGATGGTGTCGCACGAGTATTGTAACAATAGAGTCCCATGGACTCGCATTGTAAAGACGTGGTACAATGTAGAGTACGAATGCACGAATCTTGGCAACCACCATAAAGTAGCTGTAGCCCTATCAACGAGCTGGAGGCGTTGCAACGGCACAGATCTTGAGTTGGCGGTACTGGATGTACGCTTCCTTATTGCATACCTTGTCTCCACAGTGGCGGGGTAACATGTCAACAAAACCGTGCGACACATCAATTTCAATAGCAAGCGATTTGGTTTGGATGAACTTAGTGTGTTATGACAAAATGTAATGAACACAAAATCCCTCATTCGCAGCCTCCGTTATCTGCACAGCAATAAATAGTTGCACAACTTACGAGCACGCTCCTCTTGCAGTGACTGTACTCCGGACCGATTTTATGGCGGCAAGATGAACCCCTAGCGAGAAAACCACGAGATGGAGACAATAGAATGCCGTCAAACGTTCGACTTGCCTTGAATTTCATGACTGTGGTTTGTTGAAGGTTGGACAAAGACGTGATGAGCCTTCCTGGGACGATAGTCTTGCTCAATTACATGTGTTGGCAATTCAAGATTGTACTGGTAAGTTGCTAGGACCAAATGTTGGGAAAGGCTCTGACATGGTAAAACGATTGCCCCAGTAGGGTACTGACAAGGGGCATGTAGAAAGGCATATGGCTTGCGGCCGTTTAGTTACCTGGTCAGGAACTGGCCGGTCCCGCGATTGCATTGCGGCTTTTCTTAAGGGACTTGCTCTTCCGCTGCAGAGGGGGGAGAGCTGCATAGTAGTTGGCACTGAAACTCTGACTCGGCATTGCTACCAAGCGTTTAGCAAGTGCGATGGATACAGTTTTACAGAATCGAGATAAACACCGAGGTCCGATCTACGGATTCATTGAACCAATCTGGACGAGTGGGCGTTGGGAACAAACCGACGAGTCCGTCCGAGCAGGTTAGAATCCGTGGTATAGTGTTCTCTCAGTTAGTTTATTCCTTGGAAATCACCAGCATTCCATTTGTAGCCTTCCATCTGCCTCCATTTTCTGCACATACGCTTCTGCGTCCTCTGCTTCCATTTTCCCCGATCCTTTGCAGATATCCACCAATGTCCGTCGCACCGCTCTCGGCATTGATCCGGTAGCCCCAGCCAGATAGATTTTCGCTCCTCCGACGAATATGAGTTTCCACAGCTTGTCAGATTGTTCCAACATTTTGTGCTGAACATAGACTTTCCTTTCTGTTTCTCGCGAAAATGCTGTCGTCACGGATGTCAAAGCTCCTGTCTCAACGAACAGCTTCCAATCTTCCTTAAACAAGAAATCTCCTTTCGACAATCTGCAGCCGAAAAACAAAACCCTTTCTATGTCATCCTCCGAGCAAGAACTCACAAATGACCGCATCGGCGCTACCCCAGTTCCTGGACCAATCATGATACTGGGAGTACCCTGATCAAACCGCAACGACGACCCTACCTCCAGGAACACTGGAACCACATCTCCCACCTGCAGCGATCTGAAAAACGCGGAGCAAACTCCCGTGCGCACAAATCGCAACGGTGTCGTGTACTGAACCATGGCCGCACATATATGGATTTCGCCAGGATGCGCGTGTGTCGACGAAGCAATAGAGAACGCCCTAGGTTTAAGGACGGGCACCATATCAATGAGGTGCTCCACGGGGGCCGAGCCGAGGGAAAGTCCCGTAGCACCATCAACACGGTGCGTCGCTCGCGATATGCGTACTGCGTCAACATGTCCGCACCGTCCACCGACGCCAACTCGACCAACTTCCGTCGCTCCCTGTCATCTTTTGCAAAAGGCGCGAGTCGTTCAAAAAACTTGCGACGCGGGGTCCCACTCAGATCCATGTGCGTGGCCACAAACTCCCACAAACAGCATGGAAACGCCACACGCGTAGGGTACACCCAAACCTAGTCTCACGCGCGGCATCGCAACGCACATGGACCAACACATGAGGGTCCCATCCCATAAGCTCGAACAAAGCGTCAACAGCAGAATCACGATTCCGCGGCACAACATGCAACACATCGCCAGGTGCATACTCCCGCAAACGCGAATGAACCGGCGACTGAGAAACGTCAAGAACAATATGCCGCACCTCACGCTGGTCCGTTAGATGCTTCGAATCCGTGATAATGTCATTCCGCAATACAATGGCATCAAAGCAGCCCGGCGCACCTGCCGCCCGACCAAACTCTCCGTTGTCTGCCCCACACGCCACGCATTCCGCGGGCGGTCTGTCACATGCCCCACCTCTTGAACACTCACGCGAGACTCTTTTGTCACACCCGACTCCCCATTGATACGCTTTGCAAAATGCAATGGTAGATCGCAGTACTCTCGCATGATTTCACAAACGCGACGCCACCAGGGCCATAACTCAGCTTCTAAACCACCGTCTGCGGATTCGTCGCCCAATGCGAGCGGGGTGACAGACACTGCGGCAAGGTCAGAGAGACGACGGTGGAGTTTTCGAGCTGCGGCATTAAATTTGAGGTAGGAGCGATCGCCGAGGCCAAATATGGAAAAGTTGAGCTGGGAGAGGATTTTAGGGGGTAGATCGGTGCGACGGATGAAGCGCCAAAATGGACGCATGGTTGGGGGTACGTCACCATCGCCACAGGTGGAGATGAGGAAGATGAAGAGATGGTGTTGCGCGGCATGTTGGGGGAGAAGCTGCAGGGGTATTGGTGGATGGGAGAGCACGTGAGGTAGGGAGAAGCGGGTATTGTGGCGGGGTTGGTTTGCGGGTGGAAGTGAGGGAGGAGGGATTCGGTAAGGGTGTGAGCGAGATCCTCCGCTGTTCCTGTTGCAGAGGCGAAGAGAATGTGAACGGCGAAGGACGAAGGCTTCATGCAGCAAGGGGGTGGTGGGAAGCTAATGAGTTGGGAGTGGTGAGCTGTAGAGTTGAGATGATCCCTCGACGCGATGCTCTTTGAAAACCTTGGTGTAAAGGATGTGGTCAGTTGGGGCCAGGAGGGTTACCGGTGAAGGAATGTCCTACCGTATTTGCCAGCAATGTTACTTGATACTGTGCTGTGCTGTATCTTGTATGATGCAAAGTACAGTACTTTCACACAGCACACCACGAGATATACGTATATGCCCGCCCCTTACTCATCCTTCTCCCCACCAACTTCCAACCCCTCCAGATCGGCAACGACATCACCCACGTCGTCGCCTTCTAAACAGTTGGGATCAGACCAATCCGTCCAGCGAGCAGGCACCCACAAATGCTCCGTGCCGTGTAGTCCCATCACAGGCGTGTTCACAAGGGGGAAAAATTCGGGTGTTTTCATCATTGACAAATAGGTTAGCCTCTAGCCTGCGAAGTAATTCTTTTTTGGCAGAATGCTTACTTCATTAAACCATGAAAAGGAGCAGATCTTCATCCAGTGCAGGCGGCCGGGGCACTTTCGGCGGCCGAGGTACCCGTGGCCGGCGGTGAAGGGACTTGGGGATGCGGTTGGCGGCCTGAGCCGCGGTGCGGGTCTGGGTAGGATTGCAGTCTTGAGTTGGGCGCGGGCAGAGCGACGGGCGTCGGTGATGTCGCGTGCGTGGTGACGGAGGATCGGGTCGAGGCCCGTGCGGACATAGGGAGGACCCATGAGCGAAGGGATGTGTGGAGCAAGCGGGTGGCCTCTCGGCTCAGACGGGTGGAACCGCCCCGCGCAGCGAAGTTGTCCAGAGATGCATGGGTGGAGATCGACGACGAAGTGATCTGTAGGTCTTGGAAAAAGCAGCGGAGGTGGCCCAGGATGGAGAACATTGCATTGCGGGCGGCGTCCGGGAAATAGACGAACGTCCATTTCCCAGCGTGGGCAATGAGGACTTGCGGGGGGAGCGGGGTGTCGGCGAGGGTCGCAGCCTTGCTGCAGAAACGTTGGGCAGCTTCAAACGAGGCGCAGGAGTGGTCGGGGTTCGACTCTCGAAGACATGGGAGAACTTTAAGAATTTGGTGGTGGCAGAGTTCGTTCCTACCAATCATGTTGGTCGTGCACGTGATAGGATAAGGAGGCTTAAGCACACTCGATCTGCGTCGAAGTACTTACTGAATCTCGAAAGATTGTGCGTACCATCCTGGATATGTCATAGGGTGAGAAGTTAGACAAGTTTACAACTGTTATGAAGTTAGAAAATCCAGTCGAAGTGTTAAAAGCGGCCGTTGCCAATTTCGAAGAAGCTGAAGTTGTCGTTCTGCGCTTGGATAGCGCTATGCGGGGTGCAATAAGGGCGGACATGGGATCTTCATTTGAAAATCCCGATGAAATCACATCGACCGCACCGGTACCAATGGACATCGGAAATTTTGAAGTCGACAACAAACAGCGCCAGCGGAGATTGAAATTCAGAATAATGTATGTCTTGCTGTCATATTGCTGGATGTCGGCCTAGAATATCAAAGTAACGAATGTTGAGGCCGTTAAGGTGAACGAAAGTAATGGTTCGGAAAAAAAGTGAGCCCTTCAGAAACACGAAAAGTCACTCCTGAAGGACTTTCTGCTCAGAGTACACCTGCCCCGTCTCCATCTATTAGAAGTATGTCTGTTGATTTTAGACTTGACATCATGGTGGAGTCACTGATATCATTTTCAGGGGAGCTGGAAGAAATAACTGCAACCATTTTGAAAGACGACGGCTACAGCTGTGATAATATATCTAGAAGTTTTCCTCAAAACGAACATAAACTTTTTCGATGCTCAAGAATGTCAAGTGGTAGTATCACATTCAAAAATGAACTTTGTGGACCAGGGCAATGAGTTTGCTGTCAATGCAAAGATGAGAATAGGGCGCAAACCCTACGATTAACTACGGTGTCCCGACTGTAATGGTTGACGGGGAGTTTTTGAAAATCGAAACAAGCCATTACGCGATAAGACTGTGAGCGTAACACAAATAGGTGTTAAGAAGTTCAGATCTATGCTTTATCAGAATGGGGGACGTGATGATTTTATCGTGTAACAAATTCTAGAGAAGGGAAAGGAGAAGTCAATCGAGAAAACGAAGAGATGCATTTCAATGCTAGACGAAGTGCTGGAGACTTCAAGTATGAGATAACTCTGGGGTTTCATCGAAAAGGTTTGTTAACGATTAAATGGAGACCAATCAAGACCAGAAACCACCGAACATACCTTTGTATCAATTGTTAATTCCTAAGCTGCTGGTAGTAAAGGAATAATTTACCTAACTGCTACAATCGGGGACGATTAGGAGAGGTAAGTCATCATACGGAGCTTGTATTTTCACTGTTAAGGAATCTTATAAGTTAAAGAGCGTTGTAGACTACAGCGCCCTTAATCATGCAACAGAAAGGAATAACACGCTGCTGCCAAGGTGTAATGAGATTTTCGACAAGTTAAGGGAGACCAAATATTTCTCGAAGCTTGACCTCAAGACCAGATTTAAATAGATAAAGGTACGTCAGGAGGACTTAGGAAAGAGTGCCTCACAGACTCGTTACGGGATGTTTGAGTATTTGGTAATACTCTTTTTCTCTGTAACGCTCCAGGAACGTCCCAAACATTGATGGACTTTGTTTTTCACGATTTTTAGAGGCGTTTCTTATGATACACATGGAAGATTCCCTGGTGTTCAGGAAGGCAGACAAATACCATCTGAAACATGTCGAAACTGTTTTCTCGCGGTTGAGATCAGAAAAGCCGTTTTCTTCAAGGAAAAGTGTCCGTTTCTTCTGAAAGAGATCAGATTTGTAGTAGTGATTGTATTAGAAGGTAGCATTCGCGTCAGTAACGACGAAATAGAGGTCATCCGCAAATAGCCTCAACCGACACCTATTTGAGAGCTCCGCAGCTTCATCGGGTTTTCGCAGTTCTTTCGTTTCTTTACTAAGAACTTGTCGTTTATTTCCGGACTTCTAACAGCTTTAATTCATAGGAGGAGTGGAATACATAAGTGGAACCATATTTGCGATATTTCATTTGAAAATCTTCGAAAAGCATTAACAAATGCTCCGATCCTTGTCCCATAGAACTGGTAAAACCATTCTGCTGCCACGTTGATGCAAGTGGAAAAGATGTCTGCGGGACAGTAAAACAGCTTGATGATGGTGGGCAAGAGCGTGTAGTTGGTTACTACTCACGAAAGCTATCTGAAACAGAGCCGGGATACACTACATATGATCTCGAATTACTTGGTCTGGTGTTCTTTTGAAGATATTTAGTTTCTAGGTGAACGAAAAATTGGTTAATCTGCGAGGAGAAATAGTTAAAGTGCATTTCGAAATTATTGACTCAGAACAGCTACGAAAAACATTAAAATAACAAAGGAAATTAATGGATATCATAATAAGATTGTAATAACTAAGATTGATGAAAGATTGTGTTCTTAAAGAGAGTTTTAAATTGAGAACAGAAAAATTTGACTTATCTGGTGCAAAACTCTAGACCCAGAACATTTTCAGCATGATAGAATTCTGTAAATACAATTAGACTGTACAATGGATTATTTTCCACGAGAGAAGTATCCTTAAGTTTTTAACTGTTACAAACTATGCTGAGACAAAGATAAATCACAGTTGAGGAGCAAACAGCAGTTTTTTTCTTTTAATTACGCGAAACTGTACTTAAGGCGAATAAAAAGCAGTAAACGTAAAAAATTGTAATGAAGAAATCTGTAACAGATAGTTGGTTATAAAGAAAAAAAAAGAAGAGCTTAGATATTAGAAAAACGTCTATTGCATGGGAAAATTATTCAAGTAGAAAAAAGTAGTGGACGCATTTCAAATCGTAGCAGAAATTTTTACGAATTTCGGTATAAAATCCTGGCTCTTGAAAGCAGTATCGAATAAACCAGATTTTATAAAAAAATAAGGACAACTTTAATCCCACAGATTACCAAAAAGTAATAGAGTCCATTGGTGAGTAAAAAATGGAGAGAAAGACATTTCTTAATGGCAGACGGTCAGCTTTTTTGAGAAATAAGGTCAGCATGGATGGGTCTGGTGGTTGCAAATACTAAAAAGGTCACCTTTGTAGCCGATTAATACTATTTATGTAATTTTGAATAAGATGGCGGATATTCAGTGGTATGAGGGTGTTTTCTTACGATTGAATTTATTATTTTGTTTTCAATATTGGAAGAAGGAATAGTAAAAAGTTTCGGAAAGTAGATTATTTTGTTGCCGTACTTCGCCATGAAGAATCCAGAATCATGGATTTTCAGTAAGAAAACTTTCAGATTCCTTTGCCTTACTCTACCAAAGCCTGGCTCAACTTAACAAGTATTCGTCTTTTAGACTCTAATTCAAAGGGTTCTGATGTAAATCACAACTTTAACATAAATGTATATTCTAGAGATTAGGGTTTACCAGGATGGAGACATTATATTGAAATATTGGAATATTTAAACGAGGAGATTCATATTCTGAATTTACATACGGACTCTACGTAGTTAGGACTAAAGACGCCGAAACTGTAGACGACGCTGCATTACGTTAGTGTAAACTGTACTGTGAAATATACGCGATGAGCGGGTACTGCTTTTGGAATTTGAATTGCATGAAGATACGGTAGGTGGCGATTTTACATCAATAAATACTGATTCTACGTGAACGAGTGGTGCATGAGATTAAAACCGTGGCATAAATTACATTATCAGATAAAAATGATGCGGAAGAGCATGAGATAGAAGAAATAGATAAATCTCAAATATCTTCAACATGTACCACGTAAACATAATGGGATACGTTGATAGCATTCCTAGAAGGATTAGAAAAAAAAGGGGGCCCAATGCATACGTAGAAAAAACAAAAGGATGAAAAAATTACAGTAGTAGGCGTATAGAAGCGATCAAAAATACAAGAAAGACTTCCTTGGCAGAAAGAACTAGGAAAAATTAGAACAAAATCTAAAGGTTAAAATAATGGTTAATAATAGCAGAACCGAAGCGAAAGCGGAAGCAAGAACGTTAAAATCTTATTAAGAATCACCTAGATTTTACCAAACAACGAAACGAATATATATTCTGCAGAGAATTCAGTGCAAATCTCACAGATAGAAACCATTTAGATCTCTTTACAGGTCAATAAACAGCTGTGCATCATAACAGAATCGGTGTAAAATATACACCGTAACGCTGGCAATGTATGAAGACATTACGGATGCTTGTGATCCTACCTATTTCTCTGACGTAGAGTCTAATCTCTGTGATGGTTTACTTGAATTTAGTAGATGAAATTGAGGCCAGGGATGGAAAGAAGGAGAAGAAAAAAAGGAATAACCGAGAAGGAAGGCCATCTAAGTGGAGAAAAATTTGATTTTATTCTCAATGCTCACTTTTTTAACAATTAGGCGCAGTAGAAAAGCGTAATGGAACATTTGCCTCTATTGAAATTAATTTTAGGGGTATTTGACTGTAATTCGACCGTAAAGAGTCACGAATAAAAGGATAGTATTATTTGATGGGTCAACAGAGACTATTAATGAATAATTAACGCTCTAATTGGAGAAATTGGTGCAGAAAAAGAATAGCAACGGGAGAAGAGTCGGGAGATTATCAAGTTGTTGTGGGGATACACCTTTTAGTTCCTGTATAAGAAGTTTACTGAAGTAGCAAAGTTGGCAGAAAAGCGCAAGAATTACGATATGGTGTGCACAGAGCAAAGGAGAGGTGTGCACACCGCAAAGGAAAGGTTTGCGCCGCACAAAGGAGAAAGTTCTGCCCAAAGGATGATCAGAGAGTTGCCGTCGAGAAGATGCCATAGATGAAGCCAAACGAGGAAGAAAGCTTCTTCTACTTCCTGAAGGCTACTTCCTGAAGGATGCAGATGAGGTGTAGAGTGCAGCTGTGTTCACTAATGAGTATATGTTTTACTTTTCGACTATAGAAACAGATTTTATAGAAGGTTTCCGCTCATTAACCGTGTTAAATGCACCAAAGCCGTACAATGAGCTCAATGAGTTGTTAAAGATATATCGGAAATTGAATGATCGATTTGAGTCGCCGCATGGGCCCTCATCGGGATCAGGTTCATCGCATCTGATGCACGGTTATGCCCGGCGAGGTAAAGGCCCTGAATAGGAAGACAAAGGGAGATAAAATCAACTTGCTAGTGTGATAGTAGGGAGAACCGTCGCTGTTGGTACGAAATGAAGAAATAGTGGGGGCGATGTGGCTGGACCCGTCAGGTAAACTGACCCTGCCCGCCATGGACGTGATGTCGGAAGCGATACTACGTGTTCTGAGTACATTGCCGAAATTAGGCTTGATGACCGCAATCGTTGGAGGAAGGAACGCGAGAATCATATTTTTTCGATGCATTAGTCTTTCGGGAGATTAATACAAGGGAAGGATGTCTATTAGGCGAAGAAAAAGTTAGAGGAATAGCAAGCGGGGGAAGATGGTGGTACAAACGACACGTTTATCCACGAAGAAGAGTCCCTTGTGGCATCGGTTCGAAGCAGAAGGGATTCAGATCCTCTGCAAAAGTTTTCGATTACATAGCAACAGAATTCTATGTAAATTCGGCCGGTCATCGAGATTAATCTGTCGCAGCCGGTTCCAAAAGCCCATAAAAGGAGCACTAAGACCAAGAAGAGCTAGAAAGTAGGCGCTAGAGATTGAATAAGGCTGAAAGGATTCTTACAGAGGCAGTTAAGGTGTGGCTTTTTAGCTCGAGAGAACGCAGTGGTCTCGTTTAATCCAATTCTTGAAGTATATTTGAAATAAGCGGAAACAATGTTGAATAGATTGAAGAAAGGTTTAATAGTTTGAGTTTCAGCGGTGCAATGAAGTGCATAGAGTGGCGTTGGTGAGGAGAGACACGACAGGACTGCAATTTATAGGGATTCGTACACTGGCTGGAGCTTGAAGAGCTTTTTCGGGCGCATCGGGTGATTCAAACTTTCGCATGGTTTCTGTGAAAGTCTACGTGAGCTCTTCCAGGGACTTGATAGACACTGCGGCGTTGCAGAACATTATGTTACACAGGTTTTATAAAAGTTGCATTTCAGCCCGATCGAAACTTCGCATCGTATTACGGAAACAGATAGAACTACAGCTAGGCTTTTTGGTGAAGTAAATAGGATCCCAGATACGTGCTAGACTTTGACGGCGGCGGTTATATACATTTTACTTGTGTAATGTACTTTTTTATTTGACTACTTCAGCAAGAAAATATAGAATATAATTTCTCGGTTGAAAATGAGGCAGATTCCTGTGACACTCACGGGTCGCGGTGTGACATAGATATTTTTGAACCTTCCTTTGTATGTTTCATGTCTTGAAGAATTGAGGGAAGAGATATCTTAGTTCATCTAATCCCCGAAAGACAAAGAGGAGCTAAGGTACAAACAGGACTCGGAAGGTGATGCAATCGGTGCGGTGATCGGTGGAGGACCAGCCAGTCTCAGTGCTGTCATCACATCTCTCAACACGGAGGGCTAAGAGTCGGAAAATGAGTACTTTGTTTTCGTGAAGGGCGTGACGGATGATGATCCCACGCTCCCTCTCATGGTGACATTGAGAGGAGGTTGTAAGCGTACGTGAGGACTTTGATGCGGTGAATAGGCGGCTAGGCGACGTCTCGTGATTTAAGAGGCCTGATGAAGGGTAAACAATGGGTTTCGTTGGGGCTTTGGCGTCCATGCCGAAATGTGAGGTGAGAGATGAAGAAGATGCTCCTATAGTGGAAGAAATTCATTGAACGGAGTATTATGACACCAGTACCGGAAATGTCCTGTTCACCAGCACATTTTAGCTGAATTATCAAGCGCCAATCTCTCAGCCGTTTTGGATGGTTACGCAGCAGTATAACAAGATAATGTGAGAAGTAGTCGATCGAATGTTGAAAGGAGGAATTTTTCGTAAGTCGCAGTCCCCTTGGAGATTAGCGGTTGTAATTGAGATGGGCAAGGATAGTGACCCTTGTTTCTGCTTGGAATGAAGTCGATTGAAAATGAAAATGACAACAGAGAAGTGCCCCATACCAGGGATTGAGGAGTTGATAATGAGATCAGAGACTGCTCGCAATTCATCTCCTCTGATTTCTTGACGGGCTTTTGGAACATTCTTATAGATGAGCTGTGCAGGATATGATTACGTTTAAATGAAATTATATACCTTTTTGCTTTGCCGCCATTCCGTCTAGGGTTAGGAATGAGAGTGACTGCTTTCAGAGGGTTATGAACTTATTTACTGGGGACTTTCCGTTTGTCGTTGCTTATATGGATTCAATTTTCATCAGGTCGAAAATTTTGAAGGAATACGCAAACAACGCGAATGTGGTGCTCGGCCTATTTAGGAGCGTCAATTTAAAGCCGAAATTGAAAAACATACGGTTGGTGCGTCGAAAATGAAGATATTAGACCATATAGTCAGTGTTAAGGAGATACAGACCGACGAAAATATGATTAGAGCGATTTTTAGTGGGACGAGGTCGGAATCTCAGAAGGCGATGGTTTCATACTATTAGACATTTGTGAAGTTATTTGCGCACATTGCGTCCCCTCTCCATTCGGTAGAGAGTTATTCTGGCGGAAATTTGGTAAATATAATGAGGAGACAGATGGAGCATTCGCATACATAGAGAGAGCGTTGACGAAGACCCTCATTTTGGTATTACCAGAACTTAAACCCCGTTTATAGTGCACTTAGATGCCTCAAAAGACTGGTGCCTCAAAAGACAGAAGGAGGGGAAGTTTGGATGAAATATGAAGATTATGGAGGGGAAAATCTAACGAGTTCGCGAGCTATACACTACAGGAGCCAGAGTAGGTAAAAACGTACGTTCTAGAGGGATGCACCGGCCTTTAAATTCACGCTGAAGAATTAAGGCCATCCCTCCTTCACGCGCCGTTTGTATTTTTCTCGAATTCCTATTGATAGTACCGTAGCACTAATTTCTCTTAGAAGGAACCACATAGGAGACTAACGAGGTGGTTGAATGTCATGGTCAACTACGGATTTTAATTGAGTCATCGAATATGAGCCCAATAATAGATAGAAAACCATCTATACTGAGGGGGTGAAATATTTGGAGGAGATCTGCTAATTGGGGTTGCAGAGAGAGGTAACGAAAAATTATCTGATTGGTGAAAGTTTGGTGGATAGGAGCCACATGAGATTGGAATGCGTTTAGAAAGGTTTGAAATCGGTGAGGGTTATATTTTCAGGATTAATACGTGCTATTACCATACTAAAATACTGTTGTGAGACAACGACCTTTATTGGTGTCGAAATTGATACTATTTTTGAGGATGAAGGGGCATTACGAGTTGTACCTCCAATTGAGCCAAGGATGGAAATAATGGTGACTGTTTATTAAATTGGACGACATAGGGGAGCAGTAGTTATCAAAAAGTTTGCGAAGGAGCGCTTTATTGGCAGTTCTTGGTCTCTAATTCGCACAAATTTGTCCATTCCTTGAATTTCGTTCGCTCCTGAATTGAGGCAACTGCTTTATGGGATTACTGGAAAGGTTCTCAATTTACTTTGCAGAAAAGTTCAGGAACAATATGAGGGTTAACAGTTTTCTGTTGGTTGGTGTAGAGAACTTTAGCGGAAGGCTTGTTCTGAGGGCGACGAAGAACGAAAATTATGAGGAAGCAGTGACGTTCGCCAAAGAGGAAATAAACTCCAGTAGTAGTCCGGCCGCGAGCACTAACAGCGGACAATGGAACCGAGTTTAAGGCGCCTGGTGATTTTTCAGGGAGAACCGGTTTACTGTGGAAGCTTTTACGCACCTACATACCACAAGCAAGTGGGCGTGCAGAACTACTAATGGAGAAGATGTAAAGTCAAGTAAGGGCGAATGGTAGCATAAAATTGTGCAGATTCCGAGCTTTTACAGGGCTCGGAAGAAAAAAGGGGAACATTTACCACATTAGCTGGTATTGGGACGAGAATCGACGTGCAATGAGAGGGATGTACCGCCCTTGTATTTTTGGCCTAGCGAAGTACTGGATGACGTGATGCGTGTGGGGTTCGTGGGGGCTGCGGACAGGAACACAGAGAGAGAGAATCTTAGTATCTCTGCAAACGGGGGCTTGTATGATTTCAATCTCTACGAGATAGTGTAAATTAAAGTGTTACAGATAAAAGGGGATGGCATAAATCGAACGCCTCTTTTTACGTGGTTTAACAAGTAGAAAAAAGATTTACCTTAAAGAACCTCAACATGCATATTTCGGGCAGTCCAAAGGCCTCCACTACGGATAGGAAAGATATTTCATGCAAAAGCATGCATCGCAATGAAAATGAGCCATCGTCTGCTTTATTATAATTGCGCACTGAAAGGCAGTTACCCGCCACTCTCACAGCCGAGATCGTTGTCTCTGCAATATCGAAATTTTCAGAACGACCTGGTATGGTTCTTGAATAATTACATGCGATTAATGCATTATTGGGACCCTATATCGGATGTGAGGGCCAAAACAACTGATTAAACGATTCCTGTAATCAAAAAATAAAAAGAAGACTACATAATCGTTGGGACCGGACTGCTTAGACTTTCTCGGCAAGCTCTCTCGGCAAGCTCCTACACTCTATTAATACTCAAGTTCCCAGTAACAACGTTAATGGTGATGAGGATGTAATAGGAGAAAAGAAAAGGAGGGTGCGAAAGTCTGGAGAGGTGTGTAAAGGGCTATCCTAAACGCACAACCTTTCGGACATCTGGTAAAATCGCGGGAGAAATTTTTTTCGATGCGGGTAATACTAAAGTCAGGTCAATTCAGCCCAGGCGTGCGTCTCTTAAATATAAATACTGTGTTTTGGACCAAGGCCAAATTTTGCATCTTCCAGGCATAAATACATATACATATCCTCGCATGAACACCAAATAAAAGGCATCCACCCATGAGCACCAAAGAAAAAACATCTAAAGCTACATAAATCATGAAACGTTTACTCACATCTCTGATTTTACCTTGAAAATATAGCCTTCACTTAAGTCAAAATAGTAGCAATCAACAGTCCTGAGTATAAGAATTAAACATTTTCATCAACTTTATAATGCATTTTCAGAAAAGAACTATCTTCAACAATACTAGACGATTGTGCCAATTTGAAAATACGCATTAACATAGTTTTTAAAAAGCATTGCCAGTTTTCTGTTAGAGCGCTTTTCACATGTCGAAATTGATCCGTCCTGTATTATTGAGCTTTGATTGTAATTAACTTAAAATGGATGCATACAGCATGTGTAAGACTAGAAGTTGCTTTTGAAAATGTATTTTATTTTATGATCGACACATTTATCTAGCCTCGCATAAGATTTTGTGCACAATGTATAATATTCTTACACTAAGCTACTTTTTATCCATTTCTCTTGAATTTATTTGACTTATTTCGTCTATTATTGGATGAGGTGCGCACCTCCACTGAATACACATAGTTGTGGTGAGGCGATAAAGTGTATGTCCACAGAGACATGTGAGAGTGCGTCTGTGTTTAAGGATGAGGCTCATTTTTTATTGGATTCCAGCACTCTACAGTATGAAGCATAATTTTACATTCATGTTCCCTGCTTTTCCTTCAATAGAATCGTGTATATTTGCACTTTAACTACAAACGCTTCACCTGCCATGGTCATATTACACATTTAATCATAAATCGCAGCAAAAAAGCCAGACATATAAAAGAAAAATTTGGGCGTTGCAGAATTATGGAATTAAAGACCGTAAAAATCTTTTTTTGCGCCAAAATGCGCGTCATCATTACTATAAATCATTTATGTTATCCTCTTTCTGCCTCAGAAAGGTTCTACAACCTTTAAAATCCTTCAAAAACTTCCGCGTGGTACTCTTCTGGCTGCTGAAGAGCAAGCAATATCTTAGTACTCGCCAGAGAACAGCTACCGCATACGGCTACTGCGGCCCCCCTCAATTGATTAAAAACTATTTTCACCTTTCGTAAGGCTCCTAGTCTATACTGGATACGAAAAAGAAGCATCATACAGCACTTAACCGGAAAAATGACAGCCATCGACTACTGAGGGAGGTGAAGAAGACCGTTCATAGTTCTATGAGCGCCAGAGAAGATCTCCCATTGTATTTTTCGAAGCAAGGAGGGTTAAAGGAAATCAAGAGAAGCCTTTGTTAGATTACAAGAAGGTGCTGCCCAGCTTTTATTTAGAGGAATATCATAAAAGGGCTCTAGTAGAGTGGATAATAGGAAAAGTAACCCGGAAGGCACAAAAATGGCTCTCGATGATCTTTACCGATGACAAAATATTTAATATAGATGGCTCCGATGATTCTTATACTACCGGAACTATCTCTGGAGTAGAGAGAAATTATTTTCTCGCCATTATCAAATTTGGGTGTATTATAATTTTGGGCTTTTTTAGTTACTGCGTTAAGTAGTGCTTGCAATTCTGGAAGGTGTTCAAGATTCGAAGAAGTACTGCACTAGGTTGAATAACAGTTGCTACCTTGTAAAGCTATGACGCACGGAGATTAGTGGATAACACAACAGAGTAACTGTCCCATGCACGTTTCGGCCTACACTCGGGCTTGGATGGAGGCCAAAAGAATCTAATCGCGTATACGGCCGCCCAGGTCTCTCGATTTGAACCATATAGAAATTCTGTGGATCATGATTGCTCGAAAAGTTTACGAGTATAGAATGTAGTACGGTAGCCGGTAATATCTCCAGGCTGCAATCGTCACGACATGGAATAGCGTTGAAGGAAACAGAATCCAACGCATCGTTGATTATATGTAGCATCGCTGCTTTAATATACTACTCTCAAACAGGGAATAGAAAAAGTATTGATCCTTTCGGGGACTATGGAAGACCATTATTACAATTGAATATATATTTTTGGAACTGCTGAAATTTACTTTTCTTCCCCCGTAGGTCTAGAATGATTTTTTAATCTATTTTTTCACTGTGCTTCTAATGGGCTTACCTTCGGCTTTTTATTGGTAATTTTCAATGATAAACCTGCTAACTCTATAATTTTGAGCTACACAGCACGTTTCTTCCAGCTCCTTCAAGTCATCAACCAATGCATCGCAATTAACGGTACAGTAATATTGTATATCCTGAATACTGTAATAGAAATTTCAGCGAAAGAAATCTTAATTGACCCTAATTTGCGGTTAAAAGCAGTATAGCTGTACTTGTGACAACACTACTTTATTTTCCTAAACGTTTGTGGGCAATATAGTATAATAAGGTCAGTCCCTAATCTTGTACAATTTTGCTTAATGGGATCCTCAGGGGCCTCTTGATGTGTCTGTGAAGCTAACTGGTCACTATTGACAAGAAAAAGAGACAGTAACTGAATACCTATGTTTCTATAACATAGTTTATTGGCTCAAGGTCAATGTCTAATTACAACGGTCCGTCGTCCCTCCTTATGTAAAACTTCGGACCGCTTTCATTGACACGATCCATGGACCATCAATCCGCAGACTGTTCCTATATCTAGAAGCTACTATATTGCTATTGAATATTGCATCCTCCACATGGACATGATACGTAGATTGTTGCTTCGTAGACCGGACAGAAACGAATGGCCCCATTTACGATGCAGGGAAAGAAGATCGGCCAATGCGAATGGAAGATTAGGAAACATTCAGCAGTTTCATACTGTACAAAATATTCCTAAATTGCCTATAGGATAATACAGCTACATAAATATCATTTTTGTAGTACTTGCCGTCCTATGTGTGGCTATTTTTGCCCTTACTACTATTTTAATCTACATGATCTATATTTTATCTATTCTAGTCATCTATTTACACTATGTGAGACAAACTGTTAGTGTTTTCTTTAAAGTAGTGGTGTATAGGACAACTAATAGGCATCATAGTTAGTAAAATAGCATATTTGCTAGAGCTAGACTATGGAACCTACTGGCCTGTAAAACTCCTTGCTGCCTTCGCCATCGAAGTAGAAATCATAACAACAATTCATAATAAATCTACACAACTGCTCTACAATAAGCGAAAGCATCTAATGCTTTTTTCAGGGTTGGTGCTAACGAAGCCCGTCTTCTTCTTGTATTCGTGACCTTTTCGAGACAATCCAGGTGCACAGTTTTTCGGAGAACTTAAAAAGTAAGCCTATTCGCTATTAGATAGCGAAAATACCTTTTTACTATATTTCGCGTTGTCTAGGGCCATTTGAAAGCCGTTAAATACTAATAATATGTATTTTTGTATTCACTTTTTAACACTATTCATTGGGAATTAAGAATCATTCTGCACTCTACATGTCACGCACCCAGCCTGGCCTGAACAGACCAGGGACAGGATTCAATTTTATATCAGCAATCTGTAAGCTGACGATTACTATGTAGTACCCTCCTAACCCTACTGTAAGACCTGTAGACACGTCAGTCACACCGATTTTGCCAAGTGCGCTCTCTTCCGGGACCAATCGAGGACCGGAGCTTTTTAAGGGAGCCAATTAAATATCTAAACGAGGAATCCAGAAATCTTCGAATCAGGCCAATCAAAGTGCACCAGCTATATGAAAAACATATACATAGAGGAAATTTCGTTTCAGATTTGGGCTAATCATAAGAATTGAATTGATTTAATGACTAAATTTTGCGTTACTACGGAATTTTAAGTTGACTATTGAAGTATGCACGTAAAGATAAGTCTTCAGTAAGCTCAAAATTTTCGATTTTTGGATTGAGAATCAGGAAAACTCTTTCGTACAAGTCTTGGAAGCAGCATTTGTTAAGAAATAATTTACTCATTGTATGTGATATCAATGAGGCCCTTGGGTGTATAAAACTAGCGACTATAATATTAAAATAACCGATCTAGAAATCTCAACAAAATTTTTAAACGAATCGAATTTGGATGAAGGCGCTGATGGACAAAAATCAATGATTATATCATTGGGACGCATTCTACTTCCTTTTTGAAACTATGAATTGGGTCAATTTTCAGCGTGAATTTTCAATCTATTGGCTTTATATATTTTTCCACGTGAAAAAATTGTCTTTCGACAATTCAAAGTATACTTTAGCACTCAAGAGCTCAACGATTATTAAAATTCTTTTTCTACAAAATACAAATCGGCCTATAGGAATGCAAAAATATGGCTTTAAACATGAGTATATTTTTTTCACACCAACCTGTGGAAGAACACACTTCTGATTCTCCAGGATAAACCAAAAATGTTGCAATCCACGTTGAGCATCATAAATACTTCTTTTCTCTCCGTAACGAGAAAAAAGCCAAAATTAATTTTTCTTTACAGTAAGGCATCTTTCGTAATATATTCTTGTCAATTTGCTCGTTTTTAGTGAATGGAAGCACACTTAGTGTCTGTTTCTGCAGTAAAATTACGCTATCAATGAGAAAAAATGGGGTTAGCTTGACTATTTTGGTGGCTATAGTGAGTCCTGCAGGGCCCTAGAGCTAAAATTCAGATTTAGTTTGGTTCATAGAAGCACCTGAAAATTATCTCCCCGTTATTTAACGCCCGTCTATGCGTCAGATAATAGTACCATGCCATTTTAGATTATTGCGGTAGTATCATAGCACGTGGTGCGATCATTAGACTTGGTAAGAGGTGCTGGAGAGAGTTTCTCCTGCTTTCTGAAAAGTATCGATTTCATACGCCCAACTTGTGCTACTTTGGTGCCGCAAGCCATCAATATCTATCTTTCTAATTTTTTTAAGGGGATTTTAAAACCCCATAATTTAATACAGTATTCTTTGACCTCCGAAAAGATATCAGTAGACTTAAAGTGGCGTCTAGCCCATATTTTTTTCACCTTAAGTGTATCATAGATCTGCACTACAACAGAAATGTTGAGCCCAAGCGACTCATGTGGAAGAATAAGTAGGTCTTGGGCTTCAAATATTTTAGAGCGAAACAAGATAAAGGCCAAAAATTATGGGAGGTTTCCCTGATGCGTGGAGTATACAATTGTGCAAATAAAACTTTCAGAAATGTCTCGTTTTTTCATTAGAACTTTTTAAAACAATGATCATGTTCTTATAAAAACGGCACTCCTCGCAGATTCATTTTCCTCTCATCCCAAGATCCATCGATGACCTCTACCGTTTCAAGTAGACTTCCTACCTTCTTTTTGTAAAAAATCACAAACTCAAAGACTTTCTCCCCTGCTAATCCAAATGCATTTCATATATTCTGTCGACTAGATTTTTTTCGAATTTGCGCGAATTAACAATCACACTATGTCCTCACATTTTTTAATTTTTACCAGTGGCCATGGAAAGGATCAATGCATGTCCCTTTATGAAGTGCTACAGAAAATTCATCTATGCACCACCTTAATATCAACAACCACATCAACTCACCCGAACACCCCCTCTCTTTCGCCATCAACATGACCCAGCTCCGCCCTTCTCTTACCATCCAAAAATCAACGAGGGCCCCGCGTCCCATTAACGGTTTAGCTTTAATGGAAAATGGGCCGACGGACTACGACGAGTACTTCAGGATGATGGACAAGGAGCGTGTTCGGGAGTGGGTTCGTCGACAATTCTTGGGGAAGGCGGAGGAGTCAGAGGATATCGAAGAAGTCGCGGAGGGACCTGATGATGAGAAAGACGGGGTAGATCCGTGGGAGGTGATGGTGTACAGCCGTGATATGTATGTGGTAGGGGACGAAGGGAGGAGTGAGTGCGTGATTATAATCTCTGACAGTTCAGATGGAGAGGAGGCTGAAGATTGCGAGGAAGGGTTGGAGGATATTGATATTTCCGATGAGGCTATTTATCATTCTGAGCCATTCGAAGGAATTTGCGGAGATTGTATTGGGAGTATGGATAATTCAGAGTAATTGCTCGGTTCGGAACTTGAGGATAACGATTGGGAGGAGGATATATAGATATTTATCTCAGAAGTATCTCTTCACTATTTGCTATAGTCCACATGATTCGCTTGAGTGCATTTTATGGTTCTTAGTATGTTTGTTTGATACTTAATGGTTAGCCCAAAAGTCTATATAAGCTGATTAAACTACTTCCTCTTGTGGAGGTCAAACAAGTTGGCAGACAACTTCAAGTCAAGTCCTCAGTAGTTGGAAGTCTAGAGTCAACTTCAGACCAAAGATCCATTTTTCTTACGCTAGTCACAGAGCGTCAGTGCTAGACTCTACTCCTCCTCCTTGCTCGTAGCCCTCTCAACTGTCTTCCTTATCCACTCCTTTTTGTTCGTTCAACTATACTACAGTAGTACTTTTGTCGCTTACAACTGTGGTGCAATACCAGCTGAAGGCTAGTAAAGCCACTTGTGTGTTCGAATCCCACTTTCTTGGTAGTGTGGTAGAGCTTGGTGGTTTCAGAACCCAGAGTTTTTAGTTCAGAACTCACTAGGACGTACTGTCACTCTATAGCGTTGAACGCTAGGTTGGGTTAGGTGAACCAACAAGAAACCCACCCAGAACAGGGAACTGACCACGGGTCCACCTGAGTAACGATGGTTACTACGGGGCTCTTTTGCCCAAGTTGCAAAACAGTTGCAGTGCTGAATAGTTGCAAGTATGGGGGATATCCCAGCGTAGGCAGTTGGTTCGCCTTTTACTAGTCGCGTCAGCATGGCCGACGAAGCATAAATACTATCAGTTGGTAAAAGTTAGACTAGTCAGGGTAGTTAGAATAAATAACGGTTAAAGTAAAATTAACAATAAAAACAGTGTATTACACCAACAGATGGCTACGCATGCCCGAGCTGGAATGGTGAGCCGTGGTGGCGGTTGCCAATAGTGAGAAATTCGCCATGTGGAATACACTTCCTTACTGCAGGACGAGCTTTACAGGGCGTCCCGCGACATGGACTTTCCATGTGTCCAGACCCGTCGGTTACTGTAGGAAACCAATGAGGTTCCCGAAATAACGAAAATAAAAGGGGGTTTCCAGCATCCATGAATAGCGACTACGCGCTCAATACGCACCGTCATGTGCACGTGGGCTCGAGGCCCGATCAATATGCAGGGATCTGCGTGATCCATCGAAAATAGCCAGGAACTACACCCCCATCGTTAAACGGCGGAGTCGTCGGGTGAGTGATAAACCCATTTGCGACATTTGGATGAACTTCTCGTTTTCGGTATTTAAACCTGAGTGGATCGCAGCCGGACATCATCAGCATCATCTCCACCATCCATCTTACACCTCTAATTCTCTTGGTTATATTTACGACCGATCCATCTGTGCCTTCCTTGTACCATCGCCGTCCCCATTGCAGCGACTGCAGTGCCAGTCCACTTTAATCGCGACAGCACATGTAGTGTTACTCGGGCATCGCGCCAGGCTATTGGACTGACGTCCATCTTCCTAGCATTCCTGCTACTCAAGAGTGGTGTTAAACACCTATCATTCTCTCTGCTTCCAGTGCCCTTTCCAGAACATCCAACTGTCCCGTCGGAGGCTAGCAGTCTTAGCGTGAGTTGAAGCCGTACTGTAATTTGGAATTACGCGCCGTCGTTGGTTTCACCGGTGCTTTTTTGATTTAGCATTTTGCTTGGGCACGGTGCACTTGGTTGTCTTGTAACCCGGCACGCTATCAGTTTTTAAGCGCTTGGCTTGTGACCTTTTGCTTTGTGTACGTCGTGTACTCTCGCTGGGTACTTTCCCCATTTTTGACTGAGCTCGCAGCTCCGCGTTGGATCTTAAGTCCGATCTTATCAACAGTGTTGGGTGACATCAAGTGACTTGTGTGGCTTCCACGCCTGTTTTGTTTTGTCAGATCTTGTATCTTGTATCTTGTCGTGGGATATTACCCTTTGAAGAGCTTGCCATGTCATCTGGCTTTCAAGACTAGAAGGGTGGGAAGTGGGTCGGTGGCGCATTCGTTCGAGCGCCGACCACGGTTTCCCAGTTTCCCAGTCTGATGGAATTCTTCGGGAAGAACCCCCGCGATTACGCAGAGCTCTACGCTAAGGGTCCGTGGCTTGATGCCATTCATCTGAGCAACATAGCTCTCATCGACATGTACAATGTCAACGGGTTTCTTCCTGGGGAAGTCCCCATAAGTGGCGTTGAAGGCCCGTATTGGCGTTTGTATGGCGCGGTGCCTCGCCACTATATCAAGCGTCGTTCGCATGAATCCGAGCATACCGCCTTTTTGGACTTCTTACGTCTTGTGTACAAGCGCTTACGCCGTACCGATAGCTATATCGTAGTCACCCGTGACATTGACGTCGACCAAATGTATTATCGTGTGGACCATGATGTGTCGTACGTCTCCCTTCTACTGGCGATGGAGCCAACTTCGGCTTGGGCTGAAACACCCACTCATACTGGCAACGAATGCATCGTTCTAGGAGTTTGTCTCCGTGTTGATTACAAAGTGGCTAAGCGCCTGCAGTCGTCCTATCACGTGCGCCGGCTCCAGTGGGAACGAGATGCCCGTAAGAGGTTCGGTTTCTTGGTCCCGTACCAGAACATTGAAATTGACCGGATCCGCTTGGACTACTTGGCCCGCATGTATGTGACTCCTCCCAGCTCTTGGGAGCACTTCAAAGTTCCTGATGGCATGTTGGTGGAACTGCCCCCATTCTTTCCTACTGAACTGGTCGTTTCTTAGATCGCCCTGATACTTCCTTCTGGAGAGTTTTCTACTCCGAGTGGGTGGCTCATGTTGCCGTTGCGTGGCTTGCCGAGTTATACGACTCGTTCCGCATGTGGTACATTCCGATAGCCATCATGGAGCAATTTTCCCATCTTAACTTGGACACAGTATTGGGTGGTCCAGCCCATGTGAGAGATTCTCAATCACATCTTGGCGAGTACGCCCGTATCGATTGGGATGATCCCAATATAGTTCCCTTGTTGAATAATCGACGCAAGAATAGCCATACCGGCTGCGGTTGTGGTCGACGCCACCAGAGTTGTGGGTATTACACTTGGTATAACCCCTTTAGCCAGCGTTCCGTGGCTGCAAATGTGGCCAATGCCGAGCGTGTTGCTCCTCGTCATCTGTCTCCGTCCGCCCCTCGCGGGTACATCTACGTCCCGGAGGAGAACGCGCCGTCCTCTCCCATGCAAGATGAAGACGTTACAGTTTCTCCGAGACAGGGAGTGGCGACCACAGGCTCACCTGCCGGGTCTACAGGTGTATACAGTGATGAATTATTGCCTTATGTTATCCGTGAGTTCCTTCGCGCTTGTGGACTCAGTGAAGAAGACGTGACCAAGGACCATGAGGTCGTGTTGGCCTTCGTCCGTGATAGGTTTGATAACCAGGTGGTCGCAACTGACCCGACTGTGGCTTTGCATGCCAATCAAGTTCTTCTGCGCAGGACAGGTATTACCGACAAGCCGGTTGGAATTGGTTCATTTGACCCACTTGAAAATTTGAAGACATACATGGAAAATCATTCCAATGATGAGGTCGAACCTCCGAGTGGTGTCCGTCCCGCACCTGCTATGACGGCCGAGGTGGCTTCGGAGACTTTGCGTACTACCCCGCCGCCCGTGCTGCGCTCCGTCACGGTATTACCTCTGGCGACTGAGCCAGCCAAGGTGGCTTGTGTGCCCATTACCAAGCTTTCTCAACCGTCCGCGTTGGAGCGTGCGAAGGAGACTGCGGCGGCTTTCCGGGCTGAGCAAACCAGCTTTGTTGTGGCGAGCTCACCTGTGTTTGCTTCTGTGCCGTTAGTTGTCGTTGAAACGACTGCTAATGTAGCTACGCAAGCTTACCGTTCTGATGAAGGTGTCCCGATGGAGGAGGGGACCCCGAGAAGACCGCTGATGCCGGTGAGAAGTGAGTAGTACTTCTATGTAACTGCATAGCTCATGTGGTAACATTTCGTTGGCGACTAGTGCCCATTGAGACAAAGTAAATTTTTCGTTGGCTTAATGCCGTGTTGTTTTGATACCTGCCCGATAGTAGCTCGTAGCTTCGTCGACAAGAGTAATCCTTTATAGGTATCCGCTGCGTAAATTGTAGTCCAGAAAAGGACTTAAGTTTCCCTGACTAAAATTTTGTTGTGGCACCTAGCCCGTAGCTTGAGAGGTTATCCCACTTGTGCCTCATTGATGTTGGGCGGAAGAGGGATGCTTTCCTTTTGCAATAGCGTAGGATCGATGATCTTGGCAATGAAGCCACCGATTGCCATGTATTTTGGCTTGAGGGGTACTCATACCATTTAACTTGGTAAAGGGCTTCCCCGTCATCGGCGTTACCATGCCCAACGATGTCATTAATGACAAACTCTTCGCGAGTGTAGTCATTACTTGGATCGAAGGCCTCTTGTGGACTTGATGTCCGGGGGTTGGTAAAATGACCAGAAGGTATACTGCCCCCGCTCGACGGCGTACTGGATACAGTATTGGCGTTCGCGCCTTGGGTGGTATTATTACCTTGAGATCTAGCCCGAGATCGAGAATGGGTGACGCGTCTCGTGACGGTAGTGGTCCTTTGATCTGCAGCAGCTTCACTGCCAGTAGTGGATACAGTATCCATTTGTGAACCTAGGTTCGGTTCAAAAAGCTGTCTGGTTGGGAGCCCCATCGCGGGGTTACTGGTTCCCAAAGCGTGGTCAATACCATTTTCTTGAACGCATTTCGTTGGACTCGACGTCCCATTTTTATCCATTTAGGACGTCCTTGTTGGTGGCGGATCACCTGTATTCGTCAAAGAGCTCATGACTGGTTTGGGATGCACTGTTGTTTAGGCTACAGTACCCTCTGTGGTTTTCCTCCGGCCAATTTATAACGCAGTGAACTTTTGTTCTGCAACTGCCGGACCCACCGTGATGTCAAGAGTGTCATCAATGTTGGACTGAGTACCTCCAGGGTGCTGGGCTATCGTGCCCAAGGGTGGTTTGTCTTGAACAACGTTTTGCTGTCGAGCCTCTTTGGCCGTCTTTGAAGACAGAGTTGACGTTAGCGTCTTCGCTTCCGCTCCCCTCTCATTAAGAGTGGAGTTATTGCGGTGGACTACAGTCCGTGTAGTGGCGATCCGACGCCCTTGACGCGCTATTTTCGTTCGTTTGCGCATGCCGTTGGCTTTGCTGCCCATATTGGAGGAAACAATTTTCATTTGAACGGGGTCGAGTCCCAATGGCGCCGATTTTGCGGTAGCGGCGGGTGACGTTGAGCCATCACACTGGGTTCGAGACCCCATAGAGAAACCTGACTGCTCGACTACTGCAGTCGAATTAGGAGACTGGGACTGAATCCCTCGAGTGTCTTCATGAGCCTTTTTGTCGTTGGGGGTGGGTTTTGAGCCAAGAACCCCAGGAAAACGGACGACTACAGTAGAAAAACTACTCGCCTTCTCGACCTGAAAGTCCGGATTCGATGACCTTTGAGGCTTTTTCGCATTTGGTTGCCCACTTTGAGGCGCTTAGACGCCAAGAGATGGCTTTGATTGAGCACTTGCCGAGTTCATGTCGTCGTACGACTTCTGTTGTGAAATTGGGATGGGGACAGTTGCTGATGGAGTGATGCACGTTCCCCTGACTCCTGCGCAGGAGTAGTTGTCTCCGCAATAATTTCTTCAGCAACTTTTTCTGGCTCAGAGCCCTGATTGGCTAATCTCCAAAATTGGTGACTCATATTGCTCGAACTGAATATGATTCCAGCGTTGCCCTGATGGGTGATTGCAGTATCGACGAGAGATGGCAAATCAGGCAATCCCCTTTCACTGCTCCGTTACGGAGGCGGAATACTCGATCTGAAAAACCTTCATGTGGCACTTGTTGGCCTGTGATTGGCCCCGGGCCTTTTGCGTCAGCAATCACTGGATCGCTGCCGTTGGCAAAACTGCCGGTTGTTCTGGTATAACTTGAACCTGTTTTTGAACGTGCCCGCCCCGGTCAGAACCAGTTTGGTCTGCACGACTCGAAGTTAAAGAGGCTGACTTGCGTCCGCCATTCCGAGTGCCCTGTTTATCCTGGCTCGCTGCCATTTGATGACAACGTGGAGGGCTATCTTTAGCAACTATTGGCGCGGTTTCGCTGCCTAAAGTGCCATCCTCGTGGCGAAAAGCTGCCAAAGGTGCCCGCAGGTTTGCCTTACTGAAGGCCTCTTGTTTGCGTGAACTATTCAAATTCTCACCCTGCTGCAGCGTACTGCTAATTTGGGCTACAGAGTGGTACACTGCTGGGTCATCAGTAACCCTTTCGCTGGATATATTATCCATTCTTGTCTCTGGATTTGCATCCATTCCTAGGCCTCTTGGGCTATCAGTTGCAATAACAGCATCGACGGGTATCCGTCCCTTGCTCGCGTTGGGGTCTAACCAGCTGTCAATTGGTGTGCCTGCTCGCGTAGCGGGTTGCGATTCACTCGCTTCATTGGAATTTATGCCTTCAGTAGGTGGTAAACCCGAAGTAAATAGGGGTCGAGAATTCTTCTTACCCTTATCCTGTTGGTCAGTGACCTTTCTTGACTGGCTTAAAGCCATTATCCTTGGACGGCGGCGTGGTTTCCCAGTGGGTGCATCCCAATCATCATCGAGACCTTCAACATCTTCGTCTATTTCCTCTTGGCTTCCTTCAGGGGACCTCCCTCGTTAAGTGTGGAGTGCGTCCACTGTCTAGGGTTTGACTCTTCCCTTGTTGTGGGTACGACTGACCCTTCGTTGGTAGGTACCGTTACATTATCGGGTACTCCTGCATTTGCGGCAGGTGAGTCATTGTGCCCTCCTTGCAAATCTAATTGCTGCTCACCCTGTTCCGGGTTGGAGAACACTTGGGTTTGGTCCCCTACTTGACTATCACTTGGGACACATGAGCCGGTAGTTGTACCGGACTGGGTGCCCACACGACACGGTCGCGAGAGATCCGTTCGTGATCGTCTCCGATCTTGACGACAACCGTCTTATTCGTTACGTCGATGACCTCATAGGGTCCATCAGCGACAAGTGCCAACTTATGTCTGGCAGTATTCTTACTCCAGTACTCCTTACGTAGGAACACGTGAGATCATTTCTCAATTGACCCTTGCAGAGGTCTCAGGCGGCGATCAAAGTTATCTTTATAACGCTTTTGGCTCTTAGCCAGTTCGTAGGTCGCTGTCGACATCTATGACCTTAGCCATTTTTGCCACTTGAGCGCATATTGTGCTCGATCAGGAACTTCCTTGACCTCAGGCTCAGCATCTACTGCGAGCGCTGGGGGAGTTCTACTGAGAACAAGCTCAAATGGTGCAACCTTGGTAGAGGTATGCGGCTGCGTATCGTACGCATAAGTAAGGGCATCGGAGAGCAGGTCCCAATCACGCGGGTGATCCGCAATGTAATGACGTAACGCTGCCAATATGGTTCTGTTAAACCTCTCGACTTTTCCGTTGCACTGGGGATGATAGGTGGAGGTGAAGAAGTTCTCGACACCTATCAACTTGCAGATGCTCTGGAACAACTTGGCGACGAACTGCGGTCCGTTATCTGATAACAGATACTTCGGTGGTCCATAAACAAAGACCCAATGGCGAACGAATGCCTTTGCGATATTCATGGCCGAAATGGTCTTCATTGGTACAGTCCTTACCACTTTGAGTAGCGGTCTACAATGACCAAGAGGTATTTGTTACCACGTTTTGAGCGTATCAGGTCACCTAAGATATCAATGGATACAAATTCCAATGGCTCTCTGACCGGAAACAGCTTCATAGCTGTGGAAGAACGACGAACTTTCACCCTTTCGCGTGCGCATTCAGCACAATTCTTGGCTGTCACGTAGCAATCAACGGCCATGGCAGGCCAATAGAAGTATCGACGGAGGGAGGTGTACAACCTTCTACCCCCTGGATGTCCTGCCACTGAAGAGTAATGACTCAAATATAGCACTCGAGGCTGCAATGTTATCGTAATAACAATTTGAGGATTCGATTCCACGAGTCGGACCAAGAGTCCATGGGAGTTAACCGCAAACGGCAACCTCTGCCCCCCGTTAAGCCGGGAGCGGATCAAGCGACAGAACGTATCCCCGAGCTGAGCTATGAGTAACTCCTCAATTTTAATGCGTCGAAGCGTAACAGGAGGTGGTAACCTAGGCTCTGCTTCTAAGAGTTGGTCGTTTTCTTCGAACTGAGAGGACAAAATTCCATCATGATCACAAGTGGAACATGTTTCCTTATCGGAGTTCTCTTCACATGAGTCCATCGACTCTCGCGTGTGGTGACATTCGGAAGACGATGTGTCCTCAACGAATAGAGACTTGCAAGGCGATCCGCGCCGAAAAGAATGAACATATTTGTTCCCTTTCTGAGCTTTAAGCTCCTGATGAGTTTCAAACTCAAGATTGCAAACAGAGTCAACGTCTGTTGCATAACATGGGATCTCAAAATCCTCTTGGACTGTCGTTTCCCCTAAGGTCAACAACCTGGATAGTGTATCCGCTTGGCAGTTCTTAATGCCTTTCTTGTACTTGACAACAAAGTCAAACTCGGCCAGGCGTAATCGCCATCGCATCAAACATCCCGATGGATCGTTGATCTCCATAAGCTATCTTAAGGCATTGTGTTCTGTATTTACCTCGAAATTTTCCATTTGAAGGTACGCTTGAAGCGTCATAAGGCCCCATACAACAGCCAAACATTCCTTCTCGGAGACAGAGTAGTGTGTCTCTGCTTCAAGAATTGATCGGCTCCAGAAGCCAAGTGGTTTTCGAGTACCATTTGGGTAAGTCTGGAACAACGCACACCCAACTTGGTAATCGCTGCTGTCGGTATCGAAACTGTATGGCAACCCTGCCTTGGGTAAAGCAAGCACCGGTGGTGTCGTTACCTTCTTGATCAATGTGGTGAAAGCACTCATTTGTTCTTCATTGAACTCGGGGAGCTTGAAGGCTTGGTCCTTGCGGAGCAACTTGTTCAAAGGGCCTTTGATGTGCGAGTACCGAGGTACGAACCTCCGGTACACATTGCACAAGCCCAGGAAAGACCTAAGTTCCTTCTTGTCCCTTGGTGACTTCGCGAGCCTTACTGCGGCAGTAACAGCCTTATCGGTTTCCAACCTTCCGGGCCTAATAACATGACCAAGATACTTCACTGTATCGCGGAAGATATCACACTTCTTCAAGTTCAGTGTGACTCCTGCGTTGTGGAGTATCGTGAGGATTTTCTCGACATGACGATAATGCGTCTCAATATCTTGAGAGTAGATGATTACATCATCAAGATATACTAGGCATGATTGCCACTTGACCCTTGCGAGCAGGATATCCAACGCTCGTTGAAAGGTCGCGGGGCATTAGTAAGCCCAAATGGCATTCGCTTAAAGCGATATAAGCCTGCGTGGCATGTGAAAGCCGTCTTGTCGCGATCTTCTTTCGCAATTGGCACTTGCCAGTATCCACAGTTGCAATTCAACGTGGTGAAGATGGTGGCATCACCAAGTGAGTCAATGCACTCATCCATCTTGGGTATGGGGTAAGTATCCCGGAATGTCATCGCGTTGAGGCGACGGTAGTCGATACAGAACCTAAACCCTCCGTCCTCTTTGGGGCAAACACAACTGGTGAAGCCCAAGGAGAAGACGTTGGTTCAATAACACCATTCCTGAGCATGCGCTCAACTTCGGATCGAACCACTTCACTTTGCTTCGGACCAGCCCGATCGGGTGGACAAGCAAACGGACGTGACCCTGGTATTAGGTCAATATGGTGTTCCGTGGTGTTGATTTCACCAAGATCCCCGTTCCACATTGCATTGAACTTCATGAGGAGTTCCCTCATTCGTGGCCGATGAGCCTCTGTGAGATGATCGACAGTAATGTCCTCCATATCTGGCGCTTTGGCCTTGCTGTACTCCAAGGTTTTCTTTAACCTTTCATCTTGGACTTTCTCGTCCATCAGCAAAACTGGTTCCGGTTGGGCTTCAGTGGACTTTAGTCCTAACACATCCCCGACAGTGAAGTTACTGGGGAACGTCGCGGTGGGATGCGGTAGTGCCAAACCAACTACCAAACTCTTCATTAGCCTCTAGGGCTTCGGACTGAAATTGGCCACAAGGATCTCGAACGGTTCGTCTTAGATCACTTGGGCTATCCCATTAGTGGCAATTACGCCTTTCTTGTCATACAACAGTTGCCTTGGTTGTATGAAGATGACTCCTGGACGCTTCGTGGTCACTGTAACCATCTTCTGAGACATCGGGGGATCTCATCGGCTATAGCAACGCGTATCTTCTGGGTAGTTCGCTTCCTCTGGTCTTCGTGCTCCAACTCCGGCGACAACGGGACCGCACTGGACGCTCTTGCCAATGTTCGTCGTACGATCGGCACATAGGACCCATCGTCCAGTTCAACTGCGCGCATCCGGGGGAAGATACCTTCAACACAACGGTCGCAGAAATCACAACCCAATATCACGGGTGCAGCAAGTCTTCCACAGACAACAAAGTCAACCTTGACTACCAAATGTCCTAGTCGGACCACAAGGGGTACTGTCCCCACAGTAAGTACTGGTTTGCCATTAGCATCGGCAATGCTGGGCATCGGTCTTATTCTCATCCGTTCAAGGAGAAACGTTGGCACGAGTTCTTTACGAACAAAGTTGGGACCAGCTCCCGTGTCCAAGACCGTGAGCTGTCTAACTAATTGGCCAGTACTATGGTCAACGTCGGCATATACCTTGTAATTGCGACGGGCCATGAGAAAGATCGCATTCGGCTGCATCTCATCCACAACGCGACGCCATGGCCTGCGAAGTTGCAAGATTTGCGCTTCGTGAGATCTTTGTAGGATCTAAAGTCCTTAGATGTGGAATTTAATTCCTGTCATGGTGGTCTCTCACCAACTTGGGCTCCTTATTCCTTGCCTTCCCTTCGGCTTCGGAAGCCTTCGGGGATGACTTCCCAGTATCGGAAACGTGAACCCTGCCTAGTTTTCCGCCTACGAATGCGTATTCGAGGGCGTTGCAAGACAACCGGGTGGCGTTCAGTTGCCATAGGAGTCGGTCGTGACGAAGTGGTCGACGACTGACCCGAAGTGGCATCCGCCTTCATAGCTGCAATTACCCTAAGGTAACTCTGCTTTGGCACTATGGCCTGTTCTTCTGGAGTCAAAGACTCAAAATTGGACACGATCGTCCCCAACTCGCGTGCCGGGAGTTTGCACTCTGGCGAGATATGCCCCTTCGCATAACACAAGTGACAGATGATCACCTGAGGTCGTTTGGCCGGGCGGTTGTCCTTCCAACCTGGACGACTGCGTTCCACATGAGCTGAGTGCTCCTGAAATGCAACACGGGGTGCGGGTACGACACGAGGTGCCATAGCCAACAGCTGATCGTCCTCTGTCACGTATTACGACGGTACTGTGGTGCTAGGTAAATGGACGTCGGGATCGACGATCCTCCTTGCATGAAGTAGGCTTCCCCTTCGCCTTGGTGAGCTGTTTGCTCAAATTGGGACGAACCCTCACGGAATTCTTCCGACGACTCGGCAATGAATGCCGCAGATGGCCTCTCACGTTTGGGCCTTAACAATGGCGTTGACGCCTGACGGGGCTTTGGGACTCCAAGTCGCGCAAGGAAGGTATCGCCTTCATCTTGTGCAAAGTGAACAATCTGTTCCAACGACAGCCTGCGCTTCGAGGCTTCCCTATGCCTGGCAACAAGTGCCCTTATGGTTGGGATGAGACCATCCACGAAGTAGGTGGTCTTCTCCCAGTCTGGGAATACATTCCCACATCGGCTACTAGCTTTGGATACCCTCATCGCGAAGGTAACTTCATCTTCTCCGGGCTTCTGTGCCGATGACCGTAACTGCTGTATCGCGGCCCGAATGGCATTGGGGGTTGCGTAAGTACGGAGCATGTACTGTACGGCCTCCGGCCAATTGAAGATGCCTCCACTTGAGCGCTATGATACAGTCTTGACGCTTCGGAATTGAGATGCGGCCTGTCCCTTCAGAAAGTAGGGAAGGGAAATGAATGCCTGGGCCTCACTCATCTCCAATGTGTCGGCTTCATCGACAAACCTGGAAAGAAATTCCAATACGAGGATGGGGTCCTCACCAGAGAAGGAAGTGTCCCGTAACGTGAGCTCGAGTCTCTTGATCTGGTCCTTTACCTTCCCTGTTTGGCGTCCCGTCCTTGCGTGGCTTCTATTTGCCAATCTGTACGTTCTGTACGAAATTGCCCTGTCGAAGTGAGGGTTTTGGGCTTGAGCACCTTGAAACCCTTGAACTTCGGGCCTTTTCTGCGCTAATGAGTGCTCCTGACCTTGTGCTCACTGCTTGAGTCCTCAGAGGACGACGTGTCATCGTCAACTCCGGTCTCTGAAGAAGACTCAGAAGAGCTGGACGACGAGTCCGATGGACTGTCATCAGAGTCATGGTGGCGACGCTTGCCTTTCTCCTTCTTGTGGCCTCTGCAGCCTTTTGCGCGACGAGTCTTGCTTTCGCGACGCCTGCGTCTCTTGGACTTATCGTCCTCGTTGGGATACGCGATGTCCTCCAACTCGTACTTGTCGAGTGGGTCATCCTTTTTCTTGTTGGCATGACTGCCTTTGCGGGATCCAGTCCCTTCAGCTGGGGCTTCGGCTTTCGCCTTAGCTTCCTCAATATCCTCTTGGGCATGAGTACCCTGGGATTCCATTAGATGGTTAACATCACCTCGAAGAGTTCGTAACTCACGTAGTATGGCTTCTTCGCCAGTAGTGGCAGTATTACCAATGAGCCTGTATGTGTCCCAACGTTCCTTGACGGCCTTGATCAGGTCATCCCGGAGGGTAGCAACCACTTGGTCGACGTGTGTAACCATGCGATTGTATGTAAGTTGATCCTCAATCTGGCAGATTGCCTTAACAAGGGGATCGTAGTCATCCTTCGCAGGAGTGTCCTTCCCTTGACGGGTTACTGTAGGCTCAATGGGATTAGAAGTGGGATCGAGTCCCAAGGTAGACTGTCCAGAAACCGTGGCGGTTTTAGGAGCTGTCTGGGTCTGTGGCACCGAGACCTTAACAATGGAGTTTTCCCTCCTTCTGGCGTTGGCGCCTCTGTTTCTGCTTGAACTTGCGATCTTGCGGCGGGTAGGTCTTCCATAGCGGGAACCTGCGGTCTTTGGCCAAACACGGCCTCGATCTCCGGACTCGCCCTTGATGGCTTTCTCGTAGCCATATGGTCTCCTACAAAATCTTGAAAAAAGCAACGCGAACGCAACGAAATCAAAACAAAAACACAAAAACAAAAACGAGTGCTCGAAGCACGTTCTAGGTCGGGAGACCAGTTTTGTGGTGCAATACCAGCTGAAGGCTAGTAAAGCCACTTGTGTGTTCGAATCCCACTTTCTTGGTAGTGTGGTAGAGCTTGGTGGTTTCAGAACCCAGAGTTTTTAGTTCAGAACTCACTAGGACGTACTGTCACTCTATAGTGTTGAACGCTAGGTTGGGTTAGGTGAACCAACAAGAAACCCACCCAGAACAGGGAACTGACCACGGGTCCACCTGAGTAACGATGGTTACTACGGGGCTCTTTTGCCCAAGTTGCAAAACAGTTGCAGTGCTGAATAGTTGCAAGTATGGGGATATCCCAGCGTAGGCAGTTGGTTCGCCTTTTACTAGTCGCGTCAGCATGGCCGACGAAGCATAAATACTATCAGTTGGTAAAAGTTAGACTAGTCAGGGTAGTTAGAATAAATAACGGTTAAAGTAAAATTAACAATAAAAACAGTGTATTACACCAACAGATGGCTACGCATGCCCGAGCTGGAATGGTGAGCCGTGGTGGCGGTTGCCAATCGTGAGAAATTCGCCATGTGGAATACACTTCCTTACTGCAGGACGAGCTTTACAGGGCGTCCCGCGACATGGACTTTCCATGTGTCCAGACCCGTCGGTTACTGTAGGAAACCAATGAGGTTCCCGAAATAACGAAAATAAAAGGGGGTTTCCAGCATCCATGAATAGCGACTACGCGCTCAATACGCACCGTCATGTGCACGTGGGCTCGAGGCCCGATCAATATGCAGGGATCTGCGTGATCCATCGAAAATAGCCAGGTACTACAGCAACACCTCCCTCTTGCGGTAGTTGGTTCTGAGTATCTCTTCTCTCCACGATTTACCCCTATCAGATCAAAAGGCAAAACGACGGTAAATTGCTCGAGTTGATCAACAATAGAGATGATCCCTGCAGCTTTCACTATGCTGAAACACCTATGTCCTCCTCCATCCGCCTAATTATTTCCGTTCCTGAAATCAAAGGATCCCACTTATTCTGACATGACTTTCAGATTTGAACGCGACGAATAACTACTTTGTCGCGAAAACAACATCGTGAATACTCAGCAATACAATAGAGGGAATATTGGGGGTTATGTGCCCGTTTTGCGGTGTCTGTGAGGCAATGAACTACAGGATTGTGAATTTCACTCAAGTGTCAAAGAGGGTCTCGGCATGAGACCAACCATCGAGGAATCAGCGCCTGTCATCATGTCTCTCACGGAAAGCTCTAAGGAGCTATCGAAATCTATGTGGACGTAAAGTACTATGGTAGGCACATATACATGTAGTTCAAGGGGCAGGTATTTGAAAGCCTAAACAGGCTCTACCCAAAACCTCAGGTATACGAAATGTTGAACTCTCAGTTCTGTAATAAGGACGAAAGCACCCATTAATTTTCTTATTACACAAGAACGCCACGTAAGGGAGATAACCCTAGCGCCAGTAGATAGTACCTTTGAAGAATTTCGAAAGTGCCGCACCATGTTATCATGGTAAGACAAACGCCAACTGGATCCGTACTGTTTAAGCAACCGAGCCGTTCGATTAACAGATCGACGTTATAAAAGACAAGGATCACTTATTTCAATATTCCGGGCCACAACCAACCACATCTTTCAAATATTAGATCACCCCACATTTCCCCTTATTTCAGCAATGCTATCAATCTTGTCATGTGCAACGGTCTATCCTACTGTAGGCTGGAAGACAATTCACTCTGAGTATGTATTCCGACGCTGCTTTCGCCGCAAGATAACGATCTTTCGTCAACGCTAATTTACATTATTCTTGTAACTGATTGTTTTAGCTGAGCACAGGGGTCGACCATCTCAGCAAAAATCAAAGCGGTTCAACTATTCGATAAGAAGATATTTGTATGTCTTCGCGGGTGGGTTCTGTTGGATTTTTTGACTGCAAGGAAAATGAGGTGGCGCTTGATTCAAGGTTACCGCTCACTGGTTTACGGACTGGAAACAGCTTTTCGATTCAGTAAAGAAAGGTAAGAACCAACTGGAAATCGCCTGATAGTAGCAGTACGATTCACGCGAAAGTCCGACGAGGAGAAAGAGATACAGAGCCTAAAACTGGGGTCGTCAGTACTACCGAAAGTCCCGCTGACTGACTTTGGAAAATGAACGGACACCGCTTCTTTTTTGCCAGCGTAACAAGCTCCAAGCAATTCTGAGTGGAAGAGTGGAAGAGTGTTTATGATGGTTAGTCAGAGAACTGTTGTATCGATACAGCACAGCACAGTACTGTACTGTAGCATACTGTAGTACTGTACTTTGACAGAAGTGAGCACATGGATTTCCTTCCTATCCTCACGATCATGACTGCGCATTTCAGCCCTGCAGAAAACACAAATTCCGCATCCATATTCTGCAGAACCATTCTATTCATAGCAAAATTCGGCGTTGGCGCACCAGTCTCCGCTGCTTTCAGCACTCGGAGCGCATTTGGACGCAACTATTCTACCGCGCCACACTCCATTCGTATCAGGGCAGCAGCAAGGATGATGACTCCACATCATTTCACCACCTGCCCACAATTCCAACTCTTTAACACTGCAGCCTACCGTTTTACCCCAACCCATTGCAATCCCTTTTCATGGACAGGCATCACGTCTACAGCCGTAAGGAATGCGCAGACTTTCTTGGCACTTTTCCCGCGAAAAGGCCCGCAACAAACTCCTCAATTCCTTTTGCGCAACGCTCTACTATCTCTCATCTTCCTACTACAAGCACTATTCTCGTCAACCACGCCCTCTGGGCAACACACTACAATCTCGCCTTCTCCCACTTCAACTACTCCTCTCGGCAGTGACCCCCGATAAGACTTGTCCCTCACCACACCATTCAATTCGTAGTCCACTGCCCAACGTCTTCGACCCCTCATTTCATTCCCCATTTGCGCAAAATCTACTTCAACTCTTCACCTCGCTGCAATGCCTTTGTATTCGTCCACTCTCAACGTCCAAGCACCACTGGCACAACACCTGTCTTGCTCACGCCCAATGTACATACACCATTGCCTTCCTCTCTCCTCTCAGACAGACCAACCGCTGCGCGCCAGTGTTCCGGTCATGCGTTTCTGGCCTTTTCCAGCTACCCACCTAGGCCAAGTACTCGTAGCTCGAGTTACTGTCCTCTTGACGCGCCAGGTACTCTCGGTTAATCAGCTCTTCAATCCTGTTTTTGATTGCTCTTGGTTCTGGTTTGAACACAGGATTACACAGCTTACTCACTTCCATCAGTAACCTTTGGTGATCAAGTGTCTTGTGCTGTTTCATCACCCGAACTATCGCGGCTTCAATCGCATGTCTCCGGTCTTCCACTACCGTCTCATGCGCAGCTTCTTTCTCCTCCTCGCTGATCCGTGCTGTCGGCATCGGGATGTTTAACCGCCTTTTTGGTGAAACAAATTTGTGATTCAGCCGAAACACATCCGAGGTATTGAAATCCTTAGACTTTGGATCCTTTGTAAGCAATGGGTATTTCTTCGTCATGAGGGAAACCAACGAAACCTTGATCAAGTCCTCACCACTCGAAACTGGTTTCCCATCTTTGTCAGTCGCTCTGCTCTTCACAGCTTCTAGAATCTGCCCATAAGTTACTTCGTCCGTCGTATTAAACAGGCACAGAATACACAGCTGATGAGTAGACACGTGCAGCTCAATCTTTTTGTAAGGCTTCTTCCCTACAAATAACGTTGTCTCCAGAGAGCCCTTCCCCAGCGAATGCACCCAGCGAAGCACCCTTTGCGATGTGTTGATATCGTAGTACTCACGAAAGCGCCTTTCACATGCAGCAAGCTGTGGAGGAAGCAAAATGACATCTTCAGAGTACGTTGGCCAGTGCCCGGTAGTCAATACCCGCACGTTGAAGTCTACGCCACCCACCAGCGCTCCTCCAGATGAACTCACACCATCTCCCTCTCCGGTATGGTTTAATTGGTTCCACTCTGTGAACTTGGCCTGGTGAGTCTCCTTGCTCATGTTGATGTCCATGATCATGCCTTCCAATTTCGAGGTATAGTGAGAACCGCAGCTCTCCTTCAACTTCAAAATTAAGAAACGTTCGCTCTCCTCCGAGTTGAACCTCTCCAATAGAAGTCGCTTCGCAAGTTGCTTTCGACAAAATTCCTGGAACACATCCTTTTCGGACAAGTATGTGAACAACTTCACGAGCTTCTCCAGCTGCGCCTCGACGTCATTCTCAGACATCTTCGCGCCCCTCCCACCCGTATTAAGTAGTGAATCGCAATAGTTTGCAAACAGTTGCGCCGTTGCAGAGTCACCCACTTGTTCATTGACAAAGCGCTCGAACGCCTCCTTCATGGCCTTGTTGAACACAGCATGCTTACTAAAGCAGTTTGTCACCAGATCCATGTAACGATCATGTAGAGCAAGCAAGCTCTGGATAAAATCAGGCTTCTCTGACGAGGAGCTCGCCGTCGGAGACGGGCTCACAACGGCAGAGGATGATGACGGCTGATTTTTGTCGATATCGGTCATCGCCCTACTGGAGGTAGCCGCGCTGCCACCTGCTGACTTTGAGTTTGCCAAGCGGCTACGTTGCTCCCGTACAAGTTCCATTCCTTCCTTCTGGATGTGATTCTTCAAAATCTGCCCAATGGGCACAAGGCCTTGCGGAACGCGTGAATACAGTCGATAGAGGCGCTGTAGGTCATCCTGCTTGTTATTCTCTAGCAGGGCAACGAGACCTGAATTTTCTTTCGCAAGCATCTTGGCTTGATGCGTAATGAGCACCTCCTTTTCATAGACGCGAAGCAGTCTTTCCTGGGTTTGCGAATTCAGGTAATGAGCGGCACGTTCGAGCTCCTCTGCAATACATGAATCGGCCTTGACCATAAAGTCGGGAAACGAATCCTCCTCTGCCCATTTTGCCGATGTGCGGCAATAAAACTCTGCTGTATGCTCCAAGAAGGGCCCCTCCCATTCGGCGGTGTAAACATCCAATTTGCCCATTCCCATCTCGACAAAAATATCGAGCACTGCCTTGAGAAGAGAGCGATCGACAGATTCACCATCACGCTCGCGTCGGACAATACTCAAGGCGGCGCTGCGCACATCCGGAGCCATAGAATCAAACACTTCCTTCTTAAAACACATGTAACCCGCATTCTCCAAGGTAGGTTCCTCATGACGTTTGACATAGTAGCGATCGATGTAGGAAAAGGTTCGAGTAACCCACTTGACCATAAGCTTATGATTTGCCCATCGACGACCAAGCTCCTTCAGCATGGCCTCCTCCCCGCGAACGCTGCGAAGGGCGGGAAGAGCAGAAGAGCGAAGATAACTGCGGAGTGTACTTTGAACGCGCATGTAAAGATCCTTGGGATAGGGACGCGGTGTTTTCTGGGTGCACAATCTGTAGACGGTGGTGTAAATCTGATTCCACTCCCTCGGTCCATGGAGACCGTGGCGACGACGGTGGTCCCCATCGGCGTCGAGGACGGCAGCGAGCGGCTTGAAGCCGCGAGATTCGATGATAGCCCAGCCGGCTTCGATGTCTAGGCCGTCACTATCCATGGCTAAGGCAAAGGTGCAAGGCGGTGGTGTGGGACGCAGCGAGCGTTCAGATGGGTGGGGAAAGTTGAAACGACTTTGGATTGTGGGATGAGGGGAGTATGTTATCAAGAGTGGAGAGTGTGTTGGAATAAGGGATGTAAGGGAGGGTTTTAGAGTGGGGTCCGAAGTGAGCGTGCGGTAGCGTGTAACTTGAATGTGTGGATAGTAAATCAAGGTTGTTCGACGTGGAAGAGAAGAATAATGTTACTGAAGTGTGGCGCGAGAGAGTTGAAGAGCGCGGGGAGGACGCGGGGTCGGTGCGATATGATGCCTAAAGACTGTCTGGAATGGGTTGGGGTCTGGACGGATGGCGAGACCGTGTGAAGGAGGTGCGGGAGGTTGGACAGCTTAACTTGGAGTTTATGGCGGCGATGTCACACCGCACTGATGAAGGCAACCGCAATACTTTCTCTTGGTTTGGTGAAACCGCAGGAAAAAAAGTTTTGAATAAATTTTGAGTTATTACCAAGACGTTTCCTGGTGCGCGTCGCAATCCAAACTAAAATTAATGTAAAAGAAAGCCAAAAAATAATAATAATTACCAGCTGGTCCAGTAAAGCATCGTGAACAAACGTCATTACAGTATAACGTGCATTTGTAAGCTTTGTCATAATAATTCCTTCAATTTTGGTCTGCTCCAACATTTCACAACTGTAATGCATGGAGTTGAAATTACAAGGCAATTGCAAGAACCAGTCTATTTCCCCTTTTTACTTTACAACACATGGAGTTTAACTACTGTAATGTTTAGTGTAAGTTGTTTGTGTGGTCAGCTACTGTACTGTACTTTAGTTGGAATTAGCACTGTACTCCACTGCATAGCACGAGCTATTCATTATGCTACACTCTATTTGGTATTTAGGACGTATTGTGCAAAATACCGACAGATGTATAGCTGATCTCATTTTTCATGGATTAAAAACACCCCAAATTTACCCCTTTATAGAATAGAGTACTACCCGTTGGCGGTCGATCCAGTGCCGCTCGGATCCTGCAGCGGACACGCTTGTACTGCACAGGATTGACGTGGCACTGCGACGGAAAAGTTTCAACCCAACCAGCTCGCTACTTAACCTTGGTCTCACTCTGTCCTGCACTGTGCGGAATTCCGTAAGCTCTTGTCGTCGTCGTTACAATCGTTATTCCGCGTTTCACGGATCAGAAAATCCCCGGCAACGTCCGAGTTGGTACAAGTTTTGGATTTCATTGCAGTCCTGGAGGAGAACGTTTTGTGCCGCTCATTGCAATATTATAGATTTTACAGTCGAGGAACGTATTATTTTAATCAAACGGTTTTACCAAACGGTTTTGCCCTACAATTTTGTTCAAATAAGGTAACCCATGATATCTTCAACGGATTGTTGTCAACATTACACTACGTCGGGAAGTGTAAATTACAGCTTTCGGTAGAATGGGGGGAAATTTTTGGGTTATTTTAATGCAGGGACAATGTGGTCGGTAGAAAGTGATCCAATTTAACAGTGGTAAGAGCACTGTAATTTTACTGTATGTTTTCCGCCGAGCTGGCCGATTTGTTCGCGTACGCTAGAGAATTGAGGGACTTTTGACCAATGTCCAATTTATATGTCAAGGATGTAATTTGAAATGCGGAGGCAGAATAGTGCTGCACCAGCATGCCAGGAATTTGATGCACAGACCCACAAAGCAACGGTATTACAGTATACTGTAGTATACTGTATACTGTACTGTGTACTGTAGGATAAGGCACAGGGCTGTTGGACAGCTTGAGTAACATTGCTGCGATCTGGAGCGTTCTCGAGTATCTCAAAGACACGATGATTGGATGAAAAAGCTAATAAATTCAATTTTTAGAGATAGAAAATTGCAACAAGTGAGATATTTGTGGAGTGAAAGACATCCGAGGCATTTGTTCCATGACAGGCGAGCGACGCAGAGACTGCCATTCTGTGGCTGAGCCTCGCCACTCGCAGCCTTAACGTTGCTGTGATGGTGCTCCTCGACAGCAGTAAGCTCGATTTGGGGGCCTCGAGTAGATTATCTTCCGATTCCCTCACTTGCTCAAAATTTTGCTGAGGGTTTTTTTTAATTTTAAATTTCCATCAATCTATCGCCCAAACGCAACCCTTTGGTAAATTGTGCAGATCTACCCATTTTGAATCATTTTGACGGCCTAGTGCTTTCAGTCCCAGATGCCGTCTTTAACGGTGCCGTCATCAGCAATAGCCCCACATCGTTGACCGCTCGCGACGCCGCCACTGGACTCGTTCATTACCGTTGCGTTTTCATCCCCGCTTTCGTTCCTCTCTCCCTGCAAGGTCAAAGTGCTTGTTTACCATCGAAACGAAGAGAGGGCCCCGCACATCCTCTCTGACGCCCCGCCAAAAGCCAAATTTCTACTTTTGAATTTTCCGGGCCTTCTGTTCGCAACTGACCGATACCCAAACCACAAAGAAAAATAATTCTCCTCCCATCTTCTTTCAAATCCGTTTCTTGTTCCAAGTTCCAATACAATAATTTCCATTTCCTCCCCATACCCATCAAGCACCCCACTCCCCCTCTTCTCTTAACCCGCCCCAATCTCCTCGCGATCCTCCACTAGTCCCCCAACAACCCACTCCACCAATGTCCTCATTGCCCTCGCCAGCCTTCACCGCGACCACCTCCCTCTCTTGTTTTCAATCCACCTTCACTCCGTCAAACCTCCACACCTCACCTCACCCCCTACCCCACACCTCTCTCCCAGCGCTACCCGCTCTCCGTCGTTTCCCCTTTATCTCCCTCTCCTCCGATGACCACTCTCCCCCTCTTCCCAAATTCAAGGGCCCTCGCTCCACACCCCTCCTCGACTCTGTCCATAGCCCACACGATCTCAAACGTTTCTCCTCCAAGAACTCAAGAAGCTTGCCTACGAGCTCCGCTGGGATGTGCTCCGCACCGTTGCCAACACAGGCGGCCATCTCGGTGCCTCTCTGGGCGTCATAGAACTCACCGTTGCCCTTCACTATGTCTTTAATACCCCTCATGACCGCCTCATTTGGGACGTCTCTCATCAGGCATACCCTCACAAGATTCTTACCGGTCGTCGTCACCGCATGCACACCCTTCGCAAGTCAGGTGGCCTCTCCGGATTCACTAAGCGCGACGAAAGTGAATATGACCCTTTTGGCGCTGGCCACTCCTCTACCAGCATTTCTGCTGGACTTGGCATGCAAGTCGCCAGGGATATGGAGGGTATTCCTGGTATTGCCATTGCTGTCATTGGTGACGGTGCTATAACCGGGGGCAAGCCTATGAAGCAATGAACAATGCCGGTTATCTGAAGAATCGTATGATCGTCATCCTCAATGATAATGAGCAAGTCTCATTGCCAACAGGCACCAAAACTGTCGCAGGTGTCCGCCCATCGGGTGCGCTGAGTAATTACACCAGTAGGTTGATGTCATCACGCCCGTTTCAAGACCTGCGTGGGGTAGCTAAAGGATTTTCCAAGCTCTTTCCGGAGGAAATTCAGGATGTTGCGGCACAGGTGGATGAATACACTAGGGGTATTGTTTCTCAGGGGGGAACTTTGTTTGAGGAGCTCGGGTTTTACTATGTTGGGCCTATCGACGGCCACACCTTGGATACTCTGGTACCGGTTTTGGAGAACGTTCGTGACATGCCAGGAAACAAGCCGGTGCTCATTCACGTGAAAACTGAGAAAGGCAAGGGCTACGCGCCGGCTGAGGGTGCTTTGGATAAGTATCATGGCGTTGCCAAGTTTGATGTAGGTACAGGGAAACAATTTAAGAGCAAGCCGAAGACGCCTAGCTACACCTCTGTGTTTGCAAATGCGCTTATTGCTGAGGCCGAGCATGACCGCAAGGTGGTGGCGATTACTGCCGCTATGCCGGGAGGGACGGGGCTGAACATATTCGGAGAACGTTTCCCAAAACGCTGTCACGATGTGGGGATTGCGGAACAGCACGCAGTAACCATGGCCGCCGGCATGGCATGCGAAGGCTACAAGCCGTTTTGCTGCATCTACTCGACTTTTCTGCAGAGGGGATATGATCAGCTCGTACACGATGTCTCGCTGCAACGCCTTCCAGTGCGCTTTGTTCTAGATCGTGCTGGGCTTGTAGGAAACGATGGGGCAACGCATCATGGGTCGTTTGATTTGGCTTACATTGGATGCATCCCCAACATGATAATCATGGCACCAAGTGATGAAACGGAGTTGCAAAACATGGTAGTGACATCGCTCGGCATTGGCGATGGGCCGTCGGTGGTGCGGTACCCTCGCGGGGTAGGGGTCGGTTTGGATGTGATTAACAACAAGTTTGGTGGGAACTTTGAAACCATGCCCGAGCGCGGACGGGCGGTTCCGATCGGAAAAGGGAGGATTATTCGCAAAAAGAGGTCATCTGGGAGAGAAGGAGCTGTGGCAATCCTAAGCTTGGGAACCAGACTATTGGAAAGTGTCAACGCTGCGGAGCGCCTTGAAGAGCTTGGTGTCGCCGTAACTGTGGCAGATGCGCGTTTCATGAAGCCGCTAGACCGAGACCTCATCCGCAAGCTTGTGGCTGAACATGAGATTTTGATTACTGTGGAGGAAGGATCAATTGGTGGTTTCGGGGATCATGTGCTGCACTTTGCCGCTCTAGAGGGCATTCTAGACAATGGAGATGTGAAGGTGAGGCCGATGGTACTTCCAGACCGTTATATTGATCACGGAAGTCAAGCCGAGCAATACGAGGAGGCTGGGTTGACAGCTTCCCACATTGAGGCTACGGCAATGCGGTTGTTGGGACGAGCTGCGGAAGTCATCTCTGCTACTAAGCTGGATATGCAAATGTAGTTGCGAACGCTGATTTACGTAATGATGCTGTCAAGTTGACAAGCCCAGACTGCAACTGCGAAGGCCATATCGCTCACGTTGTGTCGTTTTGCGCCGCATCTGATGAAAACATTGTAATCGTTTGTACGACATATGATGGATTCTGTTTCGCTGCAAATTTCACTGTGTGTGTCGCGACGGAGGGTCAATCCACCATATTTTCGACAAAGTAGATTTCCACCGAGTGACGACTGCAACTGTCGCTACCTCTTCAATTGCAACTGTCGCTACCTCTTCAATATGTCTGTACAATCATCTCCGAAAATATTGAACGTTACCGCACGTGTCTGCGGCAGCAGTAAAAGGATATTGTAAGAAACATTTGACGCGATAGCCTGTTTACGTGGATGGTGGAGCGAGAGCCAATATGCGCCAGGGCAGGAAGGCTCAGTCCGGCTGTTGTCTCTTTGATCCGGGCGGGGAGACCAGATAGACTTTGCACCACTTGCGATTGAAACCGACGATAGAGTTACACACTGAGCATTTGCGCTCATCCCTGATGCGTGCGGCGCCAGTAAATAGGCAAGAGACGGGAGCGCCGCAGATGGGGCAATCGCCGCGAATGAGAGTGGGTTGTCCAAGGTCCAAGTAATCGAGCATGACAGGGGTAACTTGGTTGGAGAACCAGACCGTAAGCATGACAACTAGGTATGACAGAATGCCGAGGCGGACGCGGCCGGTGTTGGTAATATCAATACGCATTTCGCCGTCAAGAAGCGCAAAAAGAATAGTAAGGACCGATGCTGTGACAAATGACATGAGGACGGCGGGAAGGTAGAGGAGGAGAATCTTGAGACGTTCCTCACTTGCGTCGGAGAACAGTAGCCTGGGAGAGAAGAGGGGTTAGCTGCTGAGCACGTGGCGGTGGCGAGGATGATAAATGTACCAAGATGTAAGATGACAACATACCATTTCAATCTTTGGTCGACTTGAGCATTGGCGTCTATCTTCTCAGCATCCTTCCAAAGGGGCCAACGACGGCGACCGATCAAACGAGACATGCGTGGGCGAGGTTGGACAGTAGTGCGAGGAGCGGGGGTGGGGGAAAGTCTGGGGGCTCGCGGGCGGTGATGGTAGGGCGTTTGACGGCGCCGGTGGTGAGGAGTTTGTTCTTGATGCGGTCGAGATCCTGTTGGGAAAGCTGGAACTCGTCTTTCACGCGGCGATCAAAGTCGCGTGCGTTGGTGGCTTGGACCCAGATTTGTTCGATGGTGGCGAGACGGAGATTTGCAGAGGCGAGGTGTTCGAGTTCATCGCGGAGGGTCTCGAATTCGCTGTCGGAAAAGATGGGGGTGCCTTGGTAATAGGCGCGGAGGGCTTCGAGGAAGAGGTCTTCTAGGGCGAGGAGCCAATAGTCGGGGTTGTTGTTGTTGGGAGGGGGGTCGGGGGGTCGGTGGGTTGTTGGGAGGAGGTTATGGAGTGGGAGGGGGTGAATGGGGACGTCGGGGTGGGGAGAGTCGGGGGTGAAGGGTGGAGAGAGGGATGAAGGAGGTGCGTCGGAGGGAGGGGGGGTGGGGGAGATAGGGGATGAAGGCGGGGGGAATGGAGATGATGGGGCATTGTGGTGCGGGGTGGAGTGGGGTGGCGCGGAATGGGAGGAGAGGTAGGCAGATTGTGAGGGAGATTGGGTTGAGTTTGTCAGGGAGATGCAGAAGATTGAGCAAGGAATGAGCACGGGTTGGCACAGATTGGCGCAGAGCGCAGATTGGTTTGTGGAAGATGTGGCAGAGTGTTTTGTCCATGAGCGGTATGAGCACTACAGTATGAGCACTAGTACTTTGACAGGGTTGAGATTGTCAACGATTGAGAATGGCTGCTTCTGGCTGTCTCGGAAGGAATAGAGGCTGTTGTCGATTGTTGCCTCCCAGAGTTGGACGCTATATGTATTGGCAGCAAAGGAGACAGAATTCAACAGCTATCTCTGTCGAGCTGGTCCTTACAAGCCCTACTAGGCTAGACTCGCTAGTCCTCCTGAGACACCAGACTGCTTGACTATGCAAAAGTCGCACGCAAGTTGTCTCTTTATCAGGAGTCACCTGTCGGTGGTGGCGGGCCGTGGCGGCGGGTTGTGGTGGCGGATTGAGGGGAGGGGTGTGGTGAGTATTTATTTGACTTGTGACGAAGCGCCGTGTAGGGCTATGTGGTAATGGTGCCACAATACAATGCAGGTCACAATTGTGGCGCACATTGGACATGATTTGATCCAAAGGTAGGTTTGGATCAGAGAGGTCATACACTGTACGCACGGTGCAGGATACTGTACTGTGCAGTACAAATACTGCACGTGTCCGACGTGGCATATCTGGTTATGTATTGCTGTACTGTATAGAATTTGACTGTAATGACAAGATTCCATGTTTACTGTAATGGTACATGCCGTACTCAAATTTGCATGACGAAAGGCATTGACGATGACGAGTCTTTCACGGCATTGAATGGACAAGAGTTGACAATTTAAATTAATACAATTCAAGCCGTACACCACGCTCACTCCTTGCTCCCACCAAGCGCTCCCTAAAGCCAAAGCCGTGAGGTGAGGTACGCCGCGCGGCTGCACAACCCTCCAACCTCCCTCCTCAATGTACCTTCCCAGTTGTCCAAACGCCCCACCATGCGCCATGCCTTCCACCCCGAACGACCCCACGACCTAACCTCCGCCATCATGCTCTCTGCAGCCGCCGCCCTATGTTCCGCACTCGGCGCTGTCATCGTGCTATTCCTCGCCGGACCGGACCTTGCAATCCATCGTCTAGCCTGTTCACAAGCCGCTCTAGGCGCCGCATTACTCTTCCTTGCATGCTGTGATTTATTACCAGAGGCTGCGGCAGGGATTAGTGTCGTGCGTACGGCCGCGTTTTTTGCACTCGGTGCACTCGGCTGCGCTACTACGGCACGTTGTTTGAGAATGAGTGCCGTAGATGGCTTGTTTGGCCATTTTGCGAGGGACGAGGCGCCGGGTGGTGGGGACAATGCTGATGATGTCTTGAGGGGGGAGGTCTTGGCCGTCGGCTTGGTCACGTTTGTGTCGCTTTCGGCTCATAATTTGTTGGAGGGGATGTCCATTTTGTTTGCAGTCAGGGATGGCTTGGAGAGTGGCGTGCGATTGGCCGCCGCCGTTTCGTTGGAGAATGTGCCCGAGGGCGTGTGCATTGCGCTCCCGATTTATTTTGCAACCAGGAGGAAGGGTATTGCTATTCGACTGGCGCTGTTTTCTGGAGTCATGGAGTGTGTGGGAGTGTTGTTGCCGGCCTTGTTTTTGCATGACTATATCGATCAGCAGTCCATTAGTAGTGTCTTGGCTGTCATTTCGGGAATTCTTGTGTTTGTCGCCCTGGCAGAGATGCTGCCGCTTGCGGTGAAGACTGCTGGTGCGAGGACTATCGCGTCGTTGTCGGTGTGGATGGGCTGTGGCGTTATGAGTGCCACTTTGTTTCAACCCCTCTTGCTGTACCATGCGCGTGTGGGACGAGTGCAATGAGGAGGGCAGCGCTGCCGAGGATCGACTTTGATCAAGTTATGCTGTCCGAGCCTCGTTGCACACACCAATCTTTCGTACCGAACCTTCCATGTCGTTATGTTGCAGCTTGTAGCTTGCTTCATGGCCACCCCTCCGCTGCCCGTCTTCATTGCAAACACAACGCATGTTCTTTAAGATTTTGTTCACATTTCAGTTCGAAAAAAGCCCCACGTCGCGTAACGACCGACTCATTCCGGACCCGTTCCACCGTCTCCCTCGTTGCGCCATTTGCCCGTGCCGGCTCAGTCCACACTACATATGTACGGTGGAATGGCAGCTGCAACAGTCAAATGCTACGTCCCAAGTAGCCAATAATGTCGTACTATGTATCACTCACCACCAGCTAGGAAAGATCACGAATTGTCGCAAAGTTCTGCATACATTTCTGTCAATAACAACGGCTGCTTTACTACGCAATCAACGCCTTGAGCCTTTCTCGTCGTCTTTCTCTCGTACGGCACGAGGCGTACGACCTATCATTTTCTTGCGTGTTTCCACCCGCAGTCAAAGCCGCTTTGTAGCTCTACCTTGCCATCTTGGTGGTCAATTCCTCACCGCACCTTCTCCGGTTACATGACTAAGCTCGCCCCCGCCACCTTCCAACTCAATCTTAGGCTTTCTCTTGACTTTAGAATAACGGTCCTCGTACAACATGTCTGCCGCCTGCTGCAAAAACTCCCGAGACATTCCCTCAACAGTCGGCCGCCAAATTCTGCTCCGTGCATTGATAAACCAGTTGTTTATCTGCCTTCCTTTAAGACCCGTTTCCTCCATCAGCCTTTTCTTGTCATTTCCCTCCGGGTAAGGATTCCCAAAATGTTCGTACAACCAACGACGCATGGTGTTATTCTGCCTATGCTCCAAACATCCACGACGCTGTCGAGTCGACACATTTTCAATGGCACGCAGATTTCTGACATAACACCTGTACCTCTCTATAATACACTGTCTCGACTCAAGAAAGGTATTGACCAAATGTTCAAACCTAACATACACCTCACACTCTGTTATTACTCGATAAGCCATATGCGCAATAAAGATATTCTCCAATTCCGCAGCCGCCTGCGCCGCAGCCATGCGTATCACCCGCACCTGCCACAGGACCGTCTTTTCCAGCACTCCAAAATTATCTTTTGACAGGCCGGGGGTGTTCTCAACACAGTATTCCGCGTCGCGATCGTCCTTCGGAAACCCAAAAGACGTCAAAATCTCTCCCGGATGGTGGCAGCCGAAATTGTACAGCATCCCGTCAACATACATAGGGTTGGAAGATGCAGGCGAGAAACTAGCTACTAATGAGCTGAACGCTTGAAGGTGCGGGTTTGATTCAACTTTTTCCTGTGCCATTTGTACACTACTTTGCCAATCCCAATATTCGGGATCAGGCTGCGGCGATTCCTCCATTCCCTGGGTTAGTAAGGAGAGGTAATCATGAAACTCAGGAGGAACCTGCTGCATTTGACCTAGATCCTCGGAGCCATCTGCACCGCTTGTGTAACACATTGTGCATCTGCATCCCCGGTTGGAGATCCTACATCGCACCGAGAATGAATTCTTGCCAAGGTTTCTGAATGGTAGCAGGAAAACGGATCAAAGGCAGAATCTTGCACATGCCCTGCCACAACCCCAGCCTCGACTCCAGAAGAAATCCCAGCGGCAGCTTCAAATCCAAATCCATTAGCGTACCCATGAAAGTCGAGATTCGTCGCCAGCGGCTGCAAAGATGCTTGAGTCAGCTCAGGCCAAGGGTTGACTGCGTTCGGATCCGGTGACTTTGGAACGGAAGCAGGCTGTATGACATTGATATTTTGTGGCAGCCCGATGTACGAGGGCGGAGCTGGTGCGCAGTAGGAGTGGAAACCGTTGCCCTCGGGTATAGTGGGAACAGAATTCGATGGCTGGTTGGAATGAAAATGAAGAGAAAGGGGATCGCATACTGCCTCCAGTGGATTAGGGCACAAGGGGGCATTCCTGTTGGGCGTAGTGGAGCGCTCATTTTCCAAGGGATCTCTTGCCGAAATTGATGGCTCAGTACCATTTCTTGCTGGAGGTGTTACTGCTGCCGTGGTGGGTGACGATCCTGTTAAAGCATTGTGCGGGGGAGGATTTGTACTGCTGTATTTCACACTCGGGGGTTCGAGTACTTGTTTTGGGGGAGTACCATCCCGGCTCTCCTGCCCAGTGCACGGCGGCTCTTGATGATCACCTTGAGGATGAGAGCCAGGGTCAGTTTGCGGCGTTTTGTTTGAGATCGACTTGAATAGGGATTTTGGATCTGCAGGATGCTCTTTCAGTCCCTGATCGAAGCCAGCCTCCAGATTAGTTTGGATTTCAATCGATTTTTGGCTGTCTCGTACAGATGGTTCCATGTGGTTGCCGCTTGCCGAAGCTGAACTGAATCTTCCATTGTGATCAAGGGTCCCGTCCTGAGCAAGGTCGTTGCTGATCAATCCGGTGCCAACAGGAAAGGGAGCAGTAGAGGAAGCGATTTGATCGATTCTAGAGATGCATGACTGGTTGAAAGATGGAGACTGATGTGTCGGCGCCAGGGTTGCCTCGTCAGAGGTGCAGCCGTTCCGTTGTTTGGAGCGAGAGAGCTGATGCGGCTGAATGTCCATTGGGGTGGAGTAGGAAGCTTGAGCAGAGGAAAAGTCCGCTGTACGATACTGAGAGGGCCCAGGCTGAGGGCGTTCGACATTGGGATGATTCCCACGGAAATTAGAGATTGATGGAGGGCATGCATAGGTTCCCAACTCATGGACTTCAGAACTACTGGGACGAGGATGACCGAGTAGGGAGGGTTGCGATTGATCTGTCTCTTTTGGGACAGAGTCAGGACAACTGGGAGGATAGCGAGGCGGAAGGGGAGGGAGTGCATGAGTAACGAGGGAGGAGGGAGATTGGTCCTCTGACCATTTCTGGGCCTTCATTGGAGGGAACGAGGGGACGGGAGAAGACATTGGGTGTAAAGAAAGTTTTCGATGGGCAAGGGTGAGTTGGGAGGGTTGGGATGGGGTTGCTTGTTGGTGGATGTGGAGTATCGTAAAAGATAGACAACGGGGGTAGGAGTATGAGAGATGGGGATGTTGGTGCGGGGAAGGGAACGGGGACTGTGTAAAGTGAATGTTGTGCTCGCAGATAGTTTAAATACTGGGAAAGTGGAAAGTTCATGGTCCATCATTGTAAGTGAGCGCCCTTGCGACCAAGGATGAAAGAGAGGCATTCTCACTGTCGGACTTGCAAAAAATTTTCACCAACCGACGGTAGCCCCGTCAGTAATGTTTTCTCAGTCTTTGCATGAAAATCAGATGCATGGCCTACGATCAAAATGCAAATCCGCCACCGGTGAGACAATATTGTCACGTCTGCCACTGGCAGGTAATATCCGTACTAACACCAAGCATGTATTACACTGTTCATTTGTACATGCAACAACACATTTTAAGGCACAGCTCGGGTTTACTAAGGGTCTCTTTTTGTCTGATGAGTTTAGTTTATGTTTTCCATGGCCTTTACCGCTTAATCCATGAACATCCGTCTAAATCTCGACTAGACTCACCAGAAAAAGATACAGAAGAGAGAATGATAATAAATTGCACCCACATTATTTTTCTTCACAAGATAATACGAAACCCGTAGAGGGTGCAAGTTAACCCAAAAACATGTAAATATCCAACGTTTGACTGATAAATTCTTCCGCCAACTCGCAACTCAACGCCATCATTTAGGCGTCTGTTGATAAATTGTTGAATAATACTGGAGAAGAAGCGTGTAGCATATCTATAAATTTAGTGTACGGGTACCTTATTTTAGGCAAACAAAACAATAAAAGTCGCCAAATAAACGTGAAACATCCAAGCGGAGGCAGTTTGTCGTAATCTCTACTCCAGGCTGTGCTCGAACTCCTTTTTTGGCGAGAGGAAGAGCCATGGATGGGAAGGGCGAGCTCTAGTGGCAGGACAGTACAGTACCAACAATTTGAAAACTGCTTGCTTTAGAACGAATTGTCTCAAGATTTGTCTCACGATTCCTAGTTAGTGCTCCACACACTCGGCCATCGAAAGCTGCACTCGTCGTCGACGATTGCAGCGTCGCGAGTGCAACGGCTGACGGCGGTTGTGTCTGGACTGCAGAGAAAGGCTTGCCAATGGGAATGTTGCAGTGCTCATTCAATTTGGATGTGTAAACTCTGGTGGGTAATGTCGGAAAACCCGACGGAAAATCATAGCATGAGACAATATTGGATGACATAATGACAGGAATTCTGCGCATGACGTATTTGCCCAACTGCACTGTACTGTAGTGCAATTCTGCGCAACTTTTAGTGCAACGCCATGCTCTCTCATTCATCATTCATGCAACCCTCTGCATCCACCCCTCCCTCGTCTCGACCCACCCCACTGCTGCACCACCCTCAACCATGGTCGCCCTCGATCCCACCACATTTCTCATCTACATCATCACCACCTTCTCCATCATTTTCTTCATCTTCTTCGTAATCCTCTGCGGCGACCATGACCGCTACGAAAACACCCCCATCGCCACTTTCCACACCTCCCTCACCGACAAGCTCCCCACATTTCTCTACATCCACCTTCTCACCCCACTCCTCGGTCCCCGTCTCGCCCACTCTTGCACAGCCTCCTCCTCTCGAATCTTTGAAAAGTACATCATGCCCACGGCCTACCTCTTCCTCCTCTCCGCCGGCCTCCTCACCGTCAACACCACCATCATCACCCGTCTCGCAGACCTTTCTTCAATCGACCCTACCCTCTCTCCCTGTCCCCGCTCCCGCTTCCTCTGCCATCCCCCCACAACCTTTTCCTTTCCCCCGACAACACCCCCGCATGCCATCTACATCTACGCCATTCTCTCCTTCGCCTCGTGGCTTACCGTCATGCTCACCGATCCCGCCACCATAACCCCACCTCCTTTCTCTCCTTAGCCCCGGCCTACCCTTACGATCACGTCCTATTCAACCCTGACAAACAATGCCCCACCTGTCTCATCCCCAAACTCCCGCGATCCAAGCATTGCTCCCTGTGCAATCGCTGCGTCTCCCGATTCGATCATCACTGCGGTTGGGTTGGCACTTGCATCGGCCTCTACAACACCAGACTCTTCCTTCTTTTCCTTTTCATCCATTCCATTATGCTTCTTCACGGTCTCTCTCTGGGCGCAGAGCTTGTTTACGCACGTGTCCTTTCCCTCATCGACGGCAATTACTATTACGCACCCACCAACACTCCCATCACTCGATTTTCCATCCAAATCGCCTTTGTCGCAGAGACAAACCTCTGCTGTCTCGTCCTCGTCCTCGCCGTAACTTTTGTCATGGTCTTTGCATTTCTCATCTACCATCTCTCCCTTGTCCTTCGAAATGTCACCACCAACGAGTCCGTCAAATGGGATGCTGTCCGCGCTGCCGCCCTCAAATACGCACGAGAGCACGACGGAAAGCCCATCGGCCACGCCGTAGTAGAGGAGGCACTCGCTGACGCCGCCAACGATCCCGACAACGCAGACCACCTGCTTGCACGACTCCCGGTCTTTGATGCCAACGGCTTTCCCGTCAACATTTACAACCGCGGCTTTGCTCCAAATCTATTCGAGGTCTTTGCGCCTCACGCCTTTACAAAACGTAGGACCATGTCAGACGTGGACAAGGCACAATGGCGACACGCTATTGCAACAGCAACTACGGACAGCTAAACTAGGAGACAAAATTCAATTGCTGTTGTATGCCCATCTCGCAAGCGCCGCGCTAACAGTTGGCTTACCCCGCAGCCTGTTGCATCCGCAATCGCGATCACCACGCGCCATATTTGCCCACCCAGGCCCGTCGTCAGTGCCCCGTTTTTTGTTCACTCAGTAGCAAGCCGCAACGGAGCGTGCTAGCCAGGTCAGTCGCAACTTTCTTGGTGGCCTCGTCTTGACATGAATTGGCCTTTTCAAGGTCGTCTGGTAAAAGCCCGAAAACCCTGACCGACACCGCAGCATCTGCGTCTCCGTCAGCCAGCACGATGAGTGCTGTGAGCAACGCCCTGGAATCGTCATGGTCGTAGGCATGTTCAGTAAGACGTCCGACAATGTGAAGGATCAAGCAGGAGACGTGTTCCTCTGGGAGTTGCGGGAGGTCGGGGTTACGATGTGGAGCGCCAGCGAGGTTGAGAGCGAGTAGTGCCGCTGCTTTGCGGACTGCAACGTGGGAATGCGTGAGGGCTGTGCAGATGGATTCGACGACGGTTACGAGGTTTTCAGAGGCCGAAAAATGCTTTGTTGGTGCGGGATGGACAAAGCAGTTGAGGGCGGCGCGAAGAGTCATGATTGCGGAGGAATGTGGCGCGTTGGCGGGAGTGATGAATTGTGAGGAGAATGACTCGAATTGAGTAGCAAACTGAAGGGCGAGATTGGGATCGGTGAGGATGTGGAGGCGGATGAGATCGAGGGCAGGGAAGGCTTGGTGGGGAGGGAGGGAGAGGGAGAGGGGAATGAGGGATGGAGGGTCGGATGGTGTGGCGTTGGGTGAGAATTGGATAAGTCTGGTGGTGATGACAGTGCGATCTCCTTTGGAAAGGGTGATGGGAGAAGCGGAGTAGGGATTGAGATCGTTCGAACGCGATTGGGAACGGTGTCTGCTACGGCCGGTGCTTTGCGGGAGGTTTGAGTGCTGGGAGCAGTGGTAGACGACGGGCTGGCAGGGAGTTGGACTTCATGCCCTACGCTGTTGTGTTGAATGGCGACTTGCATTTGCTCGATGATGGGGCGAATCATAGGCCCTAGCGGCGAACTCATGGCCTGCGCGGGTAGGTCTAGAATATAGCGTGGAATGCCCTTGTCGACGAGGAAACGGCAGCAGGTATCACTAAAGTTGTTGCAATTGTTGTCGAGGAGATGATAGGTGGAGAATGTAAATCGGTGGGAAATCGAGGACAAAAAGGTACGGAATTGGTCCAAAGTTTTGCTGGTGGTACCCATGGCCTGGACATCCAGAGGTTGACCGTAGGGTGTAGCGCCGGGGAGATCGGCACAGATCCCACCGCCAAAGTAGTATTCGCGGCCAAAGACGACAATACCGGTGTGCCAGATGCCGTCGATCTGCTTGCCCAGGAGGGCGGGAGACATGGTGCGGGCCATACCTTGGGAGAGATCATAGACGCGGAGACTGACGGCACTCATGACCAGTGAAGGAGTAGTTGTGTGTTGGGAAATGTAGCTTGTCGAAGGATGCCGAGGAGAAAATGCTCGAGGGTTGGGGAATGGTAAACCTTTGAATCGTTTGAAGAAGATGAATGAATCATTCCTGAGCTGGGCAGTGCAACTTTGTACCAGACCGTATTATGTCGTTCGTCGTGTGCTGGAGGCAAGTTGTACAGTACAGTACAGTATTCTATGTCTTCTTTTGCATTATACTGTACAGTACTGTAATGCAAGCACCTCCACCTCAGTAAATAGCCCTGCCCTGCATACAGGAAGGTCTTCCACGTCACGGTCGTACCGTAGAGCTTACTGCACCAGACAGTTCTTTCGAGAAGTGAGGGTTTCAAATTCATTTTACACCCACCAAGAAGTTTCTCTTCAACGATCCCGGTATGATTTACCTCTCTTCTAGTCCAGAAAAGTTACAGGCCGGAGAGGTGTAGGGTGAACGCGGAGGTTAATCATGTCCGCATCGTTGAAGGGTAATTTTTTTGGTGAGTGCCACGTTATATTTGAAATGGGTGCGACTAGCGTACCTATGGTAGAAGACAGTATCAGTGAGGGGAAGTAAGATAGAGGAAAAGGCGAACGGATACAAAACCACCTTCTTTGACTAGTTTATAAGGCCGATTGCCGTAAACATTTTGATGAAAAGCTACAAAGTGCTCAGATTGACCGCTGTACCCAATTTCTACTCATTTCGATCGGGCAGCGAGGAATGCCTTACTGCTCATAATATGCGTCTATTACCTCGGTGCCCACTGGAGAGTAAGGTAGGCCAAGAATAGATGGTTTGCATTTGCTAGCAAATTCAAAAGAACCAATTCCATTGTTTCTGAGAAGTTTTATTACAAGAACAGCTCGTGAGACGATATACAGAACTGTGAACGATGCACATTTCGTGTAACAATGTATCTCTTACAACGCTGTGTAATAGAGACTTGTTCGCTTTTTTATTTCAGTTCTCTATTACACAGTGGTGTAACAGAGAAACTACATCGTCTTGAATGAATTTAGAAGTTTGATTTTCCTCCAATGTTTTTATCTGACATCGAACCCCACGTCAGCGTTTTATTTACTTAGTTCTATTCTAGATAGTACAGTTCTATAGTTACACTCTATTTTCTAGTAAGTTCTACTAAGCTAAAAAAGTATAGAATTTCTGAAGTAGAGCTACAGTAATATCTATATAAATGGGGCTCATCTGGATTCTTGTGGGAATCCTGGTAACACTGCTGCATAGATTGTGAGATTCTGGTAACGTTGGGCACATATGAAGATTTTCGGGTGGTCCAAGAATCTACGCCAAGAATAAAGAGTTGCGAACTAATAATCCTAGCGCAAAAAAGTTCTCCTTCATCGTTCCCATCCAACACGTGCACATATCGAAGCAAGCGCCCAACCCGTGTCTGACACCTGGCCAAGCCCGCACTTCGAGACCCAATATCGCCCCGCGACAGCTCATCCCAAATCTTTCCCTGCAACGCTGCCCGACCAACCTGCTCCCCACACCGTCCCGCTCTCGCTGCCGTAGTCGGTTTGGAAGAATGTGTCCCCTTGTCTGCCGTCGTTTCGTGTTTGATGACCGATGGTCATCGCTTTTTATAACCCTCATGTGGTTAATGGTTACGACTGGGCTACCATGGACACACAAGTACGGGCAGTGGCCACGCAGGTAGCGTCGCCAATTCCAGTTGGCGCGCCCTCCCGCCTCGTCTCCGTCCTCAAGCTCCTCAGAAAACCCCTCCCATCTCGTCCTCGGCTAGCGGCCAGACCTCTACCTCGCCCACCGTGTCGCAAACTCCTTCTACCACTGCCCCCCGCTTGCCGTGGGATCAATCAAATATCTCACCGAATAAATGAAACGAAGCGCCAATCATTGTTAATATTACTGCGTACCTCTGATTGGCAAGCTTGATTTGAATGGCAATCCGGCGGTCTTTGAATGAACGAGGAATCACCTTGAGACCCCAGCGTTTCTCTCGCGTTTTAGTCCTCGCCGCCTCACACTTGCGCGCTTCTTCCCGTTTCTGCACTCGCATCGCTTCCTCCGCCGCTCTCTTTGCCTCCACCCGGCGCCGTTTCTCCTGCTCCATTTCCACCGCTCCAGCTCCAGCTTTTTTAATAGGCATACCACCTTCGGTCGGGTAAGATCATAACAGAGGGATGTATTGACAAATCACGAGCGCATAACGGGCTCAGATAAACCGTTGCGTTTCATTTCCAATACTTTGGCCGCGCGATCCTTTTCTAGATCCACTGCCGAGGACATGGAGCTGTCTGGGGAAGACCGGCGAATTGCTCCGCCAACAGCAACCGCCATATTCAACGGCCACAGACCAGTCAGTCGGAACCCTTCCAGTACGTTCTCTCACACACAGCGTTCTGGTATCCCTCTTTGGTGGCCTTTACCATATGAAACTCATTCAGTTTCTCCGTAGAACTGAATTTCCGATTCTCCTCGTCAGCCAACTTCATCACAACGGTGTTAAAGTAATGTTCAAGAGGACCAAATACGACAACACCGAAAGGCTGAAGACGGTCACTCGTGTGTGCGGGCAACGCCACAGCGACAATCTTGGCATCGAAAAGCTTCTCGATAGCCAAAGATCTCATGTGGGATCGGCACGCATCAAAAAACAAGACCAAACAGTCTTCGCGCGGATGCTGTTCTCTAACCACACCAATAAAACCCGTAACCCATTCTTGAAATACAAGGGTGTCCACATTGCACATTTCAGGACGCCAAAAGGCCTTACATCCTTCCGGCATCAGCTGGATGATCTTTTCACAGTCTAGTGTTTAGGTTCGTTCACGCAATTGAAAACAGGTGCAGGAAGGAAGGAGCATCGTGCGGAGTTGATACAAACGAGGAAAATGATGCGGTTCTCATACTTGAACGCGACTTTAGGCCAACAGACACGAGTCTCTACAGCAGTGACAACACGTGTACCATGCTTACCACAAAAATCTCGACCCGGGGTAAACCTAATCTCATCCAAGTTGAACACTTGAGTCGGCTTGCGAATGTTATATTTCTGGTAAATTATTTCCACTTGTGCGAAAAACATAACCAAGTTATCACCATTGAACGCAGTCAAGCCATGGTGGTCGACCGGACGGGCAGCTAATTTGCTCAATCTCTCGGTATGCCTTGCCAGAAACTGTGAGAGCCAATACCGCGAAAACAAAGCCCGCTCCAGTCTTGCTCGGGCGCTCTCACTCCCAGCCATAAGCTCCACCTTGAATCGCATGGCCTTCTCCCGAACGGCACTGTGCTTCAAAAAGGTCACTTCTCCTAACTTACTCTGCAGTCGTCGGACAAGCTCAAGCTTCTCGCTCGTCGTTAGAACAGTGCTCCGATTGTTGTCACGATACTTCAGGTAGAAGCCTTTTTCTGCATGCGCTATGATGGGCTCCGGTCGATGTAGCCATTGTGCTAGGGCTGCTCGTGAGAAAAAGATCTTCCGTGGGTCTTTCATAGATTCAGCCACAGCGCTGAGAGACACGCCGCTTTTGGGCTCATTAAGACTATCGGTGAGGTCTGTCTTGGTACACAGAGCCTACATCCTTGTCGAATACAGTATGCGAATCATTGGGGCTAGGATCGTGGACGCTGCGACGAGAATGGGGACTTAGAATTGAGATAATAACGCTCAGCAGCACGGTTCATACGCAGGCATACAAGCCGTGTCCCGAAAAAACCCGTGCTATGAACGGAGTGACAAGGAATCCCCCCAACGAACCTGGCGGGGAACGGAGCAAGGAAAAGGCGGAATCAAGCGCGGGGGGGGGCAGGAGGAGGGGCCCGGAGAGAAGCGAGGCGAGGGCGGGAGAGAGGTGAGGCATGCGGAAGTGTGGCGGGAGGTGGGGGATGCGTAAGGGAAGTGGTTTAGAAACTGTAGGCTAGTGAGGGAGGTGGAGCGGATTGTGCTTTTCGTATGCGAATATACAAAGTTTGGCAAAGCGGGTTCGGAAAAATAATATGGTGGTAAAACAGTTTGGGATCTAGAAAAAAGCCGATTGGTGAAAAATGGCTCGATTTCGAAACTTCCGCCGCCAAGCCCCGGGATGCGGACTCCGTCGGGGGCATCTATCAGGCGTAGAGCGCGAGCGCACGACTATTGGCGGAGTTCGAGCACCTCAAAGTTGCCGGAACTGCTCCCGAACCCCCCTGGTTGGAGAGAAAATGTCAAAGACTTTCCCGTAAAATAGTTTTTTTTAGCGGGAATTAAAAGTGATCATCTCGCAAATCGATGCGGCAGTGTTACACTACATACCAACTTTGCCCCCAACTTTCTGAAATACACTACCATCGTGTCAACTGTTCCTTTAGCAGCGCCCCAGCTGCCACACTCTCTGTTTCACTGGTAGCACCGCGTTCGCCGGTTCCGCTGCTTTTTCGCTTTCGTCTTGCTCTAGTTCGAGGTTTTCTTACAAGTGTATTTTTTTGGGTGTTTGAATTTTGGAAAAATTTTGCTGTCAGTTTACTGTAAGTAAAATCGCATATACTGTACTTGTGGGCTGGAGTGCCAACTACAGGAGCGTACCTGTGAGCTGGAGTGCCAGGTACCCTAAACTTCATTGTTCCACACAGGTCGCGGTTATTAATTGGAGATCTTGGTAACCGGGAACGTGAGGGTGCAGCAAAGGCTGTTTTCTTTAAGTCATTTTGTACAGGTAGCTTGCAGGCCTCACGAAGCTGCGTGATCCTGTGAAGAATACTTAGACTGGACAGCTGGGCTTCACTAAGCTGCCTTAGTAAAGCCGTGCGTCTGATCAAGTCCCCATTTGAGGGTCCCCTGTCAGTATTCCTCTAAAATCCTACTGCACTTGTTGGCTGCTAGCTCTAGGTGCACTGACTGGGTCACGGGTTCAGGTAGTGCTTTAAAGGGTCGACTTGGATTGGAATTGGACTTAGGGGCATGTGCTCAGAAAAGTACCACTTGGTTGTTGACCAGCTTAAGGTCGGCTTGAGAGTCTTTCATACAGGATAAGGACACCAATCGCGGTATTGGGGATATCCCGAACGGATTGCTGAGTCATAACGGAGTGTAGGTGTGATCAAAGCTGCTGGTAAGTCATTCTCTCCGCAGGTAGGGAGCCAACCCGTCGTCCAGGGACGAATCCTTCGCAGATTTCAACTTCAAGTGCTTGTATTCAAGTTTAGGTGTTGGTATAAGGCTTTAAGTAAGAGGTTTGTTGAACATGTCTTTCCTCAAACCAAATAAACCCGTGTTGTTTAATGGGACTCGAGATGCGTTAACGGTTCGGTCATGGTTGCATTCAGTCGAAAAATACCTAAGGCTTATTCAGGTGGGTCAGAGCGAGGTTATCAGCACCCAGAATGCCATTGACTTTTCTCCACTTTGATGACTGGTACCGTGGTAAACTGGTGGTACACGCTTGTTTCTGAAAACATTGTCCCGCCGAGGTGGGAATCTTTCAAACTCTTAGTTGAAGCTGAGTTTGTTCCCCAGGATAGTGTTTTCAGAGCTCTTGACAAGCTTACCAAGCTCCGCCAGAAAACAAGTGTGGCGGCGTATCTCTCAGAGTTCAGGAATTTGGTTATCAATATTCCCGGTATGGGTGAGTCGGAAAAACTGGCCCGGTTCTATGAAGATATCAAATCAAATGTTCTGCTGGAGGTCCGTAAGGGGAATTCGTCCAAGTTCAAAGCTGCTAACACTATTGCTCTCAAAATTGGTGGAGCATTTTACGGAGCAGGTTTCTTCACTGGCAGAGGTTCATTTTCAAATAATCGAAAGGCCTCAGGCCCTACACTAATGGAGATAGGTAACCTGGAACGTAGTCCAATGGGCAGTGTCAGAAAGACTTGATGGAGAACCGATGCTTTACGTGGAGATAGGTATCCTGGAACGTAGTCCAATAGGCAGTGTCAGAAAGACTTGATGGAAAACCGATGCTTTACGTGCCAGAAAGTGGGATGTAGACCTCGGAAAACACAAAAAAGGAAACGTGAAATAAGGTAACAGGGTTGGTAACCGCGTAGTGACAAACAAGACACAGGCAGGACACAGTAATGATTTGAATGGCATTGACTCGGAAAATTAGTTGGTCCACCAGACTCGGTGAACAATCAGGTGAGACAAGTAGTGAGTGTGGAAAGTGTCCCAATCAGCAGAGTGAAGCTGTTGTGGACATCACTGGAGCTAAATTATCAGAGGACAGAAAAAATTAGAGAATCTCCGAAGCCGAATCTAATGGAATCACGTCTAGTCATGATGACAGCATCCCCATTGATAGACATATACCAGTGGAGCCTTCGTTAGTACTTCAAGGTAGACTGAATGGAATAGCAGTCAAAGTACTAAAGGACGATGGATGCAATACAAACGTGGTTTCAGCCGAGTTCCTGAAGCGAAATAGGAACTTCTCTGAGATTCATCGTGAACGAGTCATGGATGGGAGTTACTGTGGAAATATCTGAGATCATTTCTAACGGAACTACTCAGTTAGGCGAACATACATATACTTTTAGTTGGGTTGTGTTCCAAACCAGGTATGATTTTCACTTGGGAATGCCGTGGCTTGTTGCCCACAATCCACACGTCGAATATCGGAAACGGATTGTGATGGTGAAAAATGCTTCTATTCCAGTAATTGATCCCGATGACGAAAACCGTATTGATGTGTCCAATTTTAGAGTGAAGAAATTTAGACGAATGCTGAGGCATGGGGGTGACTTCAAAGTAAATAGTTACTTGAAGTTCACAGTATGAGAGGAGTGACAGATTCAAAGTTCGATGGAAGAATGAGCAGATTACTGGATAAATTTAAAGAGGTCTTTCAGGATGATTTGCCAAGTGGGCTACCTCTGATTCGATCAGTTGATCATGAGATCAAAGTGGAGGAAGGAGCAAACACATCTCATCGGCCTTTATTCCTGTTGTCTCCATCCGAGCTGAGGGCGGCGAAAGAGTACGTAGCGTCTCTGTTGAGGAAAGGGAAGCTCAGGTCCAGTAAATCTCCATATGGAGCACGAATTTTCTTTGTGAAAGAAAGAGATGGAAAACTTAGAGGTGTTGTCGATTATCGCGCTTTGAATCGCATCAACAAAAAAAATAATGCTCCACTCCCTCGTTGAGATGAATCGTCCGATCGACTTGCAGATGCGAGATTTTCCTCCAAACTTGATCTTAAAACGGGATTTCATCAGATAACGGTGAAACCAGAGGAAATCGAAAAGACTGCGTTCAATACAAAGTATGGGCAATTTGAATATCTTCGATATGCCAATGAGACTTTGCAACGCTCCTGCTAGGTTCCAAAATTTGATGAAACAGATCTTCTATGATTGCATTGATGTCTTTTTGGTTGTCTTTATGAGTGATCTTCTTATATTCAGTAAGAATGAGGAAGAACATTAAGAACATCTGGAAGTTGTACTGAGGAGACTTAAAGCTCACAAACTGTACATCTCTCCGAAGAAATGCTCTTTCTTTCAGACTGAGCTGGAGTTTTTGGGTTTAATAGTCGGGAAGGACGGCATTCGTATCAATCCTGAGAAGGTTGAAGTCTTACAAACCTTGCCGAAACCTGAATCTCTGACGGAGCTGAGAAGTTTCTTAGGTCTAATACAGTTTTTCCGTAGGTTCATTCCGAAGTTCTCTGCAATTGCTGCACATCTTACAGATCTGACAAAGAAAGGTCGAAGTATACGGAAATGGGATCAAAAGTGCGATGGAGCTTTCCAGAGGGTAAAGGAAGCAATGAAATTGGCCCCAATTTTCGTCGCACCGGATTGGAAAAGCCATTTTGTGGTCATATAGATGCTTCAAAGTTCGCTGTTGATAGAACTCTGACGCAGTTGGATGAGAATGGAAAAGATCGCGTAATTTCTTTCTATTCAAAAGAAGCTTTCCCCAACTGAGTTGGACTACACTGCAAACGATAGAGAGCTGCTGGCTTTGATTAGCTTTCTGGGAAGAATCAGGGGCTATATTGAAGATTCCGATTTTGAGATTTTCACAGGCAACCAGGTGCTTAAGAGCTTCTTCACAAAACCGAAAATGAGTTGGAAAGAAGCACGTTGGTTTGAAACTATGGTTAACTTCGGATCTTTCCCATCACACTGAAACCTGGAAGAATTCACATCTAAGGAAAAGCATTATGCCGAGCTCCGCACGTGATGAGAGGAGATCGTGAGGTCTCAGTGAATTACGTTGAAGTTCCCTACCCTGATGTTGATCAGGTTATTCCTCGGTATGATAACGACCAGTTATTAGGTCTAGTAGTAAACGCAATGGAAGGAGAGTGACCAGAATATATGGTTCAGAAGAAAAAACTTGAAAGAATTCCGCCGATTTTCCGAAAAGATGGTTCAAGGCTGTTTTACAATGGAAAATTGTGCGTACGAAGAAGGTCAGTTTCGGATATTTTGCAAATTGCTCGCGACTCGAAAGTTGGCGGACATTTTAAATTTACGAAGACACTGTCCAAATTAGAAAAATTCCATTGGAAACGTAAAAGCTGGGATGCTCGAAAGTGTTGTGAAGGATGTCTCACGTGTCAGCAGTATAACCACTCTAATAAAAGAGTTGACTGATACCATGTCACTGGAATTGTTTGACCGCAGATGGGGATCATTACCTACAGATTTCATTGTGAGGCTACCTTGGACGAGGAGTGGTCATGATGAGATCAAGACTTGGGTTGATCGACTTTCTCGTCAAGTCCATTTTCTGAAATCCAAAACATCAGATACTGTTGAGGACACGGCTCGAGACTTCTTCGCGAACATACTCAAGAACCACGGGTTGCCTGATAATGTGACCTCAGATAGGGACAGCAAGTTCATTTCAAAGTTTTGGAAGACACTAATGAATCTTTGTGGGGTGAAATTAAGAGTGTCTACAAGTAGACACCCACAAACAGATGGCGCTTCTGAGATTATGAATAGGATGATCGAGAACTATCTCCGTTGCTATTGCTCGTATCATCAGGATGAATGGGATGAACTGCTTCCTTCTGCAGAATTTGCATACAACTCGGCTGTGAGCGATGATCTGGGTATGTCACCATTTGAGCTGGACTTGGGATGGACACCTAAATCGCCATTGAACTTCTTGGCTAGCAGCAGCGTACCTCTTTTGAGTTTGGACAACTTTCGCGCCAAGCTCAAGGTTTCTCTTGAGGATGCGCAATTTGCCTACAAAGTGGCAAAAGCTCGGCAAGCTGCATACGCTTCAAGGCGATACAAGGTTCCAGATTATAGAGTTGGTTCAAAGCTATGGATCAATCGGTCGTTGTTTACGGATGTTTATTATAGGTCCTGGGATTCTAAAAAGCTCAATGCGTGCAGGTCTGGGCCATTTGTGGTTAAGGAGATAATTGGTATGAATGCTGTTCGACTGGATCTCCCTGCTAGTTTTAAAATCCATCCAGTCATTCATATCATTCACACCACACCACATTTGGAGCAGCCCGATGACAAGCTTTATAAATTCCTCTTGCGCCTGTACCACTGGAACTGCCTGGTGGACCAGAACAGGAAGTTGAGGTTATCTTGGATCACAAAAAGGTTGGACGCGGTTACAAGTTCTTGGTTTCGATATGTGGTGTGCCACGTCGTGATGCGTACTGGGACTTTGTAGATGTTATGGAAGATGGATCTGTCATGGTAACTGAGGCTTTTCAGCAGTATATTCGGAAGAACAGTATACTACCGCAGTACCATTGACGAGGACGTCAGAAGTCCGGGGGAGGGAATAGTGTAACAATGTCTCTGCTACACCACTGTGTAATAGAGACTTGTTCGCTGTCGCTATTCCAGTTCTCTATTACGAAGTGGTGTAACAGGGAAACTTTATCGTCTTGAATGATGTTAGAAATTTGATTTTCCCTCAATGTTTTTATTTGACGTGGAGCCCCACGTCATCGTTTTTATTTACGTAGTTATATTCTAGATAGTACAATTCTATAGTTACACCTCTACTTTCTAGTAAGTTCTACTGAGCTAATAGAGTATAGAATTTCTAGAGTAGAGTTACCGCACTGTCTATAAAAGGGGGGGCTCATCTGGATTCTTGTGGGAATCCAGGTACAATCCATACACCCTTGCCCCCAACTTTATGAAACCCACTACCATCTTCTCTAATGTTCCTTTAGCAGCGACCAGGCTGCCTCTCCCTATTTCATTTCGTCCCTCTTTCTAACATTCCATCTTCTGATCTTGGCCTCTTCTTGACCATTCTCTTGACTTCATGGTCAGCTGCGGACTGAATTAAGCCTTCATAACTGGGGCTTCCGTTCTGATAATGGTCAGAAGAGAAGAGAGGAGTATCAACATTGCGTCATGAAGACCAGAGAAATCACGAGTACCGGTGGAAGCAGTGGAGTTGGCCACATCATCAGTGCCTCTTAGCCTCTTTATACTGTCAATTATGAGCTTGTCATGTGGATAAATATTGTTAAAGCGACCGGTGTAATTCTCGATCGAGAGTTTTCCAGTACGATAAGAACTCTCAAAAGCTCTTGTGATTGAAACATGAAGCTTCTTCTCGGTCGAAGAAGAAAGGGGCTTGGTTTTCAAAGATGTCATCTGCATCTCATTAACTCCAAACGTGAACATTTCTCACAGCGTTTATTTAAGAAATCAATTAGAGAGATTCAATAGAAAAAGTTTTTTGGATTAAAACAAAGTAGAAAGCTCAAATCATACAGAACTACATGATTCTAAAGCCTTTTCAATATTCTTTAATTATGACCAAATTGTAACCGTAACGAAGAAGGCAAGCTGAACGATCAATGTGAACCCCTTAATCCAAGAAGTATTTCATTTCCATGAAGTTAACGCTATTGCAACCGCCCTAGTCGAGCAACCAATCCCTGTTTTTTTTGCCTTTTCTTATTTTTGAAAAAATTGTCATTATAGAAGCGGAAATGCTGTTTCCGGGACTGCGAAATGAAGCACGACAATGAAATATTAATTTAAGACAGGTTCTCAAGATTTCCAAGATTGCCACTATTTTTGAGGGTCCATTTGTTTTATATACCATTTTCAGCTGTGTATCGAGCATGGAGCACCAAGTTTTGCAATAGTTTTTAGAATGTAGTATATCTCGGGCAAAAAGAGCAAAAAGGGCCAGAATCCAAAAACTAAAGTGCAAATATATCCCTATATACCTTCAAGTACTTCCTGGGAAACCAATAACTAAAAAAGCTCTCGATAAAAGCTCGAGTACGTTGCCCTGCCAATTAATTCCTTTCTTGGTTATTTTCGAACGCCATTGTTCGCAAAATACGTGACATCTCTCAACGATCACGGACGATCAACCGAATGGCAGCAATCTTTCGCTCAACAACTCCAAGCTTTTTATGTCTCTGTGCTGGCCTTTGTTCGAACTTATTTCCGAAATATACAATAAAATTTACTAAAACCATTTTGTGGAACTCAATTTCTGCTTAAAAAATTTCAAAAGGTCCATGCACGTGCACCCGAGCGGGTTTAAATGACTTTTTTGCTTCTGAATTCTCTTTTCATCATCAATGAAGTCTCTTAATAAACGTTTTTAGGTTCAAACATGAGTAAATGGCGCTTTTGACTTCTGAGGTGGAAAATAAGTCTTATTGGAAGTTCGAGTTAAAGCGAAGTCACATTTGATATAATGCTTTCTTTGGAGACCATTTTTGAAGTCCTGTTGTTTTTCAATATGCGCACTTGTTATGGACATGCTCCAATGTTTGGTTGAGAACCGGGTTGAGTTCGCCAGCTCGGATGCAGAGCTTAATATCATCCAGATACAGGTGCGAGTACCTGTTCAGACAGTTTGCAAAACGCATGGACACTTTACCGTCAGAGATTCTTTGATCGCTCTGGATACTTCTTTTCAGATTCAAATTGTATATGCATACTGAAGAAAACCAACCTTTCATGCGAGAAACTTTGGATGGTACGACCATCAAATATGTGCGAATTGCATTTTCATAACCTGATGATATGATATAATTTTACAGTGAAAGCCAGGTTTCCTTTGTTGAAATTCCAAAAGCTCCTGCAGGGATGAAAAAGAGGTTTTCCGTGCCCGTGCATATTTATTTGTGCACTACTTCATTCCAAAGCAAGAAAGCCCATCTCCAGGGACAAAGTAGAAATTTATCAACATTTCGGTGCCTGCAAGGCCTCTTGCTGGCATATAACTCATTCTAATAGACCTTTTTTGGATTGTATCACTCCTTTCCGTACCCATGTGTGAACGGATCACACTCCTTCTCGCGCATCTCAAATGATATTCCAATGGATCCGTAAAATAACTTGATGCTTTCGATTCCATCAACGCTCTTTAAACACTCTCCGTACTGATTGGGGTTTTCTTCTTCCTTCGGATCAGAAATACCTGAATTGGCTCCTATCGAAGATAAAAGACTTCATTGCTTGTTTCGCAGGAGAAGCCTAGACGAACATCCCTGAAATTTTTTTATTTTTGGAGTTCCTTGCTTCCATTTTTCGCTTCTTCTAGTAGCGAAAAGTAGGAAAGTGCACTTAATGTCTCCTCTTTAAGTACCGTCGACGCTTCAATCGAAGACACAGTAATCATCCAAAAAAAAATACTCCTTTTTTCTTCGTCTTGGTATCTTCGCGACGCTCCGGCCTATTTTAAGATAACTTGTTGTCAAATTGGATATTCCGAGGGATCTGGCGATTTTTGTTATTATTGTTAACTCTCCGGCTGGGATGAGGTATCTTACCACAGCCGATCTGGCTGCCTACTTTGTTCATGAAATATTTCATTCTAGTAAGCAACGCTTGGAGTTCTTCGTTGTTCCCGACGTTTTGCTGATTGCTGATCATAAGCTGATTGCTAATCATAAGCTGATTGATTCTGGTGACTGTGGACTGCACGAAGTTTCGTAGGACCTCAAAAGCATCATCAAGGTAAAAAATACATCTCGGAGCATCGATATTGAAACATTGAGCGATTGAACGAGTTTTTTTCTTGCTCTTTGAGTATTTCAAAATCGCCGTGAGTGTCTCTTTCAGGTCTTCAATCAAACCGAAAAGCTCTTCTTTAGATCCAAGGGCAAGCATAGAAGTTCACTCTGCACGGGACTTCTTCGACAAAACCAGAGTTAATCTCGAACAAATTATAGTCAGCTTTTCCAAGTGAGATTTTGGGAAAAGCTTTGCCGATTTCTTGGTCTCATTGGATTCTCTTCTCTATGCTAAGTAGAATAACTGAAGTTTTGCGTTCTTCAGAACATTTTAATCGAGGTTGTCCTTATCCAGCAGAGCTATAGCTATTAATTGCTCCCTTTGAGACAAATTTGTACCGTTTGTTTGTTTTAAATGCTCAACAATAACAGCTTCATGGAACTTTGATACAAAGTAAACAAGTATTCATACTTATTTCGACGGGTAGGGGCAACTTTTTAAAACTTTTGATCAATCTTCCCACAAATTCAAGAGGAGTGTCACTTGCCACGACATTCACTATGAACAAGAAGGCTTTGACAACATCTTCGGTTTAGTGGTAGCCAATCAATCCCTTATGTTTTGCTTTATAGACGATGGACTGTTGCCCTTTTGTAAAACCTCGCTGGTATAAAGTTTGTCCAAGAAACTTGAAAGTAGTTCCAATAATCTTTTCCTCACTGGCATCGTGAGCAGCCCTGATAAGATCGAAACACTAAACCGTAATCTTTCTCCAATCTTGAAGACCCATGTTTGAAGAGAACCTAGTAGTATCAAAGAAGTCTTTTCTAGAATTCATGTGTGCGCCCCTGGGCCCACAACTGTGATAACGCGGATGCAAAAAGGGATTAAACCCATTTCGTAGCTTATTAAGCAACAGCACTAGTACGGGATCATGATTCGGGGGAATGGAGTGTCGGCTCGTTGAGAGAGTTTAGTGGAGATGACAGGCGAAGTAAGCGAGCTGCAGTAACGCGTTTGTTCCTCGGTCGCCGCATTTGTCGGCGACCGATTTCCGCGGCCATGAACTAATTTAAATAAAGTAACGACTCGTGCAAATCCCGCGCACCGCCGGCAGTGCAAAAACGTTACAATACAGAACAATAATTCGGTATCCTAGATTATTCATTATATTTCAAGCATATAACCGCAGTTACACATGAGGTAGGCAGGTGATATCTATGAATGTGGCTCGATACTGGGGTCTTGTGAGACAACACAGAGTCAGATTTCTTTGCGAACGTATGGTATGACCGGGTAAGGAAGTGGTAAGTAGTTTGTGGATACGCAGGGAAAGAGTTGCTGGGGAGCTGCGGGAAAATCTATCATTTAAAGAATTTATCAACAGACTATCTCAAAAGTCTGATTATCGTTGGGAGGTCCATAGGTATCTGCAGCTTGGTGCCTTTATTTATTCAATTCATATTGAACGTGTCATGGACGTGGGTTTCTACTGCAAGCGGAAGAGGAACCTTCCAAATAGAAACAACTTCATCATCCTTCTTATGCCCTAACTTTTTCGAGGAAGCTTCAAACGACAACATTTGGGGATTGTCGTGGGTAATCTTTTCCGGTTCTTAACTCTGTAGAAATGTTGCGTGTAACAACTTAGTAGATGTAAGAGGCTCCTGCCCAGTAATTGATAGCTCAACAAATATACGATGTGCAGGCTTAAGCAGATTGCTAAACGAAACCGAACGGACTTCGGATGGCAGGACTATGGCGTGACAAAATCGTTAATTCCTTTAGTGGTAGTCTTGGTCTCTATCCAAGTGGCGGGCAAGTGGGTGGGATGCACTACTGAAGCCTCTGCCTGTAGTTCCGATACTTTGCTTACCTTAGAGCCACTGTCATCGCCCATCAACTCCTCATAGGATCTTTTTAAGATCCTCCCTCATTTTACAAAGTGAATATCCTCGCCCACCCACCGGACACCTTTTCCTTAACGTCAACTAATGCAAACTGCGTGTCAGCAATTGGTTAAGAAACCAAATAGAAATACCTAATGTGCCTCTCTTACCCTTTTTATGGTCACTCGCAAGCTTCTGTCGCATCCGATTGTAGCGGGAGCGGAAAGTACTCCAGCTGTGCTCTCTGAATAGCAGGTACATGGTATACACCATCTTGTGTTTTTCAGCACCCATAATCTGCGTGGTCTCGAACAATTTGCGCAAATGCACTACATTGTCCTAATTTTTGGTAAGCTTCTTTGTTGGTAATATTGTGTGAGACAGCTGGAGGAAGGATTAAAGATATTTAAAATCGAACGTGTCCCCGAATGTGTCAATCAAGGGCTACTTCTGTCGCATATGTTTTCCCAAACCAAAGTTTCGATGTTCGGATTCAAAACATAAAACTGATATTTTCCGCATTATATCTGAAAATGGAATATTTTTTGAGCAAATATTCGATGTTAGAGTTTTGGAGCCTTACAAAACCCATGCGTACCAGTTTATATATTAATCAAGTAGCTAAGTATTTCGGATGTAACCCACTGAGGCTGCAGGAGTACTTGAATTCTAAAGGGTAGCAAAAGTAAAATATGTCTTTGCTCCATTTATTTGTGTCAGGCTGAAACAAATGTGTCAAAGAGAGCTTTGGATAGATAGAACAAAGTATCTAACGCTTGGCACTAAAAGCAAATTGCTTTAATGATTCTGTATCCGTGAATCCCTGTCGCAGAGTATCCATCATCATTTTAATCTTTTCCAACTCAACATATGAAGTTTCATTTCTCTCCTCCTGCCTTTCTGATCGATCTTTCTTCAGATGCAAGTTTTCCTCTTCGACTGGTATACGATAAAGAGCTAGGCGCTCGGCAGCAATTGAAGTCCGTCCTGCATCGCCTTTTTCAATCACTGCAGTGAACGCTGCTTCTTCCTCATCGAAATGGGGTGCTTTCAACTTTGTTTTCTTAGCCGAACTGGGAACATAATCACTGCTAGACCCATGCTGTCCTTCTCCTATACTCTGCAGAGCTGAAGATTCTCTTCTCTTCGTAGCACGCTGCCTAATAATTGCTCCAAGTTGCTAATTTTTTCTCTTCTTCCTCGGTTTGTCTCTTCCTTTTTGCCGACTTTTCTTTCTCAACATCATCTCTGGATTCCTTAATAACACAAAGCTACTCTTCTAGTCCACCTACCTCCCCTCCAACACCGCTCATAACAGTCTCAATTCTCTCATTTTTATTAAAGCGTTCGTGTAAACACTTGCATCTGTCTTGTACAGCTTTCCAAGTAATAACAGTAGATTGTTTTTTTTTGCATTTGCTCGACAAGCATCAATCTCAAAACGTTCTTGAATATCTCCATTAAGTGCTACATGCGCACGAGATGCTGCAACTCCTCTCACGAGTAAAACATCTTCTTTATCGGAGAAACGATATCTTCTGTCTAGCTTCCCTTTACGAACTTGCACCGATTTTTGTCCACATGATGGGACTTCAGCGGATGCAGATGCGGGCGGTGTGCTTTCAATCGGCGCGGGTGGCGTAAGAGCGATCGTAGGTAATGGAGTATTCGTCGAATCTGGTCCGGGAGTGATTAAGAGGTTATATGCACAACTTCCTTATCATGCTGCGGCGAGCCCGGGCAAATATCATCTCTTTCGACTGTTACCATATTTTGGATGCGTTTGTTGGGGAGAGAGGTCTGTGATTGAAAACAGATGGATTGCAAGACGATGGAAGGAGTTGGGAAAGCTGGCTAGGATGATGACAACTGGAGTCTTTGGCTGTTTTCCGCTAAAATATTTACAGTTGCAATAGGTCTCAACCGCAGTTACTGCGTTCTTGCGCAAAGATCCTGTATTGCGCAAATACGCGATTTTTAGGTAACGGCTCGATCTTTCCGCATAAACGGCATAGTTAATGCGAGCAGTAAGTCATTTCGAGACTGACTTTAGAAATGGTATCGTGTACAGTAGTTACAGAAACACATACATATTAAAAATTTATTGATATTTATAGCAAAAATAGATTCTTTTCAAGTCCAGAAATAAAATCCATTCATTTACTCAATGAACACGTTACAAATCACTAGACGAACAGTACTCTTTAAGAAATAGTGACGTTTTAAAATAATTATCTATATAACCATCAGCTACATTGCATACAGTAGACCAATTTCTGGTGGGGCGGGGCTGATCACCCCTCCCCCCTAGGTAGCCATCCTCATGTCTGAAGCGTTCTCCCTGGCAGCGCATTGGTAGCTGGCGCTATAAAATTAGTTAGTTTGTAAGTAGCAAATCACACATTGCGCAGCGATGGGTATAGCTACCATTCCATAAAAGTAATAAAAAACCCTCGTACCCCAGGGAAGAAAGATGCTCGTGACCTTACGGGTGGCCCCCTAGAAATTTTTTTGCTAAAATAGTGCCACGTGTGATAGCTGTAGACGATCCAGCCTTTGATAACAAAGAGAATGTTCTTCAATCCGAGGAAGACCCCCATCTACTGGCCGCACAACGGTCCTCATACGAGACGCTACATACGGTGACACTAACGGAACTAGCCTGGGAACAAGCCTGTCTCCCCCTGCGCCTTGGTGGCCAAGGTTTCTCGCTGATCCGTCCATTCCTTCATGGCGCTGTTGCTGCGAGCCTTCTGGATGCTGCCCCTGCCCGCCACGAAACGGCTTCATGCACCTCAGCTCGCTCCATCGCGGTTCTTGGAAACCGCTTTCGCGGGGACCGGGCCTTCTTTGTTGCCAAAGCTCGTTCCCCCCTTCGCCAATTTGCTCATTGTGCTCTCGCTACCCCTTTGCTCAGCGACCTAGGCTCCCTCGACCACACAGCTCTTGCTGACATCCCTGTTCACCTGCAAACCCATCTCAATAGGGTACAGCAAGAAACTGCGGCAAAGGTGCACTGGTAGGAAAATCTCTGGAAAGGTGTTCCCAGCCACACAGCTCACCGCCCCGAAGCCGCCCGTCGTCGGATACGCGGTCTAGCTTCTCTCTACTCCGGGGCCGCTGCGTTTCTAAAATCGCATCCGACCAATGGGACCAAAGTGTCTGACGATTTTAGGCCTGCAGACCTCCTCGTGCAACCCCTGGCCCCTTCCATCGGCCCCAAGGAAAGGATAATTGCCTGTGACGTTACTATACTTTCGCCGTTCAAACAGGCTTCTGTCACGAAAGCAACGCAAGCCGCCGCAGGCGCCGCCACGCAAGCTTACCGCAACAATGTCCAGGACCTTGAGCGTAAGCTCTCCAGGCGCTTTGTACCACCTTCTGGTCAGCCGAATTTCACATTCCAACCGCTCGCTCTCGACTCCCTTGGAGCGGCGTCCCCAGCCACTGCACTGTTTCTAGAAACGTTCAATCCGGGGAATGAATGTTCAATCCAGGGAATGTTTCTAGAAACGTTAAATCCGGGGAATGAACGTTTCTAGAAACAGTGCAGTGGCTGGGGACGCCGCTCCAAGGGAGTCGAGAGCGAGCGGTTGGAATGTGACGAAGGTAGAATTGCAATGTTCATAGTTGGCTGGACGCCTTCGGGGGGCCCACCGTTTGAAAGCGGGCGAGCAGGAGCTCGAGTTGGAGTTGGTCGGGGAGGAGAGACTGGTCGAGGGAGCCGTGCGTTCTGCGGAAGGCAAAGGTTAGAAGGCGGCGTCCGTCTTCCGGGAGTAGGTCGAGGATGATGTGGTAGGTACTGAGCATAGAGCATAAGTGTGCAGCGGCATAGATTGGGGATTCAAGTGTGAGCCCCAGGCCGCCCATTGCGAAAGGACGTGTTCCGCAGTGCCAAGAAGCCTGATGAAGGTCGCGATGAATCTTTTGGAAAGCCCCTCGCAGTTCTTCATCAAACATATTTCATAAAGAAAGGGTTTGGTGCGGCGGGGTTGTGCGAAGGGTCTACACGAGCCTGCATGGCTGAAAGGGCTGCTGGGATGTTCCGGGTGGACTGTAGGCTGTGTTGGAGGAGAAAAGAGCATCTGCGGTCAGTTCCGATCGGGGACCCGAACACTGCAAATTGGAGATGCTGCACATGTTGACTAGATGGAGTACTAAAGGTCCGACAGGCCGACTTGAGTGTCACGGGGGGAGTGCATTACTAGAATGTCTGCGGGCCTATAGTTTAACAAAACAAATTAGCTAAATCTTTGCTTAAGTAACCAATTATGTAATGTTGAAGGTAATAAAAACTAGAGTACAGGTAAAAACAACAGATTTACGAGACATATCGACTCTTGTTTTAGAAACAAAAGCAAGGAAAGTTTAATTCAAGAGTACTTTCAGGAAAAAAGCAACAAAAAGATGAATTCAGAGAAAGTTCTAATGATCTTCTGTTTCAGAGAGGAATGCCCGGCGAAATTGCATTTCAACCCGGCGACGACGCTTCTCCCTGTACTTCTTTTGAATCTGTCGACGCTTTTCAATTTGACTATTGCCAATGTGGTACCACCTATTCTTCTTTTTCTTGAATAGTTTGCTGTCTTCTGCACGGAGCGGGTTGTGATAAATATGAAAGTTCGTCAGAGCAACACAAAGCCTAAATATCTTGTCGTACGAAGATTCTGCCCACCTCCACTTGAACGAAATCACAGTCCACAAGCCGCTCATTCTTCCAAAGAAATTCTCGACGATAATGCGATCGCTTGAAATGTGACGATTGACAACCATTTCTGGGTGTGTTAGGACTCCATTCCCCGGCTTCTTCTTGGGATGAATGACTCGACAGAATTCACGGGCGCCATAGTACCCCTTGTCTGTTAGCACTGCCCATGAACCGGGAAAATCTTCATACAAAGGTCCTACATCTTCAATAGCCTGCTGCTCTCCATCTTGTTTCTTCAGCTGCACTTGATGAAACAAATTCATAGATTGGAACAAGGTGAGATCCGAAACGGACCCCGGCTCATGTGCACTGCATCCAATTACAAAGCCACATGGAAACACGGATACTTCTGTCTTGTAACCATAGAGCTGGTGCTTTCCACTGAAATAAAGTTTGCCTTCTTCCATACACACACTCGGACGAAAGCTTGGCTGGAATGTCACATCGGTTGCGTAGCGAGCCATCGGATAATTTTGAAAGAACGAATTCTTCCTAACCATTTCAGTCATCGTCCACTTCTTTGCCTGATACTCGACAAAGTGTTCATACATGGCATCGGAAATGATATCAATGAACCGCATGATCATTCGCTCGAAGGAGGGTCCCTTCATGCCAAACATCTTTGCAAGGAAGTCCCATTGCCAACCGTGCTTTAGAACAGCCAGAATCATGAATAAAACATCTTTGAGGGTTTGAGCACACTTGCGACCCCGACCGCTATTGTACCGTTCCTTGATGAATTTCTCGAAAGTCTGCCAGATATTCGTGTATTGAGCGGGATCGAAGTTGATCATTTGAACAATTGACTGAGAACCACCATTGTTGTAGAACTGGTCAAAGATGGGGGCATCACTATCTGATTCTTCATCAGAAAAATCGCCATCTTCAGAAGAGGAAGCATATACCTGAAGTTCGGCTTGTCTTTCAACTGCAACATCGGAAAGTAGAAGAAGAGCTCTTGCAGCTTGACTAGAGGTGAGAGATGCCATAATTAGGGATGAATAATGCGGGAAGTGGAATGGAAATGTCTGAGGGGTATTGAGGTATAGGTAGGTATGTTCAAGGCAACTGTATTGGTTTGAAGATCGAGGAATTGCACAATTATCGAGTGGTTTCCGATAAGACCGCCATAATTTGAAATTCACCAATAGTTTTCAGATTTACTGAGATCTCTGCATTTTAATCAATCGTTGAAAAAGCTATTATCAAATTTGACAAAGATGAAATCCATTCCGAATTATTTAGCTTTTTTCAATTAATTTAAGTAATTGTAGGGCATTACAGTAAGTGCAGTACAGTAGCACCACACCTTAAGTACCGGCGGCTAACCCGTCTCGCCCGAGGCACTCCCGATCCGATTCTTATCCTTCACGAATAAACCACTGCTTCCTACAGTAATCGCATTGCATGGGGCCATTTCTGTAAATGACTGGGTAACTTTGCATGCATATTATGTTTGCGCTAAAGTTCTAATGCTCCCTTTACTTCAAATCGTCGTTGGTCAGTATCTTTCATCGCGAAAAAGGGAATGATTTCTGCAATAGGTATGACACGTTGCACAAATTCCCCGAATCTATTCTCCTGCATTTCTGAAATTTAGTTGCGGAAAATCTCCAATTTCAGCTCAGGAAAATCCGGTGGGGATTTGCACGTGTACCGAAATTTTACACGGAATTTCGCACCGTGAAGTCCCTAATTCCTCGGCTGTCCCTCAATGCGACGGTGGCGATTACTGCACCGTACAGTGCAGGTCGAGAATAAGCAAAGTACTGTATTGTACAGTACCGTACTGTACTTTGATCATCCTGGAGGCTCAAATGCACTCTTTGTCAATTCCTTAGCGACCCGCGCAAACATTCCCCTTCCCTCCTCCCTCACAGCGCGTGAGCCACTTTGAACCCGCAACACCCGCAACACCCTCTCAAACCGCTCATCCGCTGAATCCCGGCACCCGCACCCTCCATTCCATCATGGTACGTTCCGACGCACAAAAACTCGACCATTCCGTCAATGGCATCCAAAGAAACCACGTATACTGACCCCAACCCGTGCATCCCCTCGTCAAATCTCAGTTGCCTCTCTCGCTGCTGCGGTCCGCAACCAGCTATCCGATAGTAAGCCACCTACAACCTGCACCTTCCTTCCACCCTATTCTCCGCGCGCGTCATGGCCGTGATGCAGGCAACGTGTAGCGGGAAACTAACGTCGTGATTCAAACGGGGGGTCTGTGCGCGTCATGTGCGGTGTGCATGGGGTATGTGTTTGTGCTAGTTGGTGGAGCTGAAGAACGGGGAGACGTTTAACGGGGAGTTGTCGAACATTGACTTGTGGATGAATGTGAATCTCAAAGATGTGGTACGGACGTCCAAGGGCGGGGATGAGTTTTGGCGCATTCCGGAGGTGTATATACGCGGCAATACCATCAAGTACCTTCGTGTACCGGATGTGGTGTTGGATGTGGTGGCCGAGGAGAAGCAGGCGCGTGAGGCGGCGGTATGTAATGCGTGGTGTGCATGGGCTGAGTGCATGAGGTGGTTTCGGACATTACAAGAGGGTAGAAAGGAGCAGGAAAGCTAACACATTACTTTTGCATGCGTACATGATTGGATGGTACGTGTTTCCACGACGACGGTACAGAAATCGCGAAACCGAAGCGGAAAGGGGAAAGGGCGTGGACGCGGGGGGCGGAGTCGCGGGAGCGGCGGTGCGGGGCGCGCAGGGGCGAATCGTGGGTGACGAGAGGGGGGGGATGAGTAGGTGGTGCGGGGTATGCGGGTGGGTAGTTTTATTGGAGTGAGGAGGGATATGATGGGTGATCGGGGCAGCGGGATTAGGACGGTGGGGAGCGAGGAGGGGGAGGTGGCGGTGTGGTGGATGTGGATGTGGATGTGGTGCGTGGGGAGAGAGGCAGAACTCCGGCCACGCCTAACAGACGAGCGACTGGTGTGGGGCGATGCGGGGGTGACAAGCGGTGATGCGGGCGGGGGTGACGAGGATTTCCGGGCAGTTGGTTGGTAGGTTAGTATGGATTTTCTGTTTCGATTGCGTTAAACGAGAGGCGATTTGGACGTGTGGATTAAATCGGTTGCATACACGCATTGGGCGACGCATTGCAGCGGCTGATGGCGTGTGTGGAGCATGCAGTGGAGTAGTGGAGGAATGGAAGGGGGATGATAGCTTACCTGTATCGGAGGGTTGGGCACCGACGGAGAGCCAGTAGGCGATGCGCGGGACGTTTAGCGAGACGCGCTTGATATGGTGTTGAGCTTCGGCGGCCGAGTGAGAGAGTGGGTTGTAGGTGCCGAGGTTTTCGAGGTGGCGGCCGTCTCTTGGGGCGCGGGAATCTGCGGCGACGATGCGGTAGAAGGGGCGATGACGTTCGCCCCAGCGGGCGAGGCGGAGACGGACGACCATGGTGGGGTAGGGTGGTGTGATGGAGTTTGGGGGGTAGTGGAGATGGCTGGGATCTGCGGCCGGTGGGGTGATAAAAGTCGGGGGAGGCGGTGGTGTAATTTGGGTTGTGGTGTAATGCGGATATAGTGTACAGTACTGTACTGTACTACAAAGAGTGTACTGTACTACAAAGAGTACAGTAGACTGTACTGTTTAATTGCTCAATTGTCTCTTTCCGGACTGCCTCTCCCGCAGTTGACCTCGGCCGGGACAAACCCCAAGGCCATTGGCCCACACCGTAATCTGCATAGGGTAATTGAAACGAGTAAACGTCAGGGCAGTGACGACCTTGACACGCACAACCACGCTCTGCCATCCCCCTACGCCAATCCCGCTGCGCTAGCATCGCCATGCATCCCCGCCGCAACCACTAAGTGATACTATACGGTACAGGGACTCGATTTGTATGCCCCACCATACAAATCGAGTCTCTGTATCACCTCGGAAGGCGACCATCGGTACAGAACAGTACTGTACAGTACAGTAGGGAACGGTACGGCATGGCCGGCAGGAATGCATCAACGTCCATCATCTAAATGACTCATCAAACACATTATCCCGTGGCTGTGCCCCATGAGGGCAGCCTAATGCGGCCATTCAATTGGATCCCGGATCTCGGATCCGAGAATCCAATTGGACACAGTGCATGCAATCTCCCTCCATTTACCTACCTGCCCATCACCATTTGTGGATGGCACCAAGAGCGGATGTTGTCCGCTCCATCTGCACACCATACCAAAGACCCAACGTGCGCCTGTCCCAACGATATCTCCATCGCACCAAAGCATGTTTGCCAACAAAACCACCAATGGCCATCACACCCAACCATCCCTCACCCCGTTCTCTCTGTTCCCCATTGCCCCATTAACAGTTCTCAAAAACCAACCCTTCCTCCCTCCCCACCATCCTCCTCCACAAGCCCGTGGCATGAAAATCCCGTCCCACCCTCACCACAATGTCCGTATTTAACTCGCCCTCCCCCCGCCCCCACCCACCGCCCCCTCCAACCCAACCCACTCTCTCACCGTCAACCCCGCCTTCCTCCCACTCCTCCACCTCGCCGACTCCTCAACTCCCGTCCCCACGCTACCCCCCTCTCACCCCCACAATGCCCCCAACACCCAACAACCTAGCCCCCGCTCTCCACACCGTCCCCGCTCTCCCCCGCACCGCCCTCCCCGTTTCCGGCCGCCTACCTTCCTACCTGCAATCCGGAACCTTATATCGCCAAGGTCCCGGTCGCTTTGAGGTCACCCATACCGATTCCAAGACCTCTTCCATTCGCCATTGGTTTGATGGTTACGCTCTTGTCCACGCGTTTCATCTAGATGCAGACTCCAATTCCGTGGCCTATCGCTCCAATTTTATTGCACCGGGTGCCATTCGTGCGGCAGAGGCCCTGCCAAAGCAAAAGTATCACCCGTTTCTCTTCTCGCGTTCAGACCCTTGTTACAACGTGCTGGGACGGTTGTTTCAGCTTTGGACTCCCGATGCGGTGGACCCGCACACGGGGCGTGAGTCGATGAATATTAATGTGACGTTGCAGGATGTGCCTGGTAAGGCTGGTGTTGTTGCGAGGACTGATTTTAATTTGAACGGTATGTTGGATGAGGACAAATTGGAGATTGATCATTTCTTCCGGTTTGGACAGGTCGAGGGTTCCGAGGGGAACGGGGATATGTCCGCTGCACATGGACAGGTGGATAGGGAGAGGGGGGAATTTTGGAATTACAGGTACAGTATTGGTGGTCCACGTGTCACGTACAAGGTGTTTCGTGTTGGCCCCGGCGGAAAGGAGGACATCATGGGCGAGGTGCGCGATGTCCCCGCCTACTTGCATAGTTTTGCGTTGACGGAGCAGTACGTCGTGTTGATTGTGTGGCCGCTGTTGGTGGGAGGGTTGAAACTGCTGTGGACTCGCAGCTTTATGGATTCTATGAAGTTTGAAAAGGGCAGAAAGGCTCGATTCCATGTGTTTGCCAGGGACGGCAGGGGGCTGTTGGCTACCTACGAATCGGACCCGTTTTTTTGCTTTCACACGGTCAACGCCTTTGAGAAAGGAGACGCCGTGCATATCGACCTGTGTCGGTATGACAATGCCGAGGTGTTGGATGACTTTATGCTGGACAAGATGCGCACCAGTAGCAATTTTAAGCCAACCAGGTTGACGCGGTTTAGCCTGGAGGGCATGGAGGAGGCGGTGGCGGGCGGGCCACAGGTGGTGAGACAGGCACGGGAGACGGTGTTGAACGCGGAGAGTCTCGAATTGCCGCGCTTGAATAGCCTGTTTCATCGGAAGGAATACCGGTATGTGTATGGCGTGTCGGATAGCGATGGCATGGCATTTGGCGCCGTGGCCAAGGTGGATGTGAGTGATGGATCGAAGCGTATATGGTCGTTACCAGGAGGGGTGGTAGGGGAGCCGATGTTTGTGGCGGACCCGCAGGGCGTGCAGGAGGATGATGGGGTGCTGTTGGTGGTGGTTATGGTGGAGGGAGGGGAGAAAAGTTGCCTGGTTGTTGTGGATGCCAAGAGCATGGAGGAGGTGGCACGAGCTACGGTGCCGCAGGTGGTGCCGCTCGGCTTTCATGGGAATTTCAAGATTAAGGCAACGGATGCGTGATGGAGTTTGGATTATTTGTTTAATACTGTAATGTAGTATACTGTACTGTACTGTACTGTACTGTACTGTACTGTACTGTACTGTACTGTACTGTACTGTACTTTACTGTACAGTCCAGTCCTGTACCAATCGATCATTTCTCAAGCAGTCCATTCTGGCCATTCCAACCAGCTACATCTTTGCACAGACTCGCCACTTCCCTCCCTCTCGCATTGCCCAGTTTTAACCTCAGCTGTAACCACTGCACATTCTTCCGGGTCTCTAAGCAAACACCGTACGATTCTAACTTTCCGACCTATTGATTTACTTTAAACACGGTGCAAACCTCCCGATGTTGCAAAGCCGACAACAGGTAACCTGGTCCACAATTTAGCATAGATTTTGCAAAGAGCAAAGTTATTCTACATGATGAGTGATTCTCTTATCCACAGACGCAGCTGTGATAAATGATTTACGACCTGTTTTATAGATGGAACTGAAGCAGCGCTTCTCCGAATTCTGCCATTGCGTTTGCAGGCCCTGAACGCGGACTGAGCATGTGAATCACAGATTCCGGAAAAAAAATAATTCGATCAGTGCACAATTGTCAAGTGATGTCTAATCATCCCAGCAGCAAATATCGCCCCATCATTTTGTAACCCGCGATAATGTCGTGGACAGCAAATGTCTACCTGCAAGTTCAATCCCTGCGTACTTTTGTCCAAAACCTAATCATCATACTACATGTACCTCCCGAATCTTCCTGCTTTAACCTGAAACTCTTCCACTGCGTCTGTTGTAATTATTGATCACCCTTCCTCAACGAGCATGCTAGCTTTCAACAACTGGATGAACCCATGGTGCAATGTAGAGCCCAACAATTACAAGTAGATGCCCCCAGAGTTGCAATTTACCCTGCGGACTTGTTCATGAGGACAGCATTCGAATCAGCCCCCTCGCAAAACTGAATTTAAAGAGGCCTGCGCGCCTGTTCCCACCTCCTTCAGTCCGATCTTGCACAGCATCAGATCTCCCAATCCACATTGCAAATCTCCCTCATCCTTCGCCATGCCTTTCTTGCACAGCATATCGACGGCCGCTGTTATTCTCACACTCATTTCCATCGCGGGCGCACAGGCTGCGATTCTCCAAAACCCATCACCGGCGTGCCTATTCAACAAGACACACTGTTCGTGCCGCAACATGGACAACCCCGGGACATGTCTCCGTCACGAATCCGGTAACACATGCCTGGTAGGCACTTGTTCAAGCTCTGGCTTTTCGTGCGACTGCGAAGGGACGGAGATGTGCATGTTTAGCGAATGCAGAGCGTGGGTGTCGAATGACGGAACGGCAAGCTCTGAGTTGTCCAAGGGAGGGCGTGTGGAATGCAAGCTGGACTCGTCGGTGACGTGCCTGCGACGTGTGGGGGAGGAGGAGGTGGAAGCGCCGGAGCCGGAGCTGCCAGAGTATCGGATGGTGCAGTTTGGGGCGGGGTCGGAGAAGACGATGTTTAATATGTCTGGCTTTCCGTTTACGATGTACTTGGTGATTGCGGGGGGAGGGTGAGGGGTGAGTTTGCGGACTTGCAAAAGGCAAAGGCGGACCTTGGACGGTTTGAGGCGGGCGCGAAGACGCCGAGTCGGTTGGTGGCGCAGGTGGTTGATGGAAAGGTGATGGGGGATCCGCATTGGGTCGGGGGGGAGAATCAGGGGGCGGGACTGGGTGCTGGGTTTAATAAGTTTTGGTGGAACTGGGGGGATATTAACCGTTTGGTGAGGATTGGGCAGGAGTATGTGGACAGGCCCAACTTTCAGTACAATATGCATGGCAAGTGGATGAATGTTGCGACACTGTTGCCGCGGTATATCACGTTGAGGATGTACGATGAGAGTGCAGGGGCCGGGAGAATGCTGTGTGGGATTTACAACAAGTATGGGATTGATGATGATGGGCTAGGGACGATGAGGGTGCATGCGAAGATTCGTGCACGGTCTGGACAGCGGCTGGAATGGGTTGCATGTGATGACGTTGGGGAGTGTAAAGGGGAAATGGGACGGAGCTGAATGGGATGCATACGTTGGTGAGCCGGCTGAGTGATGGATGGTGCGTGAAACCGCTGGACTGGAGCGGGAACGTGGTGGGGGTGGAGTTTAGTCAAGTGGACGGGATGAAGGGGGTTGTGTTGCAATCGACGGCGGGTAGAGAGGAGAAGTTTGATTTTGGAGGCGGTGATGGGATGGTTGGAAAGTTGGACAAGAATGGGCTTGTCAGGGGCGGGAGGACACCGGAAATTCTGTTCAACCTGCAAGGCATCGAGGTGCCGTTTTAGAATGGCACAAGTTGACAAGAGAGAATGGCAATCAAACAATACCGTAAGGGGAGAAAAGCCAATACAGTCGTATCACTGAAAACCTCGTTATATGCATAATAGACGAATAGGGCTTCAAAAAGAGGTCTTTCTGACATGCGATAAACACATATGTAGTTGGTTGCATGGAGGCATTAGGAGAGCTGTGGATCAACGGGACAAAGATCAACCTCAAATTTCGGGAGTGGTGGCCATAAACCACAATGCCCCAATGTCCCCAAACTCGACCCTTTTACTGTATCCTGAACCCATCACGGAAATCCCACAGCGCCTTTCCCACAAATTTCAATTCAGCCTGCGATTCTACTAGATTGCCGGCAACTTGTCAAACATATAATTCCAACAGACTTCAGCTTCCATCTCAAGTTTGTCATCAACCATCTCCATCTCCATCACAATACCCCTCTCCCACTCTCCCTCCCCACAGAACATGCTCCCCCTCTTCATCCCACAAGCACCCCTCCCCCTGCGCCACCCCCCCAACCCCTCCTCTCCCACCCCCCACCGCCCACCCCCAAACCCGCCTCCCACCCACCGCCCAATCCAACCGTGTCTCCTGGCCCATCACCCGCTTTCTTCAAACCGCCCTATTCTACTCCCCCCTCTCTCGCTTCTTCCGCCTCAAACCATCAGACCCTGCCGCCTCACTCCGTCAACGGCGCCAACGTCTCGTCACAATGAATGCATCCCGCCAAAACATCGTCCTTGTCACAGGCGCCAATGGCGGTACTGGCCGCCGTGTCGTCCGCCAGTTGCTGCGTACTGGCTTTGGGGTTCGCGCGCTCACGAGAAGGAGGGACCGTTTGGAGGCGGCGTTGGCGGGTGTCGGTGTCGATTTGGGCGTTGAGGAGGCAAAGGGAAGTGTGCAGGTTTTTGTCAGTGACTTGTTTAATGTTAGGGATGAGATGTTTGAGAACGTCGTGGCTGTTGTTAGTTGTACGGGGGTCAATGTTGGGCCCGTCGATGATCCGGATCGCTCAAAGTATTTTCAGGGACTCAAGTTTTATGAGCCTACTATTTTGGAGGACTCGCCGGAGAATGTCGAATTTGTTGGCGTCAGGAATTTGTTGCAGGCGTGTAAGAAGCATTTTGACGCTGTGGATCGTGAGGGGAGGTTCCGTTGTTGGTGTTTGATGATGTAGAAGAGGTGAGGAAGATATGGGGTGGCTTGGATGACGTGGTCATGGGCGGTGTCAGTGAGAGCTTTGTCAGTGCAAAGGATGGTGTGCTGGTGTTTGGCGGTCGCGTGAGGACTGAGAATCGGGAGGCTTCTGCTCCGTCAGAACGGCAGACTTTGACACACCGTTGGATCTCACCGGTTTTGATGGAATTCGACTTCGGGTCAGGGGGGATGGCCAGAGGTACAAGATGATTGTCAGATGCGAGAAGAGGTGGGATGGCACGGCCCACTGCTTTTCGTTTCCACAAAGAAGGATGAATTGACGGAGGTTGATATACCCTTTGAGGATTTCAACACGGTATTCAGGGCAAAAACTTTGCCCGACGGTCCAAAGGTGAATCCTGCAACTGTGTATGCATTCCAGTTGATGCTGAGCAAGTTTGAGTACGACGAGAGCTCAACCGGAATTTCAGGCTGGGCCATTTGAATTAAAGGTGGAGGCTATGGTGGGATACAACAAGGCGGATTCGGGAGATTATCCAAGAGTGGTATTCCAGGGGTCCGCCGGGGTAACGCGAGTGTTCCGCAAAGATGAAATCGGGGACCTTGAGAAACAGCCTCCTGCCGTGAGAATGAACGAGATGTTGGGTCGCATCTTGGAATGGAAGCTGGCTGGTGAGGATTTGGTGCGGGAAAGCGGGCTGTCATACTGTATTATCCGACCTTGTGCGTTGACAGAAAAGGAGGCAGTGGGAGTGGGAGGGCTGAAGTTTGACCAGGGTGACAATATCACGGGGCAGATTTCGCGGGAGGATGTGGCACCGTTGTTGGTCGAGGCGTTGAAGGAAAAGAGTCTGGTGGGTAAGACGGTGGAGGTGGCGTGGGGGCCGGGAGGGGAAGACGCGGAGGTGGAGGAGAGAGTGCGGGTCTGAGGAAGGATGAAGAAATAGAGAGGACATTTGCAGAGTACCCGTTTGTGCCAAAAACTGCTGTGGTGAACTAAATATAAATGTGTGGTACGGGACGGTCGGGGGACCAGGGTCGCAGGGTGGTTGAGTAGATTGTACTAGGGATTTGAGACGAGATTTGAATAGATCAAAAGTAGCAATGATCCGTAGTGGAGGCAAGTTGAGTTTGCTCAATGTAGATATGATGCGCGCGTGTAGTGGGGTTAAAAGCACAATTGGGATTCTGCTGTGCTGTGAATGTATTGGGCCGACTACTCGGAAGAAGGAATGCAATTTGGGCATCTGAAGGCCAATATTAGAACGCCTAAGCGTCTCCTTTACATGCTCTAGATAAATCTGGCGTTCCACGACATCTAGATAGCACTCAATGCAATCGTGAGGATAATCAAACGACAAGAACAACAGGGTGAAATAGCTGGTGAATCAGCATTGGTCCCTCTTCCTATCCTCCCTCCTCCTCCTCTCTCCTGATTCCTAATCATGATAATAAGCAGCCTCTTAAACATGCCGACAAAGTCAATCAACAAAGTCATAGCATGTCCGACATAATCGGTATCCCCAGCGCTAACCTTTTTCAACAATAACCTGGGTATCATACAAGACAAACGCACACAACATAAGCAAGCCACCATACAACATAACTCCAAAGCCAATCAACCGCGGGGTAAACAAATTGACAACCCCCAACAACAACATACCCCAAACGGCGATCCACAACACCCCCCCCAAGGCCAAATAAGCGCGCCTCTTTGCAAACAAAGCACTGACACTCAAGCCGGCAAACACCAGGGTACAACCCGCCAAGGCAAGGACCGGAATGGAGGGCTCAACCTCGCCCGCAACGGCGAGCAAAGGGCCGCAGGACATGCCCGAACATGCGGCGAAAACGTAAAAGGAAAGGGTTCGGGAGCGGGAGTAACGTTGGGTAAAGTTGAAGTAGAGGAGAGAGGGGAGGGTGCAGAGTGTTGCAATGTGACCTAGGGGTAGGGATGTGGAGAGGTCGAGTAGTGCGGCTAGGGTGGCTGTGAGGAGGGAGAGGGAGAGGGTTGTGTAGACGCGGCGGATGTGTTTTTGAGTTGTGGGGTCGAGTGGGGTTGTGGAGAGCAGGGCGGAGAGGGGGGAGGTGGTGAAGGAGGACATGGTGGGTTGGGGTTGCGGTTGGGGTTGGGTAGATGGGTGGATGGATGGATGGGGGGTTGGTGGAGTGTGGATTGGTGAGAGGGTTGGCAGTGGAGATAATAAATGCAATGACAGAGTGCAGCACAGTACTGTACTGTTCAGTTGGGACTGTATTCCCCCGCGAGGTAGTTTCCAGCAGCTTCGACTTAACGCACCTTGTTGGCATTTGCCCGTTGGCCCTTTCATGGCAACTCCACTATTGGATTGCCCAGTCAACGCGCCATGCCACTCGCCCTGAAAAAGTTGATTGTCACTGACAATCCACCATAAACGTCTTGAACCTCAATTGGCTGCGCAATCAATAAACCCTGCTGTGCAAACTGCTTACAGTTTCGTCCAGTACTGTAAGGAGAAAAAAGAGCCACCACAAACCCTTGCAAACTCGCCACGGCCACTGCACATGCTTGACACTGTAAAGTGTCCTGGGGGGATTCAAAGTGCTATTCAAGCAAAGTGCCAGGCACAGCGCCGTACTGTTTGATGAAACGGATTCATTTACTCTAAATCCTGCCAGGAGCCGCAACCGGCGAGATTGCAGACCTTCGATCGGTCGGCTACCGAGCCTTTGGTAAGATTCGAACTCTCAAATCGGTCGACACAATCTCCCTCCCTACCTGTCCCGAGCTCGACCTGCGGGGATACCCCACAAATCATGCCCACACCTGACAATCCTAGATGGATTGTCAAGTCTATGCTAGTCAATTTTAGTGACCCCTTAGAAGTATTGAAGAAAATTAAGGAGTAAAAACGGATTTATCCTGCATGGAAGGGGTTCCTCATCGGGCCAATCCCCTTACACGAGACCACATTGGCTCCCACACCACAGTAAATGTAGCTTTCAGCCCACTGCAAAGAGAGAGGCATTCTAGCACAGTCAAGGGATGTATGGTGGTACATTGCCTCGACCATCGGTACATGTATTTAATATGACATGCAGATTTGCAAATCCAAAAGGGTTCCAGCCAATCCATACATCTCAATAAAGATACCCCTTTCTTCCCCCCTGGTGGAAAAGAGAGGAATGGTTTCTCTAAAGAATTTAGCCCACGTGCAGATTACATGCGATATTTGCAATTTAACGCCCCCTAAAAAAATACAAGGAAAATTGTATTCGAAAAATTGCATATAGCAATTTGAGCCAATGAACGGGGCGGTCTTGGAATTCGATATTTCGCACATAGTCAAATAGCCAACCACAGCTGAACAAGTGGACATCTCATAGGTGGCTAACATATGCCACCATTTTCCGCTCTCAGACGACACATAGTGATCGAAGTTAACCCAACAAGCTCCTCTGATTGATAACCGCCGTTGCGGTAGAAATTCAATAATTTCTACCGCTTCATCCATGCACTCCTGGAAAGGTGCAAGAGAGCGACGGAAGTGATGCGGAGATCATCTTCTCTCTATCCATACCTTGTTTTTTCAGATCACGCGACATTCCCCAGCTACAATATTAACATAACCCTCCATGGATACCTCAGAAAGGGCAGACGACCTTTTTTCACACAATTCAATCAACTATTTGACGATCAGCATGTTCTGGAAAGTGATGAAGTTATCACCTTTGTGAAAGAGCTAAACGAAGAGAAAGAGCATACCTCTGAAACAAGACAATTCGATCCCTGGCTATACCAATGTGCAGATAAAGATGTATCAATGGACTTTGATCATGACGATATATTGATGACGCAGCTTAAGAACATGGTAAAATCTGCAAGGAACATAAGCAGAGCTCTGAGGACACATGTAGGACCTAATGGACCGTCGTTACGATTTTTATTGGAACATTACCTCAATGACCACGGATTTATCAGCCCTCTAAACAGAGCATTTGAGGGTGAAAAGCATCCCACCAAAGAGAAATGGTTTCGCTATTTTGCAGTCTCTGTCTGCCTGTCTAGTGTCCAAAGGACAAGCAAATGTACTCATATGAGTACAAATGATTGTGCGAAATTACCTAGATTTTTTTAATTAAAATTATACACTGGCACGCTGAATTCTAACATTTTACTTCTTGTCAGGTTTGCAAATTTTACATCTGCTTTGAAACGCCGCTTTCGTTGGGGCCCCATTGGCTCCTTTGCGCCTTTTCACTGTGGGCACCAGGTGGATTCCAGTACCGCAGGCCAATGAGGGAATAGAATCCTCTGGAACGTCAATGTCAGATCTGCGGAGTCCAATAGCATCAAATGAATTGTCAATGAGTTGCTCTGCAAGTTTTTCATAAAAATCTTTTTGGGACATGCAATTTCTTGCACCCATCAAACCCTTGTATAGCAGCCATGATTCAACGATGCAAATTGCAAGCAAAGATGTATTAAACCTCAGTGACCAATCATTGACTTCGAATTTCTTCTCCAATCCAAGGTCATCTTGTCTGCATCTGTTATGCCTGTCAATCTGGGCACGTTTGATAATATGTGCTGACAACCGCTGGAACTGGATTTTCCATTTCAACAAGCACCGTTTCATTACCAGAAGATCTCCAACGAGATCTTCTGATAGGCTCTGACGGAAGTGTTGTACCGGAAGTACTGACAAAGTATCTTCTGTCTCTATCCATCCACAGAACGGCCATCATAGAAGGGTGGCTTTCCGTACTGGGACTTACCATACAGATATGATCTCCGCGCCTGAAGAGTTCCAGCCCTGACAAAAATGACATAGGAAACTGCCTTGTCGCATTTTTGACGACACCTGTAAACCTCAGTCCATATTCGAAAAGCGGATTTGCTGTGGCCACAGAAGCAAATGCAGAGTCTGCACAGACAAGTCGATTTGAATGAAACCAAGGCCCTGTAAGGCGAAGGACAATAGCAGTACCATGAGGGAAATTTGACTCGTAACGCCGATTACTGCTGTCAGATTCTGACAAAACAATCTCCAAATTCAATACAATTCCACTGACATCGCAGCATGCAGTCTCGATCTCACATCCGTTTTCAGACTTACGGTCCATGGCGACATAGTGCGGTAGTCCTTCTGACATCCAGTCCCCCCCATTCCGTACCAGCGCGACATGCTTTCATCCACGCAAATTCTCTCCGATGGCGAAAAAACTTGACCTCCTATGCCGTTATATGGCCTCCACGAATCCGCTGACAAATGACCATCTTCAGTCAGTGCTTTCAGTTTCAGTGTAGCGGCTGAATGCAATACATGAGACCAGTGCTTCAAAACGGTTCCTCGAAATTTTTTTCCAAAAGCCGCCAATGGAATGTATTTGGATGTAGACTGCGTACTCCAAAGTGACCTTCTGCTTGTAAACTCGAATCTGCATAGCAATATGAGAATTCCAAAAAACTTTAGAATTCACCAGCTGATGTACGCATGTGCCCACCATTAGCGAGTTTCCGGTTTGTAAGTTCGGTAATTGTAGAAAGGTGTTCGACGGGAAACATGCAAAGGAAAAAAATCATACGGGGTCTTCTCATACTCGGTATGATCTTGTATGTACGTGTTCCCTGCTGGACCAATTACCTTCAATGGCCGACATGCCGTTGATCCATTCAACGGTAATAATACCTCCTGATTGGTCCAAATTTTTCCATGCACTTCTTTGCATACTCCTCCTACTCCGGCCATCCCATTAGCTTCTTCTCGAGGTTCTTCAACAGAAGGTTGACGATTCGGTAGGTCGACCTCAGCAGAAGTTGTCTCCATTTCATTGGACGTTGCTAGGTCACCTTCAGATGCTTCTCCTGGCTTGATGTTGACGAGTTTCAAGCTGACGCGCTTTGTCCTGTCCTGAATGGACCAGTCTGCGGTGACTGAAGTCTGACGTCTTCCGGTAGATGTGTCAACTTCGATGTTGACCACGGTTCCGTTGACGCGTTTACTTCTCCAAAGGGAACCGAATAGTCGCTTACACTCAGCCGCTGACGTGACAAGGGTTGCGCGAGTGTTGACAAGGTTTCCGGGCTGTTGACGGGGGTCATTTGGATTCGTCATTTTTGGTTAAATTTTTCTATGTTGACAAACTTGTTGTGTGTTCGAATGAACTGTTCAGGAGTAAACTCCGAAGTTTTGCACGGTTGACTGCCTAAGGGTGCTATTAGATATGGTGAAAAGCTAATGGTGTCATTTTGTAAGTTTTTTATATAAAATCTAGCCGTTAGAAATATGGACTCATATGAGTACAATTGTCCTCTGGACACTAATTACACTGTTTCTTGGGAGAGATTTTATGACTCATTAGGAAAGAGCGGAAATGATTCCAGCTTTCCGCTCTCATGATTTGCGCAAAATTTTGTCAAAGGAAAACTTCCCAAGCATTATTTCTGGGCTTCGCGTCTTCCTAAAATCCGGTTCGAACCCTTTAGATCCGCGGATATTATCGCCTCTGACACAAAAAGGTACTTAGGTCCTCTTGAGTCTTGAATTACTGAAAGTTCCAGTATATTTATTCGGCCGGACATTGAGATGGTAATCGATGATCTTCATGGACGAGCTAGTGAAGTTCCTTAGGGATTGAATACAAGTTTTGTTGCTGCGAATGGTGCTAAAGGGCTTCAGGGGTTAAGTTCTAATCCTGTGCCAGTGATGTTGACATAATCATCGCTTTGCCGGCCAATGGTCAAGATAAATCTTTACAAGAATTAATTGGAAAGCTCCTTGACAGCGTCTTTGAGCACGGTGTCCAGATTGGATGCATACTTTTAGATCGAGGCTACAGTTATGAGGGAATTATATCAACATGTATAGAACGGCGACAAGGGGAGGCATCGAAACCTACGGATATTATTGCAACAGTCCGTAATTATTCCCCTTAGTTCAACCCACGTGGAACATGGCGGTTGAGTCCAATATCTTCGGCAGAAATGCTACTACTATAGATAATTACTTGGCCTCTGGTTTACCAATTTGTCTAGATGGAGAACAGTGCGCCGTTGGGGCGGAGGGTCATATATATGAAAGAACAATTTATGCTGTGGTTTGCGTGAAGAAGTTCTACATAATTCTGGTGTAACCATGATGACAACAATACCATCTCTGACATTTGAAAAATGGCATGCTGTAGCGGCACCATATCATTGCCCAGGGAAAGAAAAGCCTCGGACTCTGGTAAGAGTACACTTTAACTGATGGCAGCTGCAGAGTGTTACGGACGTCAATTAGGGGATTTTTCGGATGTTAGAAAGGTTGGTGGCCAAGACGGCGTTTTACTTGTCAAGGGAACTTAAAAGCCATGCCCAGTTGAACTCAAAACCAAGGCAAACAGCAATATAGCAGCTTTTCTGCTGCAGAAATGGACACAGTACGGATGATAGAGGAGGTTTTTCAGGTTTAGACAGGACGAGGGACAAGTCGCATTGTTGGGAATTCTGCGGGATTATGGTGAGTAATGTATGCATCATTCCGCGACAATGTCCACAACGAACTGCCTTTATGTTATCGGAACAGTTCTAGGTACAGTTTACATTGTTTTATTTGAGTTTGAAGAGGAAGATATCGACATGTATGTTTCAGATCTAGAGTCCAACTTCTGGCCCAGAGTCAGATGGAATTACGAATCTGGCTCAGTGGAACCGAATATTCCCCCTTCTATTCGAAGCTTCGGCTTCACTGTTGAACGAGATTCATTAGTGCAACGTATTCAGTTTTGGAAGGCCTTTGTTAGTTCACCGAAAGGATGGGATGCATTTGAGGGGAGACCCACTCGTTTGAAACTGCGCCCCGCTATTGCCATGAGATTTAATTATGCAATAGGAAACGTTAACGTAGCCCACAGGTTAAAGATGGCCGCCTCAATCACTCAGCCGTCAAGCATCATATCTCAGCAAGTTATTGCGTTTAAGTTTTTTACAATGCTAATCGTCAATTAATATTGCTCGTGGAATTTTTAATGCAAGAAAAGTGAACTTGTTCAACGTCTTGAGCTAGCCATCAGGTGAGAAACGAACATTTGAGCTCAGAGCATCTGCAAAATTACTTCTTCGTCGTAGGTCGTTTTAGAGTTTCTTGAAGATGTGAGACATCAACTACTGCTTTCGGCAACTACGCAGTCCCATACTCACATAAGCAATATACGTGGTGCTCCTAGTCCACAAATTTTCCGCCCTGCACCCACAAGGAAAAGAAAACGCTCTATAATAGCGAATATGGGTTATCTTACTGTCAAACACCTCAATCGCTCTCTAACCCACAAAGAAGCAAGAATTGAAAAGCTCGTATGGTGCGTTGTTTGTTCTCGCAGCGTGAAAGTTGGACAGAAGCGAAAAATGGAGAGACCCACGACAAGTTTCAAATGTGAGACATTCAACGAAGGGCTGTGCATGTCCACAAGATTTCACTGTTTTCGCTTGTATCACTCCCCGGAGAATCTTGAATTTACACCTCACCAGTCCCTAGTATACAAGCAAAGAACACAAGCCAAGAAGCCTTGGATCAGGGGACGGATAGCGTGCTTGGGGAGGTAGCGGGGTGGGGTGGAAGCAGTGGTTGAGGCGGGAGCAGTGCGTGGCGTGGGTGGTGCGTTGGTGGAGAAGGACCAAAACGGATGAGATGTTCGGTAAAATGCGCAGCATGTTGCAAAACGGTAAAGAGTCTTTCGGCGTCTCCCGCATCAGTTGAGCTCAGTAGAATTTGACCGCCCTTGAGATTACGCATTTTCTGGACAGGCAGCGTACCTCTTCTCAGCGAAATACCTGATGATGTCCCCAGTAGCGGAAAGTGCGATGGGAAGCCCGCCGCACAAACTGAGAACTCTATCAAGTGCGTCGAGTGCATGTGAGCTGGTCGAAAGTTGTAGAGAGGCGCGATTTAGGAGTATGAAGCGAGCCTTTGGACCCGATTTTCACCCCCCGTCTTTTCTTTCATTTTTGAGAACTTTACCGACACTAGCCGTTCAAGTCAACAGTCCGCTGTCGCTGTCGCCCATTTTTCTCCTGATCACCCACCTACACCCGCCCCAACGCAACATCGAGTCAGCTTCTTCACCTTCCCCACCTCCCTCTCCTCCACTTCATAAATTATCTTCTCTCTACCCCCTGACCCTGAACGAACCGCCTACCTGCCCCCCTGCCCCAATTCCCCCAATTCACCAACCAACACACCGACCACATACAAAAACACTCACACCTCCCCTCCTCCCTCCCCACCCCCCAAACCATGTTGCACATCCATGTCACCCCACCGGCGAAGTAGAATTCTCCGTCTATGTAAACGCCTCCAGCGACCCCTCCCTCATCGAAGACATGGTCGCCGCCATCCGCACCAGCATGATAAATTCCCTCAAAAACCAGACCTCGATCCTCATCTACCCTCCTCCATCCCCGAAAGTACCTCAGACCGTGATCTCGACCCCACCCGCCGCAGACCCCTTCCCCCATCGTCAGCAAACCCATTTGCAAACTCTGCGTCTGTGAAATCGCCGCCCAGTTAGACACCGGCGCCAACCAGGAAGCTAAGGTGAGAGTCCGAAATTTGGGGGACTGATCAAATCATGGTTTGCGACAACTCTGGTTGATTGCCGCAAAAGATCAAGGAAACGTTTTGGGAAATTCTATGCCAGGTCAAACGCAGAATTAGAAAAATCGAATATAAAAGTAACCCCATCCAATACGTATTCGAAATATAGAACGCAGCCTTATTAAATGCAATATATCGCATATAAAAAATTAACGAATTTTTATTATTGTTTGATAATGTTGATGTCTCTGTAAGTAAGAAAAATATATAAAAAACAGAATATTTGATTGTATTCGAAATTTCGCACGCAAACATTGCACGTGGGTTAGTACATTTATACCATTTGGTGGTCAAATGGATGTAATCTCCACAGGTGGTGCTAAACTACTGCGAAAGAGCAAAAAAAAGCAAAAAAGAATAAAATTTACGGTATTATAAATAAGATAACACCGAATCTTAAACCTTGTTGCACAATAAACGTATGATGCCCTTCAAAAGATGACTCTCTGACAACATTAATTCACCAAAAAAAATTGAAATCAGAAGAAATATAAAACCAAAAAGACTTCCTTTTGCATAAACATGCATATACATGACACCAGTAAAAGCGCAAGAAAATGCTGACAAAGAAGCTAAAAAAGGTCTCGAGCTAGGGTCCACTAAATGAAAAGGGCACCGTTGCACGTTGCAGTGAGGCATGACCGCGATCACGGAGGCGGTCTTGACTCGCTTCCTTCTTAAAGCCGCAGCACTCGGTGAATAAACGCTGGGCACACATGTCACACATGCCCCATATACGCATCGTGACGCAAACTCTGCAACTTTCCCTCGCTATTCCATTGTGCATGCGTTTCATGCGCATAAAACGCGGTCTTCACAGAACGAAACAGCCATACCATTTATCGGAGTTCACGAGGTCAGCGCTTCTCTTCCTGGAACCGCGCCGATGGAAACGTGCGGGGGCCTCCTCCAGCGTAGGATGAGGAAGGTACTGCGCACCGAAAAAACAGACCAACGAAGTAGTCGTGCCTATAGTCCGGTAAAATTAAAGCTTGTTCATTTCTTCGCTACTATTGCCACAACCGAACACCGCCATTCAAACCTGAAGAAGAGTAGCGAGTAGAACCTGTTCCGTTTACGCACCAATGCGAAGTGAATGAGATGTAAACTTTCCATCCGGCGGAGGGTTAAAGTCCAACACAGCAATGCAGCGGTGCATCATTCGCGTCAGAGAATCCTTCTAGTACACATCTGGTTCGACATCCATCGCGAAGAAACTGGCACGCCTGCCATAACTGCGCTTCCATCGCTTTAGTAAGCCAAGTGATGACGGTACCTCGGAAAAAATGCGGTGGTGTGTGATCCATGGCTTGTTACTAACCCTGCGCCATTTCCAGTGGCACAATCGAGCACTCATTGAGTCGTCTTGCATGTGGGCTTTGCTCTTCTCCATGATCATCGTCGAGCTCTCGCGCAAGCAGTTAATGCAGTAGGCGAACAAGCACACCACACAGACCCGCAGCACACCAAAATTCCTTTTCTCCATGCCAAAATTCCAAACGCGCATCATCTTGGATGCGAATGCACCGCAGCGCACCAGCTTTTTAGGTGTCTCTACTCTTCATTCTCGCCGTATGCATTAATCAATGCGCTCAGGAGCGGGTACGACGGAACAGACCGACCAATATACAAGTGTTGCACACGTTGCGCGGCTTAGACATACTGTAGAAAATAAAAAGCGATCTTTTTTATTGTTCCTCGCTCCCGGGACCTCTTCAACCATCAAATGAGCGCGACCAGATTTTCTTCCATCATAAGCAACGGTTGACGGCCACCATCCGTACAAAAATTGAGCCGTGTCATCCACTGCGACTGTCGCGTAGTCTCAGTACGACCAATCTATGCGTACTGTGCGGCAAGCTTCACGGTGTTCCTTGCGGCAGCACTGGGGCCGGCTACAGACGAAAAATGAGCTGCGGCCGCCGATGACACCGACAGTAGGCTCCATCGCTTGCAGGGGTGCAGAGCCGCTTGTTGCTACGCCGGTCGAGGCCTGTAAAGAATGAAGAGCAATGAAGGGGCCCTGTCCGTGCCAACTTTTTCACAGATAACATGATAAGGTGCACTAAAAGGCACTACATGCGCAACTACCCATCGTCAAATGATCTATCTAGATACTACATCATCATCTTGTGGAGCACATATGGATAATCACGAGCGGGCGGTATTTGAAAGCATCGCTGGGCGCCTTCATTACATCCGCGACGGACCGCCGCAGATATCGAAGAATCAAGAGGTCTCCGGTGGGGAACAGTCGCGAAAAAGCTTCTTGATACCTTTTGATGGTCGACGGAAACCATGTGGCGCGCAAGCGCACGTTAAGCTTGCCAAGTAAGAGCTTAAATTTTCTCAACTTCAGAGGGCGACTTGCTGTGACAAAGCTTTTTGTGATATACACCACAGCCTGGTTGTCTATCTGCAGCATAAACTCTTGAATGCCGCTTCTCATCACTTCTTCCCCAAGCGGACCCTCTAGGAGCTTTCTTATGGCCTTTAACTTGCGATAGGTAATGGATTCCGTGCAATCCTTCTAACCATACACTTCTTTATTGCAGAACACGCCCAGATGCCAAGGCTGAAGGGTCCGGTCGCTCATAGTTCCCTCATACAACATATCTGCAGCGTCCTTGTGAAGCTCAGCGACGGGCACTAGTGGTAGGATGCTGAGACCTTCCGTCTCGTGACCAGGCAGTTTTCGACAGAACTGCAGAACACGTAACGACTGGTTCCAGAGGCGAAAGCGATCTGGAAAGTCGCACGGGCGGACACATCAGAAGTCACAGTAAAATGAGAGTGTGTAGAATTCCGCCCATAGTAGCGCCAAGGACAGCGCGATACACGTTCCACATAGGGACCGGAATTTGGCGATGTTCACCCAGCGGCGTCCCAGTCGCGCTTGCCTGAGAATGTCTCCTACAATGCGACGAACATGTCGCGGCTTTTATTTTACCACGCAAAAGTTCATATTTTTGTATCCAAACGGACCCCTAGATAGTCCAAAACTTGAGCTCCATTCTATTTTATTTTTTCCTGGTGTCTGCGCAGTTCGAATGTTCGCATTATTGCATCTATTCTTTTGCGGGCCCTTCGGCAATCTTCAAGGATTGCGGATACACCATGCAGGGTAGGGATAATTAGAAAGTCGTCCATGTGCGGCAGACTGCGATACCCATACGAAAGGAGCTTAGTAGCGAAGGGCACCATCTGTCTTGCGAACCAAAGCGGGATTTGCTCCAGCCAGAGGGAATAGCGACAATCTTGTAGAAGCGCCCATCGTAGCGGAAAATAACCCAATCTCGCATGGCCGGGTGTAAACGGCGATTTCCCTTCTCGATATCCACAGAAAGCATGGAATCTCCTTGCTGCATGTTCATCGCAATCTACGGGACCGTCTTCATTCGCACGGATCTTTTTGCACAGTGCACAGATTGGATCGAAAGGTTTACGAGCGAAAATTACCCTTCATGGATGGTTAAAACCATCCAGAACGTGTGGAGATTTTCGCTTCTGCCAAACGACAAACGTCGAGGAGATGAAGGCTCCGGCTTGCAAAGCACGCTGAGCGTGCTTTGATGACATTTCCCAGTAGATCCTCGAATTTAAACCTTTTAGTATATCCTTTCTTCCAAACCATAAATCCTCCGTTGTCTGCAGGATACCTCCAGCATCCTTCCTTACCCAGAAGTAAACAGATGGAGAGTTTTTCCGTATATCACAAACCTGATGCTACGACACAGATATGCCAAAGCACCCATACGGAACCATGTCTCCGCGTGCGTCTCCGACTAAAGGTATAGCGGACGCTCCATGCACAAGCCCACTAGTTTCTCTGGACAGGACCGCTCCTTCCCTTGGCTTTTTCTACACGCTTCGCCGCTTTGCTTGCCTTGAGGGTGGCGACTTCCTTGAGCATTTTCGAGGATCAGTGAGAATAAAACATGGCCAGCGGGTCATCTAGGTCGTCCGCCATCTCCACCTCGCCTCGTATCTCAAGCGAAGGCGGAACCAACTTGGCGTACATTGGGTTCTTACTTGCCATGCGGTAGAACTCTTGTCGGAGGTCGATCACCCGAGGGGTATAGCTAACCGTCCCGAATGACAATGCTTCAACCTTCTCAACTTTTTCCTTGTTACCAGAATCGATTGCTTCTTGGCGCAGGTCGTATGCCACGTGATGCAGTACAGACCAGTAGCCGGCGGCGTTGAAGTACTTGGCCTCGAGCACCGCCACGGAGAAAATGCGATGCTGCTTTGCAACTTCGCAGTGGAGTGACCAATCCTCTTAGTCGAAGAAGCCGCAGATGAAGGCAGGCCGTGTCACACGCTTTGAACGGGTAGCGATTGATTCCAAAGAAATGCTTCCTGACCGCTATTCAGCTATCTTTGCGTACGCCTACATCCAATCGGCAGTAATGCGGTGATGCTGACCTCCGCGACAGTCCTACCTGAAGCGACTAGCTTGCACTTCTCGAGCAGATCTTTGGTCAAAGACTTACTGTGTAGCACGGAGCTGCCGGCAGAAGAAGGAGGGGAGGCCATGGTGTCGATGAGTTCTCTGTGCGTCAGAGGTGAAACACTCACCCGCTTCCTTCTTCGTTGATATGAAGGGCCTACCATAGAAAAAGGTCTATGGACTGTCCTGTGAAAGAGAGAGGCATGCCTGCTATTACGACGGCGTGTTTGACTCGCGAACATCTTAAGGTCGCGGCACTCAGTGGATAAACGCTAGGGAAGACATTTCATACCTGTGCTACGTACGCTTCGTGACACAAGTCCTGGATTAGGCCTCGCTATCCATGGTGCATGCATTTCATGCACATAAAACACTGTCTTCACAGCAGGTAGACTACTGCCTTTTATGTAAACTGTTACAATAGTTCACAAAAACGAAGAAAGGAGAACAGGAAAATTAAGTGAGTTACATATACCCCTCAACTACGAGTCCGTACTACGCCGCAGGTAGAAGTTGGTGATTTTCAAGCAGTACTATGGGCCCTCAGTCTGCCCGGGTCATGCTCGCACCCCGCTATGGTTGAGTTTTGACCTGTTGTCTTCATATATGCATCAGGTTTATCTACAGGCATCGCAACCGCCTCGGCGGGTCTTTTACCTTAAAAACCACGCATCAGGGTTTTAACTAGAAACAAATCAGTGGTTGAAGCTCCTGAGACCACTAAAAAGGCTGTGTAATGCAGGAGACCTATTACATACAAAGCTAGAACGGCATCACCGAGAGGAACTTACCATGAGGCATAAAAAGTTGGATGCCGCACTTTACTTTTTACCAGAGAATGAGTTTCTAGCTGGGATAAGCGGGACCTACGTAGATGACATATTACGCGCCTGTAAAAATATTTTCGTTAGACTGACACAACTCACGAACAAGGCCTTCGACATGGCAGAGGATCCCCTTTACCATTAGATTACAAGGGTTTCTCGCTTGCTAAGCACCAATGGGTAGATGTGATCATTAATCAACACTACTATCTTGGAAAACTGGATTGGTTAACTCGAAATGCCTCATTGACGCAGTTCCGATACATGTGGATGAAGCTCTCATGATTATCTCACTCTTGACCAAACTATATTTTTGAACTCGTGCAATTGACGCGAGTCGCATTTGCCATGTTTGCGAAGCAGCCTGAAGTATACTGTGGGTTATAAGCGCACACGAGCAGTTATCGGCAGAACTGTTGTTGAAACTTTGGTTGAGGCTGGCTTGGTTAAGCCGGTCGCTCCAAACCAGGGCTTGTATAGAACTAGGCATAGCTACATACTAAAGGAAAATGTAGTCTGACAGTAGCGAATGTAAAAAAGCCCTAGATTATCGTAAATGGCGCTTTCAGAATTGTAGTCGGTACGAATGACATACTATGATAAGATGTAAGACGTACTTTGGTCCAAGTGGCATGGGATAAGCAAGGCAAATTTGGATTGGTAAAGCAGTGATAGAATACCCCAGTGTGCAACTCGTCCGTAACTTTCCAAGTGTAGCAATAGGGTCAAACACTGTGTTTTGAACTGCAAGGAAAAGTGTAATGACAGAAAGTTGTATAGTAGCCCTGGTTGTAAGGTTACCGGTGGTTTGAATCTACAGTACAGTACGGTAGATGCATTAAATTCATGTGTAAAGCGGTAAGGCCTGTGAAGTGAAATACAATATATAAATTAGGCAGCTCAATGAGGCCATTTGGTATGCCACTGACTATCGCACTGCACTTCGAATCAGAATACTGGACCACAAATCTCTTAAGATCGTTGGCTTTTCAGCTTCATCGCTCGCTAACAAACACGCGCTCCCTTCACAGCTTGGCATTGTGATGCTCCTTGGTGATGCATGGTCAATGGTAGTACCGATCGCATTTAGGTCGTACAAGGACAGGCGAAAAACTTGCTCCTCCATGTCGGGAGAAATTGTAGCATTTAGTGATATTTTTTATTACGTTATCGTACTTTCTGGAGAACTCGAAGGTATACTGAATCGATGTATCCCAGTCAAACTACTCACCAACAGTAAAATAGTTTTTTTGAAGTAATTTCAAATATTCCGTTGTTCCCCAAGTGCAACAGTCTGCACCAGTGCGTTACGGCGGTCTTGCCTGTGGATTGTGAGAGAATAAGGATATACTTGTTAATAAACTGATTTGCCGCACATTCAACCAGAGGCCGCGTACCAGACGCCTTTCTTGAGGGTACGGCCTTCGACAGCCTGCTTATCCCTGACGTACATAGCATCGATTTTCTACACTGACGCACCACCATTTTGCTACCATCAGCCTGTATTCCATCTGCGGAAACCCAGTTCGCAATCTCCACCATCGACCACGCGGACTCCTGCATTCCCGCGCTCGCATTTGTCAACCGCGATTCCTCCATCGTCGCTCCCCGAATTACACTCCTTCAGGCAACAATTTTCCGACTTTACTTGCCAGCTATTTAGTGCAAGTGACCGTAATGCTCTTCAGGAATCTGCTTGAATCGTTCCAATTGTCCCACCATTTCCCCAATACAGGACCGATCCGACAACGTTTTGGACTGGATTTTATCGCAACTCTCTTCCCATAAGCGCCACTTCGCCATGTCTGGGACACCGTACTACAGAGACTAGAGGTTGCGGATCTTACCAATCCGCTGGGATTGCACGGAACTCCACCATCACTAGCATGTTATGCTTGTTATACGTTTCGACGGGGCCTCTCATTGGCTTTCAATATTTTTGGCGCCTCTCCGGCTTATTATGTTACAGTATCATCGCGGCGTCGGTAGATGGAACTGGGGAGGCGTTGCAGGGGAGAGGTTAGGGGCGGTTAGTTGGAAAGTAAGGATGACAAAGGGCGCAGGACTTTATTAACTCTGGAAAAGAGCGCGTTTCTTTCTAAAGAGAGTTTTGTAGAGCTCTACATCGGTTATGGTACTGAATACCACTCAGCCAGTCAAACCGGCTACAAACTGATAGTAATTGTGCTTTTAATTGAACAAGTAATAAAGTTCTCAGGACAGGCTGATAGTAATTTGATTTACGCAACAACCGGTAGTGACGATGAACTGTACAAGTGTTGCGAAGCCAAAATTTGACACTTTAAGTTTTCTAGAGCGGAGAATCGAAGTTCTATTTAATAAAATTGTTACAATCAGCGCTGCCGTGGTTCACAAACACAAAAAAAGGAGAACAAGAAAAATTAGTTAGTTACAACTACTACCTTAAACGACGAGTACCTACTACTCCGCAGGTCGGTGCCATGGATAGCTCACGTACTTAACTTAACTTAACTTATTTTCTTTCTCCCCTATTCCCGTTCCATCATCCTTCCTATTGATTAACGCCGGTGATTGTACACCGGTGCGACAAGGGATGCGTAAAAGGCGCAGTCACACGAAAACTGGCGGGGAAAACTGGCGGTTTGGTTGAGGATTTTTGGTTTGATGATATATGATTTATGATATATGATTATTATTTTCGGTTTTATGATACATCCGTATACGTGTATCATACAACAGCTTCAAATAAGAGAAGAAATGATTTTTTATTAAGTTTCTGACTTTTAAGTTCGATATATCTCACATCTATCCCTTTGTAACATATGGGAACCAGACAAAGAAATTTATTCTTTCGCTACCTTTGATAAAAAAATGTCCACAACTGCGCGCCATACCGATCCACTCGGATAGCAAGGCTCAAGCAACGCGAATTAAAAACTAATATTTCCAGCTAATTTCTATAGCAACAGTGCGTTATGAGGACTATGAATTGGAAAAGGGAATGCAGTTCTGGGATCAAAAGAAATTTACGAAAGGAGTCTGACTGCTAGTGTGTATGACAAAATATGCAAGCGAAACCCGGATTTTTTCCTACCGTGGAGAACACCGCACAAGAAATAGGATGAATTTGACAAAATATATCGCATTAATGATGATTAAATGTGTAAATAAATATATTTTAGTAATTAGTAATTAGCAACAAATTGAGTGTGACTAGAAAGCAGATCAAATGGTCTGAAATGCTTTTATATTCATGAATCTATTTGTTGATTATAATGAGGCAAGAATTGGAATATAACGAGTAGAATATCAATAACATCTATCCGCTGATATAGTGTATATCTAATCATGCATGTTTTGTATGCGACAGGAAACATACTGGGAGATACTGATCCATATTTTATAGCATAGAATACTACCAAAGAGCGAAGTTGAAGTAGAGAGCATCCGAAAAGGGTTTTAGAAGTGTATATTATTTGTATCTGGGTACAAAAACAAGCGATGGAAATTTAGACTGAGTTCAGATCAAGCAAACGTACATGATGAGTACAGGATATGTCATATCTGTTCGAAGATCGTATACTGGGACATATTTTAAAGTTTCATTCGGTTGCAAAAAAACGATTAGTAGGAGTATATTTATCGTAACCTTTATAAATATTTTGAACTGTGTCGAGGTTAGTATGAACTTTTCATTGATATACAACAATTTTCGGCCGATTCCGCCTTGAAAGCGAATGGTTTTCTTTTGGATCCAATTAAAATTAATGCAATCAATACAATATTTACGGAATATCATGTAGTACATAATGCTCAAACGCCGAACATGAAATGAATGTTAAAAAAAGTGATAGTAACAAGTGATATAGAATTTTCTGCGACGCTGAATGTTTTGAAGAAATTGTTTCCGGTCTTTTTTACTACTGCTCTGTTGTTCTCAAACTGTAAGTGAAGTTGAATATATTAATTCTTTACAGATTACTATAAATAAAGGAGATAATAGCGGCCCATCGTCGAGCGGAAGAAACGCAATTAACATAAAACAATTTTTGATGTTGGAGCCTTGTGCGAATTGGTGCAATTTAAAATATGTAGCAGAGATATTCAATTACTTCAATTTCAATTCAGACTGTGGTGGTGGCAACCAGTAGCAAAATGCGGAAAACCATCTCATACAGTAGTTCCGATTTCCTTTCACCATGAAGCGGAGAAAATCAGGAAAAATTCCCCAAAAGAGTTAGCGTTTACAGTCCATATTCCCGCTGAGGTGTGTAGCACAGTCGATCTAAGTATGATTTGAAAGTCACTAGTCACCTATTTATACGGTATAAACAAGGATACTGTAATCTATTTTCTTCTGGAGTACCGAGGGACTGATTCCACAAAATACGCTAAATTTTTACTGTCAATTTTCCTTACACTCCGTCCTGCGCCGCTGTCCTTCTGTTCCGTGATCAATCTTTGAAAAAATTGAAACCAGATGGAGGTTCGGAAATTACATTAATCCTAATTACGATCAAATTCCACTTTTGGCCACCCGCAGGTTAAAAAAAACTGATTAATAACATTTTCTGGGTCATATTTGTCCCTTGCTCCCCCTATGTTTAACTTGCGCACGAATGGGGAGCTGTGTGGTTTTAGATAGTGCCTCTACTAGATTCTTTTCTTTGCAGAGATTATAAATGTAACTATGGTCAACGTTCAGGGTTTCAATACTATAAAATATCAGGTGTAACTACAATGGCAGAACTGCGTACAGAATACTTCAAGAATGGCGCAACTAGTGAGTTGTAGTGACTCGCTTTGTTCAACCAACAAATTAACCAAAATTAGTATAAACCAACATTAATGCCAGTTCACGGAGCGTTTTGCGAAGATATATACCTGCATTTCAACCGAAAAAAAGCAGTACGCAGTATGTTACCTGAAGAATTCCACAAATAATACTCATAAAATTTGTCTATTGTGCCAATCACACTTAAGCCAGATCTGTACACCCAGATTGTCTACAAGTTACGCGTATTGAGTACATATAAGAAATCAAGTTATAGAAAAATATACCAATAACCGTGAAAGTACTGCAGTCGTGATGTACTGTGCGCACAAATATTTAGTACAGGGAAAGGCTGCGCACGTGAATTTATCATCAAGTAGGCAACAAAGAATTCATTGTAAGGATCCAATGCCACTAGATACATGCGAATGAAACGCTTGAAGCTTCCATAAATGGTAACAGTTACCTTAGTAATAATTGACATATGAGGAGTTTCGCCGTAGAAAAAGTTCATTCGCAAATTTATTATCACACCGAACAATACCTTTTCCAATCCAAGAAGAGTTTTTAATGCCAAATCATTGTAAACCACCTCACTATCACAGCCAGGATCTGTCGCAGTGAATGATTGTGTTCCACCAAAAAGCGTACCAATTCTCCATTTTTTCGTCAATGAAACTACGACATGATTTCCGTACTTTGTAACCGCCAATAATGCTATTCCGAGGGCAGTCATAATTTCCCAATGTCCCTACGATCCTGCATCAGCGAGAACATTTACAACTAGCGAAAGGGGAGAGTAATATACTTGAATTGAAGCTATTACAGTATCTGCTTTAGCAGATTTCACATGCGCAGGAAAGACGGTTCATAAAAATAAAGATTCTTAACTTTTCTTGCTACAGAATTGAAAAAATTAAGCTTTTTTGCTTGTCATTTCGGAACAAATGCGTTGTTAGTTCTATAATTGAGACATTTGTTTTTTACACGCCAATTGTTTTGCAGCTTTTTTGCAGCATGAAATTAAAGAAGGCATAATTTAGGCTGCATTCTATATAAACATATTCGCAGGTAGAGCCTAAGGCGGCTCTAGCTCGATTTTTCTTCGAAAATTTTTGCCTAGATACCAATTGACATAATTTTTACATTTAATATGTACCATATGGCTATTCAATCATTAATGAAACTATATATATAGATATATATAGAGATATATCTTCTTCCATCATTTAAAACATACATATTCTCTTATAGAATGTACATTTTACTCTTAATCTATTTTTGAGTGGTAAAGTTCGCTGTGCTGATTTTTTTCTCAAAGCAGTTCATTACTCAGTTCTCATCTTTAATTTATTTGAAAGCGTTTGCAGTCACTCTCAGTAGACTGACGACACCTCTTGTTCCCTTAAACGTTAACATACGGAAAAACCATACAAAACTGGTCCTCATCAGTTAGGCATAGGGATCTAAGGCAAAACTGGGACTTTGAGATTTCAAAAGATTATAAAAAGGGTAAATTTAATTATTAATATCATCAATGAGTTCTATAAATACCGAAATGCCAATAAAGATGTACGGAATTATCCTGCTGCGAAATTAAAAATTCCTTTTCTGAAGTCTGTGCTCTTTATCCTCCTCCACCCAGATTTTTTCCATGTTCTAACAAATCTGAATTTTAATTCACCGGTGACTTTTTGCAAATTTCGTTTCGAAATACGGTATGTTGTCCATGCATTTAGTAATAATACATCAGATACAAAAGTAATAATTACGAGGGCCTTTAATTTCCTTCATCATTATTGACGAATGATAATAAATCTCATCATCATCAAGAATGAACGCCTTTCAAAAATTTAGCACCGGGTATGGATTCAAAACACTCGATCCAAAATGATTTTTTAAGGACTTTAGAGCGTTTCACATTCATACATAAGGGATAAACTCGATATATTCATTTAGATAAATTTTAATCAATAATAACAAATAGTTTACTATATTTCATGCAACTCTGAATAAATAATTCAAATGAACTATTTTGGGCGAAATTTAATTATAAACAAATTCTACGCAAGAGGACTTCAGAAACTTTTTCTGCATTTTACCACATATTTCATATTCCATCAAATTTTAAATGTTCTGTTCCGATTCTAACACTAAAAGTGCGGAGCTAACAAGCACTTTAAGACATTTAATAAAAGAAATCGTAACGTCGTATCCAAAAGGAGATTATTTCGCTAAAATTGTATAAAATTTGGATATAATACGAGCCCCAGTCCAAGAAAATTTTAAAGACCATATTTAATATAACAGGGAAATTTTTTTGAAATTATATTTATGCTAATTGAACAAGACAGGCAGAGCTTCTATCGATCGACCAGAAGAGATTTGATATATTCCGTCACTTGAAAAGCTAGTATTTCATTCCACCATGTCAGGAAAGCGAAATATTATTGCTGCTGATCCTAATATGGTCTTTTTCAAGGCTTACGAGCCCCGCAATTGAGTCCGAACCATAAAAAAAGTTTTTTAAAAAAGTGATAGAAATCATGTGTACTGGGCTCAAAAAAAAATGATGGAAGGGTATAACTCAGTTATGATGAAAATTTTATCACTTCATAGGCTACATTACCATCATGCATATCGTCATTAATCTTTTAAAAGTAACAGGATTTTTAGTATTGGGCAAAATTGTTTTGGTTGTTGGATATTTCTGGCATTTTATGAGCATAGGAAAATAACTTCGTTTTTGTTCGAGGAAGCCACGGACGAAGCCGTCAAGCAATGGTTCGATTCTTGTCTTGCGCACACATCCAGGGATTTGAACGACCGTGTCGAGGAGGCTATCTCTACCGTGACATACAAACTGCTTCCGAGGGACCCAGCTGGTACTGCTGAGCAGTTTGTGTTGGACGTTATCACTGCCATGGATGAACACAACGCCTCAGAGGTTATCACTGAGACAGACCGGTGCACGCAGCTAATCTCAAAACTGGTATGCAAAGTCGAACTCCCAGAGCTCAAGCAACTTGTGCGCGATCAGATGGGTATGTGGACCGCGGAGCAGAAAGCGAATCTGACCTTCTTCGCAAACACTTTATCGATGCTCGCGGATCAGGTGCACGCTGTCCAATCAGCCTCGCAGAAGCTGAAAAGAAAGCACGGCAACGGAAATTCAAAGACCGTGAAGGACAACAGTATCCAAGATCCGCGAAAGAAGTTGCAAAAAACGACGCGCACTGTGCACGATCGCCTCGGTAAGAAAGAGGAGGCAGGCGCGTCGAAGAAGAAAGGAGCCAATGGCATCTAGGATAAGCCGTGCTTAAAAAAAGAAGAGTGCAATGGCATTCACCCCATTCGAAAATGTCCGATCAACTCAAAGGAAAAGCAAAATCAACTTCTGGACGAATTCTTCGGCAACAAGCGGAAACGCGATAGGAAGATTACGATCGCCTCTCTCCGTTCGACAAACGATGTAGTTCCGGACGAGAAAGAAGGCCGCTACTCGATTCTGCTGAACGGCGTACAGGCGACAGCTCTATGCGATTCGGGCGCAGACGCGTCCGTTATCTCGTCTTCGACATTCGCCAATATATGCCAGAAGCACCCGAACACCGCCTACCACCGATTCGAGAAACCATTGATACTCGAACCCGCAGCGAAAGGAAAGGTACAAGCAAGTGTTCCAACCGCTTCGAGAAAAACCCAACTTTCCCTGACCATCATCCTCCCGAACACTGGGCTGCCGGTACACATACGAGACGTGGACTTCCTCGTCGCCGACGAAGACATGGGGGAGGTACTCCTTGGAAGACCCCTACTGAAGTCCATGGGATTCGACTTTGCAAAGCACTTGCAGAAGGTAGGCAAGGAAATAGATGGGATGTCAGGGAAGGAACTGAGGGCAGACACAATCAGAATTTCCTCCTCATCATTCAAGGGACTCAGCTATCGTTACATAGACGACGACCCTGTAGAGCCACCAGAATGCCTGCAGGCAGGATTCGGAACCGACTCCCATGCGTCGATCCAGGAAGCATTGGAAAAGGCAGTCGTGGACGCAAGTAACAACAGTATGTCAGCGAAGGGAGCGAAGACACTGAAGCAGTTGTCAGAATCACATCGGGACTTTTTTCGGATCAAGCTCGGTCCAGATCCCCCCGCCAGCGTCCGGCCGCTCTCGATCAAGCTTAAACCAAACGCAAAGCCGTTCCGATGCGCACAACACCGTTACGCGCCGAACCAGAGGGTCTTCATCCGCCATACGGTACAGCAACTGGAGAAAATCGGAGCTGTCTACAAGAAGCTTAGTGTTCGCTGGGCTGGCCCCGCTCTCGCTGTACTAAAACCTGGAACAGACAAACTACGATTCAGAGTGGATCTCCCGGGTACCAATGCGAGAACGCTCCCGATTCAGTCAGCAATGCCACACATAGAGTAACTGCTACAGAACTGCAGTGAAAGCGAATGTTTCGCATCGACTTTACGCATGGCTTTTGGCAGATCCCCTTGACGCGAAGTCCCAGGAAATAATGGCAATACAAACCCCAGACGGACTTTATTGCCCAACGCGAACACTTCAGGGAGGAACGGGCTCGGGAAACCACTTCCAGTCCGTTACTGGTGAACATTTCAGTGAGAGGGTTAAACGCATGATACAGTGGCTGGACGACTTTCTTATGTACGCGAAGTCAGAAGCCGAGCTGCTGAAGGACATCGAATCATTACCCAACGTCTGCAAGCACGTAGGTTTCAAGGTCAACCCAGCCAAATCCTGTTTCTTCTGCAAGGAAGTGAAGTTTTGCGGGTGTATCATATCAAAAGAAGGCGTTCGTTTCGACCCACGCAACATAGATGCTCTGCTGAACATGCGGAAACCCGAGATGGGTAGCGAACTCCAGCAGCTCATCTGTGCCGCAAACTAGATGAGAACCTCAATCCCAGATTTTTCGAGGGTTATCCAACCACTCCACGACTTGCTCGAGGATGCGTGTCGAAAAGCCGGCAAGAGGACGAAGAAGGCAGTAGCGAAGATACGTATTAGTCATTTATGGGGGACCAGCCACACTGCAGCATTCGAGAAAGTAATCTCTCATCTTACAGCAGCTACCAGACTGGCACTCCCGAAAGAAGGCTACCGTACCTGCCTATTTACCGACGCCTCCGATTCCCATTGGGCTATTCTTTTTGAGTTTCAACTTCCACAGAACGCTTGGCCATCCGTCCTGCCCCTCATACAATCCGCGCTTAATAACGCACCAAAACGCCGACTGAACGGCAAATGTCCCTTGACCGTGTTTACCGAACTTCCGAGAGATTCGCCTCTGTCTGCAATTTTCAGAGGCAAACATGTCCTCAATGTAGACAATATCGCTACTGAACGATGAAAGGCAGTCAACGAGATCGAAAGGCTACAGAGTTCTCTCTCAAAGCTCCACAGAGACTGCGCGGAACGTGCTAAGAAGCAAAGAAAATCCGCTGTTGATGCCCACAACCGTAATACCGGAATACGTGTCGTGAATTTTGCCGAAGGGGATTTGGTCCTCCGCGGTGTCCTGCAAAAACACTCTGGATCCAAACTCAACCTCGAGTGGTTTGGCCCGTTTCGTATAACACTGTGCCGAGAACTCTACGTTTTAGAGGTAGAAGATCTACTGTCTGGCAAAAAAGAATGGGTAAACGGAAGGAGGCTAAAGTTTTTCAGCAATAAGTACTTCGAAGTGACTGAGGAGGTTAAGGAAAATTTGGCTTACCAAGCGAACGAACTCCTGACCATAGAAGATTTTAAGGACATTCGAAGAAACGCGGGCGTGCTACAGCTACTGGTCAAATGGAAAGGATTCAGTGAAGCAGTTTGTATTTCACGGTAGAGATAGCCTCCTCGACACGGTCGTTCAAATCCCTGGATGTGTGCGCAAGACGAGAATCGAACCATTGCTTGACGGCTTCGTCCGTGGCTTCCTTTGCCTTTGATGCGCCGGAGATTCTGCCCAAGATACACAAGCTATTTAATAGCTTAGGCTTGATACACTGGCGAATTGAGGCCGGTTTGATTTTCTGGTTGGTAGGTCTTCCAGTGTTAATATCGGTCACGCGTTCCAAATAGGCGGCGTAGGTCGTCTCGAAACGGATGAGCTCGGGTTGCGTGGCTTTAGCCAGGCTGGGTGCCTGTATCGTATTGACGAGCCCGTACGTCGACATCGCTTTGTTGTAGCGTTGCGATACGATTTGACGTCTCAAGGACAGAGCGTCCAGCCCGCGTGCCGCCGTCTCTCTCGCGCAGCGTAAAATACCAACAATATCTTTTTGTAGCTTTCGCTCCTGGTGTAGCTCAGTACCGGTCAAATGAAAGGTGATAATATTGCCCTGGAGAATCCAAAACCACCATCCAGTAACGGATTACTCTATCTGCTCACCCACAGTAACTGACTAACATTTTCCAACTAAATGTAATGGGCAGGTACAAAAATTAGCACAAATTGATAAAACGCGGCTCTATAATTCCCTTACACTAGCATAAATCGTGTCCAAGTACTTCTAGGGTATTAAATATTTCAAATGATTCATACAAAGCACCAAATATGGTAACATAGGGACAAAGCGTCTGCGACGCTGGGATAGATAGAGGATATATCTTACAGTTGTTTTTTAGTTAGGTACATGTTCTTTTTGCGTCTTTTAGAAGGCCACTCCTCACAAAAACAAATGTGCATTCCAGTTGTTCGGCGTCAAAGTAATGGTGACACTAGTTGAAGTTTTTTCGCAGAAATTTTTGGCAGGTCAACCAAACATCTATTTCTTGCGAATTTATTGAACTGCTGATATTATATTAATATCCAGAGCAGTTAATTAACTTTTTAGGCCTTTACTTGTTATTTTCATCGCTTTCTATGTCTTCCTTCCTACTGAAAGACTCAAAAAGTGTAGTTGAGGTCTTATATCTATAGTAAGAAGTCAGCAAAAGTTAACTCCCTTTGAAAAAACCGATAAATACTCTTAAAAGATAAATAGGGGCAGTAAGAAGTAAAAGTACCTTGCTTACAAAATGGCATTTACATTTCCTGCATCCCATCATGAGAAAGGACATTCCAATATTCTTTGATGTAATTTAAACTTATGGGGAGATCCTCACCTGACATGTAGTAGGTAAGACAATCGATACTGAGAAAGGAAATTTCTTATCTTAATAATCTTATTCCACTGGCAAAAAAAAATCAGAACCTCATAAAGCCGTCCTTTTTCTTTTCTACTCCAACAGAATAAGCCCAACGGAAACCAAGGAACATCTTACCCCGCACTTGAGTATCTTATCTCATTCATTGATGATAGCCTTATGATTTTGCGAAAATGAGTCTTATTGATAGAAATAATTGTAACCACCACGCCCAAACTTGTGAATCAGTAAAACGTTTCTTGTATTTAACAGTTGAAGCAATTTAAAAAATTCTTCTCCTAAGACCCAACAAAGTTCCCGTGGTTTCTTCGTGGGAAATTCCTCCACTTTCTCGGACCATTTCCTCTTAAATACGTTTGTCACTACCATCGTCCATTTTCTCATCATTATATTTGAAAGCTTAACATCTGTATCATTTAATCCATTAAAATATTCTCCAATCAATTGGAATAATTACTCGGCTAAGTTATCACAAAAAGCATTTCGGGAAAGTCTCTATGTTCCTTTTCAAAAGCAATATTTGAAGAATCATGTATATCTCCTGTTACTCAAATGTCCAGGTCAAATGTTTATTTTACCATCGCATAGAATTAATAAGCCTATTAAAAATTCACTAGGCTTATCTGCACATTTACCACTTCTGTTAAGAGTTGATAACAGACCCCTTATGCTTCTGTAATTACTTAAAAGTCGTAATGGGTATTGGTCTCATATCTTTATTTCTCTTATAATGAAATCCGGAAGTGCACCCGTATCCAATAGAAAATATCTTCTCTCTACCATTTCACCTTCTTCACACCATCTTAATTCTTCCTTTGTGAAAAAATAAGGTTGTTTTAAATTTTATTTAGGGGTTTAGATACTCACATCATCAGAAAACCCGGTAACAGTTTTTCCAGTACTGGTAGGAATCCTCCGCGCCGTTCTTACTCAGAAATTTTTTTGTTGATATTATTTCTCTTCTCCCTAAATTCTGGTATCTACTTGCATTAACTGATCACAAATAGTGAAGCCGTTTGTTTGATTTTTTCTTTAAAACGCTCCGAATTGAATAAAGAAGCCCTCAATAACCTTAAACAAACCATCAATCGACCATAATCTTCCCCCCATTGTGAACTTCTTTCGGAGCGGAATTAAAAATATTTTTAATGGGTGTAGCTGCAGAACTTTCATTTAGAACCAGAACCACAGCAACTCCAACCCAAGGTGATTCTAAAACGGTTTACTACTACTTCAAAGACAAAACGACACGGAAATATCCTGATTTATCTATTTTATTACGGTCACAGTGTAATCCCTGTCGGACTGTCGATTTCCTTTTACTCTCTACTTTTCGCTCCAAAACTATATTCGTTGTGAAGATCCTTTTCGCCAAAATAAAAAAAAGGGAAAATTTGTTTACATCTCTTTTCTAAATACATCTCTTTTCTAAATACAGCTGCTTTATAGGTCATATCTCACATTCACACAGCTCAAACAGTAAAGCGCGTCACACTCCGCAATACTAGCTTAGCTCCTACCCAATTGCTCAATTGTACTGGTGAAATCCTGACTTCAAGAATAGTCTGTCTCCATGATCATTTTTTGACTCTCATGTGTGGAAGTCCGTCAAATGTGAATATATCTCATCAATACGTCATTTGTTTTCCTTGTGAACTGAATTTCATTCCGTGCCAAAATCTTATTCATAAACGTGCAAATTTCTTGATCGGTAGCAGTTATTGAGATTTCAGAAAAAAGATCAAGAAATTCTTTCAATGTCCATAATTCTTCGTTGAATGCAGCTATTTGAAGTTTCCATGCTCCTTTCAATTAATTTAGCTTTTGAGAAATGTCAAATGTAAATTAATTAATAATATTAGTTGTATTATATTTTATTTGAATGCGCTTACCGAAAATTGTGTTTGGAGTAGATCGTTAAATCGCATTGTTGTACAGTATGTAACCAGAAACTCTAATAAATCCCTATATTTGACCTAAAAAAGGTTTTCTGGTAAACTGGAACTAAATCAAAGTCGATGTAGTGGTTTTTTCCGTCGTTTCCGGCTCTGAACTTCATTCACAAAGTTGACTACCGCTAATAACTACAGAAAAACTTTCTTGAACTGTTTTTATGATTTTCGTAGGATAGAATAAATTTTTTATATCAATTACAGTGTTTTTTCTGAAAAAATTGTCAGCATTTCACCAAGTTCAGGTTTGAATTTGACCTGAACACACCCCAAGACTGGGAAATAATTATCTTATGAAAAACAAAAGAAAATCGTATATCATTTGGATAATCATATTCAATTAAAATCTGTGTCAGTCGCGTCGACGAAATATCCTGCTACGTCCTTTTAACTCTCACTTATGTGCGAAAGCGTTTGAATTGTCCTTCTTCGTTCAAGAAGATTCTCAAAAAAAACCCACAAATACTTCCAGATCTCTCTACAATCCTTATCGCTTCTGGGATTCCTCTGCTCTTCTTCAGTCTGCGAAAATAAAAATTAAAAGTAATTTTACGCCTGATCAAACTCAACCGGTATGCTTTATTCGTTGTATTTCCACCTTTCTGCAACATTTTAGATACATATCAAGAAATTTTCAATATATATTCATCTATCTAGTAATCAAAGGCAATGAAAATTTACTTATTGCGGTTATTATGTTTATATTGAAAAAACTGGTGCTATGTTAGTACTTCTTTTTCTTCGAACTTCTCAAAAGTCACGCAAAAATGAATGTTTCCCCACCTCTGAGCTCTTATTTTTCTAGCTGAGGTATAAATGTGAGAAGAACAGGGAATATCTTATTTAAAGTATCGAGATATCTTTTTTTCGATGTTCCTCAGTACAAATTGAACATGAAGGTAAAGTATTACCGTAACAGTTTTACCTAGTTTTAGTGCAATGTGCTGTGCCCAGTTATTCCTGTTTAGGTACTCGATCCTATCAGCCAGTGAGAAAAACAACACACACACATCAAGAGTCACAGGGTGTTCGCTTTCCCTATTTCCTTTTAAGCAAACTACAGTGCAGTACCACAGCTGGCCTACGGTGAGGTAAAATTTGGGTTGTAGAGAGGGGGAAGTTCCTAGGACGGTCGGGCGATATAATTGTCCGCCGTGTCTCAGGGCCGGACTGTGATCCGCGGTATGCTAAGACCTTGACGAGAATCTATTTAAAAGAATTGATGACACTAGGGGTGTAAAAGTGTACAAAAAGGTCAAGGATCGATTCGGCAGCGTTGAGTATCTCCTTTGGAGGTAAGGGTATTATCACCAACGACAACCTTGAAGTCCCTATCTGTATACAGACACAAGAGTCCGGGTCGCAACGGGTGACTAAATATCACGGATGAGCAATGGAAGGGGTAACATAATATGGGTTAGAGAGGGGGAAATAGAAAGGTAACCCGGGCGAATAAGCGTGGCTATGGACAAAGTTGCTGCAAACGTGGAAGTTGACTCTGCTGCAGACAGTGGCTCACATCGATTTAGATATAAATATGTGAGAAATATATTACGTCGCGAAAGGGATAAAAGTCGTCCAAGATCCGTGGGCGAGGAGGATGATCCAATTCCGTACAAAGTCTCTTGTGGGCGATGGGAAGCAATGGAGGTACGGATTTCTTTGACGTGGCGTTCGTCAACCCGCTGGCGCCAATCCACAGGGGGGTCCAAACGCTTAATCCGCTCAACTCCCTCAATGCGGCCGTCTGCGAAGGAGAGAATATATGAATCCTGTATTGCAACCTCCGTGAGAGGTAGCCTCGTGCCTATCCCTATATCCACTCTCGGAGGTTGGCACCCAGACGCTTGTAGGGTGCTAACCGACGCCGCGCGGAACATGACCGTTCGGGCGATGGAGGCCTATGGTGAGATCCGAGCGGTACTTGTACTCAGGGGCACGCTGTTGCGGCCGTAATGTCCAACGTACTGGGCGGCCTTGAGCCGGCTTTTTAGGGAACTTTAGGAGGTACTAGTTACCCTGTGGGATATTCCGGGCCACAGCCAACCATATCTTTCAAAATATTAAATCACTTCACATTTCCCCTCTCCAGCAAATCCGTGGAGCACATCCGGTTCGATTTTAAACGAATAGTTGGTACCGTTGCCGGTACGGACTGTTCACACAAGTGACTAAAGATTTCACAATCTTGAATGACCCATGCACCATATACAATACTGCACATATATGTGCCCTCAGGAAAAACTTGTAAGCTTCCAAGCGGTGTCTCACGGTGAGTGTCACGACCAGGGTCGGTCTCTAACATGAGCAACCAGCAATCCCTCGCATGAAGCTATTGTAGCGACATGCCCGCCTGTTCAATGAAATAACATCATTGTTTACGATAATTGAAGGATTTAGACAATGATTCTTTTTCATATAGAACTCAATTCGGTACGTGCAAGGGAATCAGGGGTCGTCGACCTTAAGGGCAGTAGAAATACTGGTGCTGTCTTGCTGTTTCCGTTAGCTTGTCAAGCAATGTCAACGGTCTAGAGACGTATTTGCCACATCCAAACCGCAAGCGTTGAAGGCCGTGACATCGGCGGACCGAATTACCGTATAGCGTCAAAGTGCTCGAGGTTGCAACCAAGAGTAGACGAGTGGTTGCAGTTCAGAGAAGGTGCATACCAAGCCTACTTGGATCTGCGGAAAGAATACAAAAAACTCTTTTGAGTAGCACAATTGATGGAGCGATCTACAGTCCAGAATTACAGAAGATCTGGAAGAACGCAATTTATCTTGTCCTCTGGACTCCAAGGCAAACAGTGTAAGCCCAAGCCACACCATCCACACAAGCCAGTCTTTACCATACCATTTGGTGACCAGGTGCAGCCACTCGCCCTGCGCTCACCTCAAACCACCACACTGCATTCACAATCAAATACAATCCCCACTGCACATCTACTTCTCCACTCTTACTTCAACTTCACCGCCTACCTACTCGCCCCCACTCCTTGCCACAACCCCTTCCCAACACTTCCCACCTCCACCCAACAACTCCTCCCACCATAATGCCCCTCCCCAACACCGCCTTTCACACCGCCCTCCACCTCCCCCTCTCCCCCCCTCATCACTCCCTCAAATGCCGCCTCTCCCGTCCCCTCCGTCGCGCCTCCCAACCCCGCACCCTCCAAATGCAAACCCCCCCCGACTCCCCCCCCCAACCTCCGACACAGACTCCCCACCCCCTTCAACTCCCCAACCCACAACCTCCGCCGCCGAAATCCTCCGCACTCTACGCGAAGAGGCTGCCCGAGATACCACCCCAGAGACTCGCTCCATGCTCGGCGTTTACCGCGACGTCGATGGAAAGAGTAACGTCTGGGCTGTCGAGCCGCTTGAGGAAACCGATACCCGTCCTCAATTGAGTAAGGCTACCCTCATTGCAGCCGCTGCCGCTTTTATTGTCGTCGCCTTGTTAGTGCTGCCTTTGCTCCCGTTTACCAATCCAGACCAGTTGTAAGTGTTGTGGGCTGTCATCGTGTGCCGCGTGTCGCTTTGAGGCGGTTGCATGCCTGCGTGCGACTGGGGGAGGGGGGGGAGGGGAAATGGAACGTGGTTCTGGCTTTGGCGGTGGCATTTTATTCTGCAAGTGCAGTCTAGCCGCACGACGTCTGTAGCTTTACGGTTCGTCGGGCCCGTCTCGAGGCTTCTCGAGGCGTCTCGAGGCAAGCACTACATATCGTACCTACCCGGTCCAAAACCCCTGCTTATCCATCTAAAACGTCTTCACAGTCTCTATACCACACCAGTCATCCATTGCCTCGCTCCTGCTGCATCCATGCATCCACCCTCACTCTCTCGCATCCACCCGCTCCCTACTCACCCAAACGATCTGCAACCACCCTCGCCACATGTTCCCCCTTCAACTCCCGCAGCAACTTTGCGCCCACAGAATCCGCGTCTTCATCCTGCAGCAATTTCAGCGCCGACACCGCCGCCTTTAGCTTTGCCCGCTTCAGCGTCGTCCCTCGACCCGTGGCAATCTCCCTACCTCCAATCGTCACCGTCGCCACCTTGCCCGTCCTCGCCTTGCCGCTCAAGTTGCGCACCTGATAGTCTGGCGGCGTGTTGCTCAGCCCCCACACCCGTAGCACAAGGTCCTGCAACTCGGTCACCGGGTGCATGTCCTCCCTTCCTGCGTCGGCGTTGATGCGTAGTGATTCGGCTAGCAGCCGCATGCACACCGTCCACACGGTTTTCAGACCCGAGTCGACGTAGATTGCACCCATCACCGCTTCGAATATGTCACCAAGCATCTTGGGCGCTGCAATCTCCCCTAGGCATCGTTTCAACCCCGTGTGTATACCCTGGCCTTCTGCCTTTTCCTCCTCTAATGCCTTTATGAACTGTTCAATCTCCGCCTTGTAGCTTGTCGATCCGTGATACAAGTACTTGTGCAGCCCTAGCTGCACAGAAGTCCGCGCAAATGCCTCGTTGCTCACAACGTTTGATTTCAGGGTTGTCAACTCCCCAGGTCCTAATTCAGGATACCGTTCATAAAGAAACCGCACCACACAAAAATCTGCAATTGCATCTCCAAGAAACTCCAACCGTTGGAAAGATTGGTGTTGCGCTGTCTCCCGACCACTGGACTTGATGTACGACGAATGCGTCAAGGCGCACATGAGCAAAGGTCGCCGCTTGAACACATATCCAAGCTTCTTCTCTAACGGGCCAAATTTCTCATCCCATGGTTCGGACGGCTGGGACAGCCTCCTGTCCGGCGGAAAGGCCCGCCCGCTGATCTCCGTGGGTGCACTTGTTTTCGCTGGTGCATTGCGTGTATTGCAGACAGTAGCACTTCTTTATGTGTTGGTTCCTTGCCCTCAAAGACACCGCAAACTTCGAGAAACTTGTATCCAGCAATGTAACCTCGCTCCACTGCAGACGCAGAGAGCGGCAGAATTCGTTCATAATTGTCCGTCAAGGAGTGCTCCTCATCCTCTTCGTCGTCCTCAACAGCGCTCAGCAGCTGATTGGCGTCTTTCCCTTTGTTTACTTCGTCGCTCGTGACATCCATCTCGTCTCGCTGCATTCAGCAGACTCGGTTTCCATGTCACTGTCAGAAGACTCAAAACTGCGCTTCCTCTTGCCGCACCTTTGCGTTTTCTTCTTACGTGTCCCCTTTGAAATTCGAGGGCTGTTCACGCCGTGCAAAAAGTACGCGCCGCATACAGATTCAACGACATCAGCAAGCGCCTTCACGGTTACCTTCACAGGTTTTCCCTGAAAATCTGTTCCAGGGGGTCGGTAGTTCTTCTCTGTCTCATGCTCAAAGATGAGGTAATTTTGAATTCCGACCTTTATCCCTAAGCGGTGCAGTCTGTCGTTTGAAACACGAAAAGATCTGGCATTGTGCATTTGTCCCTCAGTGTCATGGGGCCTAGTCGTGAACAGTCGAATTGTGCATGACAGTTTCAGCACGGAGTCACCCAAAAACTCCAAACGTTCGTAGTTACAGAATGGATCGATGTGACTGGCCGTCATAGATTGGCGCAAGAGGTCTAAGCTGCCCCTGACACCGATACGCGTGTCAAAGTACTTTCGAGCTCACAGAGAGAGAGGTGCTGTTCCATTCGCGCTAGAACAGCTGGCAGAAATATGGCCCCGATCGAAATCGGTAACCGCTCGCTAATTTCTGGTATAACCAGGCGAATTTGTGCTTCTGACCTGTTCGCAGTAATTAGTTCCCGGCAAATAGTAGAAATGGGTGCTCCCCCTACTACGCGGAGGAGCTGCTCGTAGCTTGAGGTGCATGGAATCCCCGCCTGGAGCAGAGGCTGATCAAAATGGCTCACCGGTGTACAGCTATACGCCTCGTAGTATTTCTCAAAAGTGTAGGATACCTTCCCAGTCCAGGCTTCACGTTTCTTTTCCTGGTTGCGCCGACAATCAAAAAGATCCATCTTCTCTACCGCTGCTTTGTCAGCTTTCGTCCGACTGTCAAAAACGAGTTTCTTCTCGGAAGCATCCCAACGCACTGGCCTCGCAGTGCCAGCGGATGGTGTAGACAGAGTGTGCTTCTCCTTAAGATCCAAGGTGGCCTTTTCCGTCTCGATAGCGGTTTCCTGTGCTTGTAACTCCACAGTTTCGACAGACGCCTTCATGCCGACAACGTGTATCAAGTCATGATGGTCTTTGAAAGTCCCGCTCTTGTTCAGTGCAAATTTTCTCGAGCGAGTAAGAGAAGTTAATGGAGAGGTGTCGTATTGAAGGTGCCCGCATAGCATTGAATTCTCTCCCTTGAGCTTGGATACAATAAGGCTACCCTCAAGGTCACTCCAAGCGTCAGGGCTTACTTTCCCTCTAGTTGTCTTGTCAGTTTTGTCCTCTCTTGTTTTAACTACATTCGTGAGAAGGTGGACTGCTTCCCAGTCGATGCTGCACTTGGCAAACGGCCACGAAAACTTCTCTGTCTCGCTTCTAGGGCTAAAGTACTTTTCAAACAATTTCTCCCTCTGAGATCTTGGTGACACTTTAACTTCCGCAGTTTGCCTCTCCATCGCAGATTTAGACGCTGGAAGAATCAGATACTGGCGAAGGAATCTTGTCTCAACCCCATTCCCTCGCTGATCAGAGCCGATACCATCCCAGAACGTATTGTTCAAATCTACTGACTCTGATGCAACTGAGAACAAAGCAGCAGTGTAAAGCCTCCCCAACTCAATCTCCTTTGTCGACAGCTCCATTTGTCCTTGGTACGACAGTTCCAAATTCCCAGCAATTCCAGAAACGCTTCCTGCGCGAGCAGAAATCTCAGGAAGCGGGCAAGTCTTATCCTGCAAGGAAAGCATCTCGGAAAATATAAACACGAAATCTTCCACTCCAACCTTCCTGCACGATTTCGTCTGGCTACGGCCTTGCTCATCGAGGGGACAAACAAGTATCCTGTACATGAAGCACGTCCGAGTTTCCTCGTGCTAGGTCCCAGTAAAACTTGTGGCGGCAGACGGTAGTGCACTGTTGTATTTTTCCCACCCTCATCCTCCTCACCCGGTAGCATGGGCATATCTCAGTATCTCTCGTTCTTAGTTCTTTCTCGACATGGTCGTCATCGGAAGAATGATCAGGTGACTTTGGCTTGATTTGGGTAGCGGGACTCACTGCGTCTGTCACAGAAGTTCCTTTTCTTCCTGCTGGTGCTTCACGTGACTGCTCTTTTTCGTCTGTTTGTAATCCAAGGTATTGGCGATCACCTGAGGCCTTTTTGGAGAAGCTAATTCTCCCCGACTCGATCGTCGCCCTGAAGCTTCTTGAAAGTCAACAACTCGGCAACGTCCACCGCCACCATCAACGCCTGGATCTGGAACGGAATCATCGAATCGGAAAATCAGAGGACAAGGCGCGACCAAGTCTTTTGCAGGGTCAGTGCTGTACGGTGTGGCAACAATTAGAATGTTTGCCTCGCCGCTGCCAAACGCAGAAACTGCCTCCTCATCAGTCTCATCGCCCTGCAAACCCCTCGTTGTTCCATTGTCATCTGAACCATAACTTTCAAAGGAAGATCCTTGCTGAGATCCAATGGCCATGCGAATTACCAAACCCTCGAATATGGGCACAGCTGAGATAACCGCTCCGACCGCCCCTGCCGTCGAGGGCTGACCTGCATGAACAAGAGCCATTAGGGGACTATCAATTGTCGAGGCGGCGTATGCAAGCTGCAATTCATTCAAGAGATGCAGCATCTTCTGTGAAAGACCAGTTAGTGCTTCCTCGCACGTGATCCGAAAAGTAGAGTTGATATTCACACACGACCTGCGGGCTTGGGATCTCTTCCTGTCATAACCGTACTTGAAACGTCGTTGGTACAGTGCAACACCCAGCGGCCCAACTTCCTCGTTCAGCGAATCAGCTCAGACATGTCCCTACGATTCCTCTTCGTGCGCAACGACTGCCTGCGATCTCTTCCCTCTGAGGGATCAATGTCTGCAGGCGTTTGTACACGATAATATAGCGTCTCCACATCTATCAAAGAATCATCAGGACGAGAGCCCTTACCATAGCAACTTTTCCAAGCCGCACCCTCCTTCACATCGATTGAGAGAAACTTGCAAAAAAGATTGTGTTCAATAGGAGGGTATTCTACGGGCCTCAGTGCAACCCTGGATATAGCTAAGACTCTTGGTCGTTGAATGTTGGGTAAAGCACGGTAATAGTCTCGCATGAGGACGGAGCATGGGTGTCCCCGTTCCGAGAAACATGGTTCATTTTCCTTGTAGATACGAAAGTCGATGTCAAACACTATTAGCGCGACTCGCTTCAAATACAAAAAGTCACGCTCGGCATCCATTAGTGCAGTCGAAGCAAGCGTGATTATCACATCTTGAAAGGCGAATAATGAATCTAGGGCTCTTGAATCTTGGTAATCCTCACGCCTGCGACGATAACTGCCCCTGCCAAACCGGGCGTTGATCCCATGAGTTGTGACTCGAAGCTCTGACCGTTTTCCCAATAGTTCGCAGCAAGCCAAGGCTCGGGCTGTTGAGCATGTAATAAATAGGACACAACGACGTGGATTTGCCATGACCTGTCGGTCAGATCTTCGCTTTCGAGTCTCTTGGAGTATGATTTCATCAGGGCGTGAACCACAGCCATGTCATTCGGCGTTGGTGGTTCAAACTCAGCAAAAGCAGGGATGTGAACAGCAACGTTCATCAAGGGAAGCATAGAAAGCGAATATCGAACTTCCTCTGAGAGTTCATCAGAAGGACCTGGCATTTCGAACTCAGATCCCTCCGGGCTGTACAAGGCAGATGATCTCTGCCGATCCTTGCTCTTCCCTTCAAGACGTCTCTGAGACAACCTCGGAATTTTTGGTCCCGCAATAGATTTATCAGTAGTATCCTGTGCATGTCGTTCGTTTAGTGGTTGAGCAGTCGACTGCATCCCGTCCGGGGCCTGCATCTCAGCCTGAGTTTCATGTCCCGCCTGCACAGGTTGCTGAACATCTGTTCTTGCAAAGTTTTCATGTCCAGAGTATTTAAATTGAGGAGATATTGGAGACATTGCTTCATCGCGGTCCTGAGTTGCTTCCATGTCAGCTCCTTTCCAGGTTGGTATTTTTTCATCAGATTTGTCCTTCCCATGCAAGGGGCTCTTATGATCTCTGCCATATGATGATTGCTCAATTTGCATAGCTTGAGGCGACTGGGGCTGCAGTGACGCCGACAAATCACGATCCGCTTCATTGGCGGGGTTCCCCACTGCATCTTGTGTCCTAACCTGCTTGAATACCGGAGACAATGGAAACTGAGGTGATAAAGGAGACTGAGGGGACAGGCCAGACTGGGGGGTAGAACCGGCTGCGGGGAAAGAACAGGCGGAGCGGATGAAGCGGACTGAGAGGATTGCGATGACTGAGGAGACTGCGAGTACGCAAGAGTGTGTGGCAAGGTCTTGACGCCCCTGCTTGTTCTACTTGGTGAGGTGTGGGTTCCAGTTTCACCTCAGGGCGTGTAACACCCGAGGACATTTCTGCCTCCCGAAGGACAGAGGGTATGGGGCTTCTGATGAACTCGATGAACGGATATTGTCCGGCTCTTCCAGCACCGGCTTCTTCACACCTGACTCATCCACTGCAAGTGCCATCTCGATTGGATTGTCAGAAGCGGACTCATCCAAACCAAGGCCTCCTAAGGTGGACGGACCGCCGTTGGATCCAAGTCTGGTGCAACTGATTTCTCTGCGTCGGCTTTGGCATCAACGATCATCGGAATATCTACACCCTTCTCAATCGCACTGGCATCGACCAAAGTCGGTTCTTCCTTCTCCGATTTTAATGCGATACAGTGTCCGGCATCCTTACTATCATTTGCGTTCAACGAATCAACATACGGCATTACTTGGTGATCCCTTTCTTCTACATTCGTAAACTCCATGGGCAACGGCGCAGTAAATGTGAATTCGGGCTCTGATGAATCCGAGCTTTGCGATTGGTTGGTGGGAGCCGTAACCGGTATTGTCTGCGTGGGCAACTTTTCCTCACAGTCACGCGCCCCTGCCTCCGTGACCTGAGTCGGAGGTTCCGCACCTTTACTTGCTTTATCATCCGTCCCTTTCTCAAAAGCATCGCTACCTGTGACCTCGCCCTGTGGCGTTAAGGGGTGCGAAAGGGGGTGGGAATCGGGTCGGACTTGGTTTCTTCCTCGGTCAAACCATCTCCAGAGTTATCACTGGCCGGATCAACCCTGTCTGCTCCCTCAACAGCGGCCTGGAGGTGTTCCAATCCCGCCCCCAGGTCATCATGGTCTTGTTCCAGTTCCAAATGGGCCGACGACCTGCCGTCTCTATCGACAGCAAGGTTTGCACCAATGCTGTTCTCGTCCGCTTGACCGTGAGCGTCAAAATGCTCTTGTTGCCTACCTTGATCATCAGAACGACGTAGATTGTGTATGTTATCCGCATGGGCCGCTCCGACTTTATCGTCCGCACGAGGACGACAACTTGTGTGATTTTGGTATCCACGTTTGTATTTCAAGTGGCGGATCCATAGGAACAACCGACCGATCATTGCGTTCTGCGGCCAAGGCGACGTTGTGAGCCACGAGTGTTGTGCCAGTAGCTTGAGTCCAAGTGGACAAGGTAGACACGAATTGTGGTTTGTCAAAAGCAGAGGGATCGGGTGGCAGTGGGTGTGGATTTTCGTCGGTGACGACAGGGATGGCGGGGAGGGCGAAGCGTGTGTCGGGGAGATGTGGGGTAGATGAGGAGGAGGGGCGATGTGTTTGACGGCGCCTGTTCGGTTGAAATGGGTTTGAGTAGCGAAGGAGGGAGGTGCCAGACGGGACGGGTGGGTTTGAATGGGGCGGGGTGGTGAGATCGACGAGCTCGACTGAAGGGGAGCGACGATTGGGGTTGGGAGGGTGAGGGGGGGAGCAGAGGACTGGGGCTGGGGATGAGGATGAGGATTTGGGATAGTCAGTGTTGAAATGGGAGTTTTGGGGGTTGAGGATGGAGGCGGGGAGGGAGATGAAGAGAAGGGGGGAGGGGAGAAAGAGGGATGGAGAGGGGAGTCACTGGTGAATGCGGGTTGAGTGGGGAGGGGTTCGGAGGGACCAAAGGCGATGTCAAGGGAGGGAAGGGTCATTTCATGAGGGGTGGGGAGTAGTTGCCCATTGGGGGACGGTTGTTTGGGTGTGCGGGAGGGAATGTTGGAAGGGTAAGGATTTGGTCGGGGGGAGTGAAGGGGAAGGAAGGAGGGTTTGAATGAATGTGAAAGGAAAAAGTTGAAAAGGTATCGGGGGGGGGGGGGGGGATTGGTGACGATGCCGATGGGGACTGTGACGTGGCGAGGAGAGACGAATAAACGGTGAACAACCGGCATGCGGGATTTGTCGATGATCTACAGTAGAGGATTTGGTTGCTGTTGAAAACGTGCGAGTGGTGCGGACAATTGCCTTGTGACAGTTGGACAAATCCTATTTTCTGTATGAATTTTTATAGTCCGATGAATTGTTTGAATTGAAATTTTGGCATGAATTTTTAATAAAATTTCGGTAAATTTAAAGATACTGTAGGTAGACGTTATGGAAGGTTATAGATCTCGACACTTCCTTTCTGTAATTTAGACCATTCTCTAACTACTGTCCACTACTGTACTGTACCTCGAAACACCCGTCTACTGTACATTTTACAGTACAGTACTGTACTGTACTGTACTGTATCAATTATCCTCATCTCGCTACTGTACTCAAGCCAGCGCGGTATCCGTTTGATGGCCACATCTGCCGTGTGCCCCGAAAGTGCTGTTGTTGACACCACATTGGAAAATCGCAACAGCTGATCATAAATTACCATCGGATATAGACCGCGATCTACTGCACCACCCTGCGTATCGTGCCATTTTATCACTCATCCCACAATATCGAAAAATATTCGCCCGTCTTGAGTGCTCCATGTTGCATTCCGCGGCCGAGGTGTACGCCCACGTCCTCCCGCACTAACCTTGCTTCTTTGCCCACCGCTACAATTCTGGCCTCCCGCATTACTCAACCCAAATTTCGCAAAATGCATGACAATCCCTGGCTTGCAAACCATACACACAAGTTCGCCGCCGTTTCTGCCGGGACCGCTTTGACGGCTCCGCCAAACTCATCTGCAAAACACACCTCTCTCTGTGCGGGATTGACGCGTGCTCATATATTTCTGCAAGGACAGATCCCCGATCTAGTTTTTGTTGTCAAGTGTCGTCTCACCGATTTGCATTTAGATATCCTGCACAAGCAGAAAAATGACCCTGTAGATCCCGTCGTATCCCTACTCACCCAAATTACTGTACTCCTTTGAGGCCCAATTTTGCTTTATTTCACAACCAACAGAGCGGCTCATCAAGTTTATCCATGAATCGGAAAAAACAGCCCCCGCAGCCCCCACAGAATCGTTCAAGTCTTTCCTACCGAGCATCATTAAATCTTTAAGATATCCAGCCCACAAGTCAGATTCTTATGATGGCAAGCTTGGCCCATTTCGGCATTTAACATCTGAATAAAGTTTGGATCGATTTGATCGCAAAACAAGCAAAAATGGAACAACTCCAAGTGGAGAGCATTTCATCGGATTTGTTAATCACACTTGGTTACACGCCTTGAACTGAATTTAAGCCACTGCGTTACAAGGAGAGTCAACAAACACATACTTCAGTCGACACAAAGTCCATATCAATTCTCATATAGTTGCATAGACAAAAACTGAATGGGAATATGGAAAGCAGCAAAATGGGGGTCATTTTTCTGCAAATGACTCGGGGACTTTGACAATATTTTATGCCTACCCGCTCATTTTTAGCTGTTATAAACCTCATCAACTCTTGTCGCAGTACACTTGAAGTTACCATAGGTTGATCGATGTCCTTATGCTCAAAGGCACCTCAACACATTACTGTGTCGGCATACCTTTTAAAGTCGATTGTGGTTGTCTGGAATACTATGGGATAGATCGGATATATCTTCCAACAGTAAAACACCAAAACCTTTCCCCTCAATACAAAAGAAATTACAATGAAATAATATTCAACTCGAACACCCCCAGCAATTTCTATGGAACTCAGTCGGGAGTTTGGTCCACTAAAAGCCCAGATAATACTAATGGGAGAAAATTGAGTTTGTTCGGGGTCTACTTCTGCTGTAAAAAAAGTAAATGAGAAAAGTGCGGAGGGCAGTCTGTCAAAATCTTGACTTGGGAAGCCAGGTCGGGAATGTTAGGACTTCTGCCAAGCCCCTAGTCTTGGAGGGCGCAGTGAGCTGAGGGGGCCCTTGGAGAAACGGAAGGGCAATTAATCTGCTGGTTCCCTGGGAGAAAGGATGGCTCAGTACTTGTCTGCGCTGAGTTGAGCTAAACATTGGCCGACCAGGAACATGAATGAAAAACTGGTTGGGTTTCAATACTTAAAAGGTACGGGTCGGCTATCCACTGGTATGTTAGAAAGATATTCGAGAGAAGTGAAGACTTTAGACAACGGTGGTCCACTCAGTGCTAGGGCTCTGAAACAAGGATGTCGTCTATTGGTTTTAAAGGAACAGCGGGCAAGCAGCGAAGAGACAGCGAGACAGAAAAATAGATTGGTCGCTGCCTTGGGAGAAGGGAGGACGATAATTGGTAGCTGAATTGATGGCTAACTCAGCACCTCCTCCCAATGCTCTGGTTGAAGACAACCTTGGGGGTCTAAAAAATTGTAGAATTTTTTTTGCTGTTTAGTGGTGCCTGACACTTCCGGTACAATATTACACACATCACAATGATTGGCGATTCACAAATGAAAATGTACACTGAACACACTAGAGACTTCGGGAAAACTAACAAATTCATTTTTTTGAACGCGATGTAGATTTTGGGGCATAGCGGGCCCTGAGCAGCACTACACAGGCCATTACCGTGCAGTTCATGAGCGACGAAGGGCCGCAATTGACAGCAAAAATAAAGTACGTTAAAATAATGTAAAATATCCAGGGCTGTAAGCATTTGCCTGTGGGGGTACCTATACAACGCCACGACACCTCTCGGGACCTAGCTATTCCGCGTCGTAGGACAGTATCGAAAAAAATTAGCGAAATCTGGAGTGAACGAAATAAAAATGTGCGGGGAGAAATTCGAGGGAAAAAGGAGGAAGATTGGGGGGATGATGGGTTTTAGGATTGAAGGGGGGACATGTGGAGAGTTGTTCGCGGGTGGAACCGGCGGCGGTGGATGAAATTTCTGTTTGAAAATGGGCGGTGAAATGTGACCGCCGGATAATGGGGGGTAAGCAACTTACTATTTAGTGTCGTTGAAGTTCTCGTCTGCAGACAGGCCTTCGACCGACCTGCATTTTTCGCGGAGCGCTCTTTCCGTCGGCGAAACAGAACGCGACAAGAAAGTTCTGTAAACAAGACGATGGAGGCCGGAAAGAGTTCGAACCCCACCCGGCCATGGATATCATTGTATTTATTATCAGCTTCGTCGCCCGGAATATTGTAATCGTCATATATTAATTAAAGATAAAGGGTTCAAAAGGAACAAGCAAGCAACACTGTAGAACCCACCCTGCGGTCATTTTCGCACATTCTACACTTTGGGAGTGCCCTTCTCATTTCTTCACGGTTCTTCACGTCCGTCAACAACATGTAAAACACAGCAACAGCTATAACCTTGGCCTTCGGAATGAGATAGAGAGCCTCAAGTCTCTTGCCAGTTTTACATCTGAACAGCATTTGGAATATACGAGACACTGTACGTACTCATAGATGAGTAGAGAATCCACAAAGACATTTAGAATTAGGTATGTACGGCAGGTTAGGTTAAGTGAGAGCAGAATCTCAGCTTCTCCCCGATATTACGGATGCTTTCGTGAGTTTTGCAGACGATAGTGATATGATTTATGCAATTGTTGTCAATATAAAGACAATAGCCGCTATCAGAACGATTGGAACTGAAACTTGCATCAGAAACAAATACAGGCATTTAATTTATGTTGAGGATATCGAGCAAAACGAATCTTGCAATTAATTATTCACAGAGGTGGTTCCTATTACACAATTCGTCTTCAATTACTTCAATATTCAGTTACATGAGTCAACAAGGGTTTATCTGTTTTTAGGACTGATGCTTAATGACAGACTGTAATATTTTATATCAGTAGAATGCAGTGAAAAAACCAAAGATAATGATGAAGGGATCTCGACAAGTTCAATGGTGTCTTACATGTAAACAGGCAATATGTTCTGCTTGTTGGAATAAGTGGTACAAGGAAGCCAAACTTAAGCGTGCGGAGCCCTCCAGAGATGTAGTGAACGAATTTGAATTAGTTTTGTGTAATAAACAGCGAATAAACTAGATGAAGGAGTCATTTTTTGCTATCTGTCGTTTTAAAGCAGTCTTCATCTCTAAAATTTCGTGCGCTGTTTGGTTTACTCATTTTTTGCCTCTCCCTTTTACCGGTATTCTCAAAATCAAATGTGAGTCATCGTTCTAATAAATTGCAATGCGTACGGCCTAGCAATAATGTAGTCCTTTCGCTATTCATTAACTGTTGGATTGAAGTTCATATTGTGTATCGTCGAAGAGCGTTCGAGGACCATCTTGCCAGTGGTAACGGGAAGATTAACGAGGTAGGGCAGTACCAGGTGAAATATGATGGCTTATAATGGTAATGATATGGGATGAAGTGTAGTAGGGCGTCCCGGAGCGCAAGGAGTAGTTGGGTGAGAGGATGTGAAGCCCCAGGAGTTGGAGCGGGTTCGAGGGAGGTAATTCAAGCGGGCACTGTTAGGTAGGATTGGGGTGGAAAACAGGTATTGGCTTTAATATCGTCAAAGTTCAAGTGGGAATCCTTGCTGAACTAAATAGGTGAGAAAATTTTCAATGTATATGTGATTCTTTGAGAGTTTTGCGAAAAAATTGTGCACAAATATGTACTATTTGAGACAAGTACTTGTCTGAGACAGTACATGTTCGAGTGGTCGTAATGCACAATTGGTGAGGTTCTTAGGTGAACGTCTCTCATTGTGATTTTTCCTGCTCAAAAGTACGTAGATTCACCCCTTGTTTGTTCTTCCAATTTCCGAAAGGGAGGTTGCTGAACGGTAGGGTATTTTTTTGTAATTTTTGGATTGATTATACAAAACAGACCAAGGTAGTTTTTTCCAACGGGTCTTAAACTTCATAAAGATTTCGATTACATAAAAATTTACATAGCTGCATTCCTCTCGATGAGCGGATTTGAACGACATATGTTTTGATCTATTTATTAGATAGAGAAGAAGAGGTGTTAAAACCCCCGAAATCATATAATGACCATCTACAAATAAGATCATAGAGCTATTGGCTACAATTGACGCACTTTAAAGCAATTTACCGCAGTATAGTACTATTACCGTACTCTTTTTCCACCATAAAAACTTGAAACCCTCAGAAAACCCCTTAAACAGTTGGATGAAAAAATCGGATGGAAAAAAATAGTTACTAAATTGGAAGTAAAAGGTAGGACTATTATTTCCTAATTCTATTACTGTTACTATGATTCGGAAACAGTGCTTTGTGGGTCTTAAGTAGGTAATGTGAAAATTTTATCTTGCGAAGGGGAGATCGGGAGCGCTAGGTGAAACGTGCTACATTCAGAGAGAGGCTATCAGCTGCACCGAAATATAACACGCAAGAGCACGAAATAACACATCATATAGCGCACAAGTAGTACGCATCTCTACTAGTGTGCGCTAAAATGCGAATTTCCGACTTGGAGTAGACAGGTAGTACTCGTTCACAGTCAGTCATTCAAAAATTCAAAAAATTCACCCGGGTATGAACAGAAATTCTTCTAGAAGCAAAATTCGTCCAGATAGTACAGGGGTGCTTTCGTACGAGAGTTTTAGTACTTTTAAACATCATAGATCACTATAGATTTATTTTTCGGGCAAACGCGCCTCTTCTGCAACAGCAGAGATAATAGATGTGGAAATTATTACAAGGAAGAATAAAAAACGTAAAAGCAGAAAAAGAGATAAACATATTCACAGAGGCGAAATCACATGGTACAGTTACTATCTTGGTGATGATCAGGTACATCTTAGGGGTCTTTTCCACCAATGCTTTCGAAAACCACGAATTATGTTCTACAAAATACATAAAGATCTGACGACACAATTTCTTTCCATGTAGAAACAGAAAAAAACACTACAAAAATAAAATAAACCTCCAGAGATAAAGTTAATAGCATGTTTGCGTATACTGGATACAGCTAGGTCTTTTGAAGACTTTGATGAAGGATATCGCATTTCTATGGGTTCATTGCGATGCTAATTTCGTATGTTTTCGCTGTTTAAAAGTCTTGTGTGGTCCAATATTCTTGAATCGCTTGGCCACTAAACTAAAAATTTCAAAAATGTAGGACAAACATGCAGAGAATGGATTAAATGGATGCATAGGGTGCGTCGACGGCGGCAAGATAACTGACCTACATAACTTAAAAGACAATATTACAATATAAAGTGATATACACCAAACTTGCGACCGCTAAAAGAATCTGGAAGAGATCCTATTTTGGATACAGTATCTGAAATTTAAAGATATTTTTACAGTATCTGAAATTGAGAGATACTTTTAATTTGGATGAGTGTGGCAATTTTATGGGTTGATTTTTTATTTTATGGCTCGCTGGCATTAATAGATGTCAGTACAAGCAAAGGTTCTGGGTGATACCCAGAGTGACTCTGAAAAATCTTTATAATTGTCGCGTCAGTTCACACCCCTTGCCGATGGGCGGCGGACACGGGTATGGCACCTAGAAATTTACCCTGAAGAAATATCTTCTATTAGTTGTTCTCGTTCACAAGATTCCATTTGATGTATTTTGTGGTACTTGGTATGTTTCTTTTGAGACTTTAGGCTCAGCCAAAAAGTTTATACAAGCTGAATAAACTTCTTACTCTTGTGGAGTTCAAGAGAGTTGGAAAATAAAATCAAGTCAGTTTCAAATACTTGGGAAGTTGGGAGTCAACTTCAGACCAAAGCCGTTTATTTTACGCTGCTCGCAGAGCTTAGATGGTAGATCCCGCCCCTTTTATACTGACTTGAAGCCCGTTAAACTGTAGTTCTTAACCACCTCTTTCTGTTCGCACAACTATACCACGGCAGCACTTTTTTCGCTTACAATACCTCCTAGGGGTAATTGATCCTGAAGATCTCTTCCACTGAAGATTTATCCCTGTCAGAAGGAAGGGAAATTAGTAACTATAGAAATAGAGGCATAGTTTGATCGGGACCTGTATATGTGGAATTAGTTTGCATAAAGATGCGGAACTAACAATGATAAAATAATTTTGAAAGTCTCACACTTAATTGTTTCAATTCTGATCGGTGCGTATATTACTGAACTATCTCTAGTGCTCAAAATACACAGCAGCGGATAGGGAAGAAGAATTGAATATTTTATGGTGGACGGGATATAACTGAGATGGAATATATCTGCGGGGCCTTTTTACTATCCTGCCAACGAAGAAGAGAGTGGATATACAAAGACTCAACAGGCCTTTTGAGAGGGCATCCAACCCAAATTTGGAGTTATTCAATCCATTTTACCCGTTCTCAGAAAATAATATTATCTCTGGAAGAAGAAAAATTTACTTTCGGAAAGCGAAACGTGTGTAATACTGTACTAATTGCTTGTGAGAATGAATCAGGATGGACAATTTCAACAAGATGCAAATGAAGAGGGGCACTATGTGGACCTGTTCACCGAACTTTATGAGGAAGATCTCAGAAGAGCCGAGCAGAGGTCAAATGAAAGGCGGAATAACTGCAAAGTACTGAGCTAGCTGTGGATGAGAACGGATAAGTTAATTTAGATAGCATCCGAATGAGAGAAAGCTATATGAAACCACTGGCACCAATTGTTTACACCTGAATGGCAGTTTTGGTTGATAATTCAATGATAGAGGGGCTTTTCTGCTGGCGCGAAATATTTGCGCGCCAACTGAAGAGTTTTCGGCGGAACGGCTCAGCACCGGAAATATAGCACTCTTGCTTTGATTCGATACATCGAACTTGATTTAAAAACTTTTGAAGCCGTGATATACAGCTCTATATCTTCGCAGTATAGAAATGACTATAGGAAAATGCGCTAAAATATAGCTCTGGAAGTATTTTTTCGACAAAATTCGGGTATTTGTTGTCTAAAAAATAATAGTTTACCTCTAAAAGGCCGCATGGTGGGAGCTGCACTTTCAGTCTCTTGTCCTTTCGTAGGTTTGCCTCGGGTGGCGGTTTGGTTTAGACCTCGCTTTAAAGGGGCTCCGACTGCGTGTAGGCTTGTTCAATATCTCGGCTCCATGTTGAAAAGTCAAATAAAGTAGGAAGAAGTGATACTGAGGCACACCCAGCAGAATATCTCAGAAGCGACCAATTTAGACTATATAAATGCTCGAGAACTTTTTTCATCAAAAAGCAATAGAAAGTCGCTTAGAATGGCCTAAAGTCACGTAATTCTATCAATTTGGAACTGGGTATATACTTTTTTTCTGATGAAGAGAGTTCCAGTGTCGGAGATACCCCTAATCTAACGCGATATTGGCGAGATATACGGAAAGATGAAAGGATTTACCCCTTCAACATATAACGGGTGGGTCTGCGATGATTGGGCCGCAATTTTCAAAAACTGAAAGAAGTGAAACCCCTACCAGAATTCAACCGATAACTTCAACAGTCAGAAGGTTTGACTTGTGCTTGCAGATTATTGAAATTGAGAGGGGTGTGAATTTCACCACGACTACACGTCAACCCGCACAGAACATGTTCAAAAGTATATTTTATGTTAAAAATGTATGTAGTAGAGTAGTATCAGCGCAATTTGGACCTTAGTCCACTGAAAATACCCCAAAAAACTACTACTGAAGCGTGCTTGAAATGTCAAATCTCGGCATTTTACTAACTTTCGTGATCTAAAAGCCATAATTGATCTAGGGTTGTGGGTTCAGAAGAAAAGGGAAAATAAGGAACATGAAGGGAGTGAGGATGATAAAGCAAAACCTTCGGAACCGATGTGGTATAATCGTAAAGAGGTTTTTATATGTGTTATTTAGAGCCAAATGAGGGGAAATAGTGTCATTGAGGAATTGAGATTTCAAAATCCTAATGAGCGAAAGATCTAGATTTAAAGGGATTATTGGAGAATTAAGAACTTACATAAATATGCGGAAATACAAAATTATGATCAGTTCGAGGAAAATTGAAGGGAATGAATTTGGTTAATTGAACTTTTAGTGGGGCTGTTATGAAACGTAATATTTAAGAGTTTACTTAGTGTCTTCTTCTCGCATCTTGTTGTGGAAATGAGCACTTTGACATACACAAATGATATGTCATTACAGCTGCTGAAAAAAAGATCCGTTAGTTAGAGACAGTCATCAAAAATCAATTACTGAGGTACCAAAAATTCATAGGGATTTAAGTTTATCATAATATTGATTTAAAATGAACCAAAAACAATAGATAGATGAGGATACTTGTTTTAGTGTGCATATGAAATAAGCTAATACAATAGGTATTGGCTTTTTTCATATGCAAACCACGCCCCTTTTAGTAATAATGCGTAATGAGAGCCCCTGTAACGCTCGTGGAAAGACGGCGAGTGCGATGAAGGTCCGCACACAGCAATTTTGCTATGGAATCAGTTTTTTTTGCTGCCCGAAGAAATTTATTATAAGACGAGAGAATTAACTTTCACGTAACTTTGCAAGTAAGTGTAGCGAATATCAGCATGTATAATGCGACGTATACTGTTGACGTTGGACATCAAATTTATGGATCACAAAATATCTTGAAAAAGATACCATTGAGGTCGGTGGCAGGATGAATAGTTCTTTAATATTGTCGGGCGTCCAGAAAAAATTGCAAGCGCAAGATGATAAAGCCGAAAAGTCATCCTTGGTTATAGAGAATGCCGTGGACGCTTGCAGACTAGATGACAGAATAACGGGCGTCTATTATTTGGCACAGAAGAAATCCACTACTCGAACGACGATTACAACTGTCTCTTGCCCAATCATCCTCTTTCCACACTAACAGTCCGGGTTTTTCGGTATGCTGAGGAATTAAAATGACATAATCACTTGTCCCTTATACGTCAGAAACCAGGCGTTCGAGTGCTTTTCAATGATGACGCGCCAATGCCACTTGAAACTTAGCATGAATCAGTACAGATAGTGTAGTACAGGGCTTATGCACAGACTTTTCAGAAATACGTATGGCTAATTTATATAATATAAGGACAGAATGTCATGAGGTACTGAAATTTGGTTGCAGATGGCTAAATACATTCTAAAATACCGCTAGTTACAGAAGACACTTCAGATGAGCTTTTGTGGCTCCCGACCACAGGAAGCCTTACTTCCCTCCTCTTACCCACCATTTGAGTCCTCTGAGCACACCCCAAAACGCCCTCTGTTTGCTTGAAAATATACTCCACCTCACCCTTTTTAGCCATGCCACTGTTCAAGTCAGTCTGACATGGTTGTAAACAGCTTCCTTGGTGAAGCTTTTCAAGAAACCGGCGGCTTTTGTACCCTTTTTCTCTATAAAAGAAATATATTTCTTGCCTTCGTTCCATCAAAGACTGCATAGTTTCTTCTAGTTCAATCCACAGTGAAAATTCCCGTCCTGAAGCAGCCCTTCTAAAGTTCCTTACAGGTTCATTATAATTCAATTCGGCGCAGTAACTGTCTTAAATTTCATGGAATGTTGGCTTTAATGACCATCTTTTACAACGAACTGAATCATACGCGAAATACCCGGTGACAAATATCAGTCACATCTACAAATCTATCACATTTATTAAAATTATTGAGCTTTTCTATACTATGATCTGCGTGTATTGCGTCTCGAAAGTTTCTAAAAGAATGGGATATAACAACTGTTAAGAGGTTTCTTTTCGTGAATAGTAGACACTCTAGGCCCTCCACAAATATCTCTGATAGTTTTGAAGGGGTTTTCCACAAATTTCCTCTAATACGATCAAGCTTGACGGCGTGGCTAATCTCCGTAGTACGATTTAGCCGCATAGCTCTGAAGTTATATCATAACGATTTCTTTTTGTTCCAAACTGGACATCAGGGCACTCCGTTACGTTAATTACATTAGCGATATGCCATTTTTTGAGGTACAAAAGACCTAGACAGTCCCTGTTGCTTATAGCGGTAAGTTTCAATTTGGATTTTGGCAAACTGACTCGATTGCTCCATTGAAATATTTTGCTAGCGTCTAACCGTTGAAGATATAATTCTCCAAGCATGGTGCTGACTGCCATGGTGGATAAGAAATAAGCATTGAAATCAGGAGTGCATAAATTTGATATCGTGAGAAGAATGTGAATCATATTCCATTGTAATCTCTGGCGATTCTCCTGAGAGTAGTCCTTTAATCCTGTCAAGGTTGTGCCAGACTAGTATGCCTCAGTTGATTTCAATGGCACAATCGATATCGATGGTCCCGTTTCTGTGTAAGTGAATGGAAACATAGATATAAAAAAGTAAGAGTATGACCCCCATTGTGAAATGGTCCTATTTAAGACGCTAGAAATAACCTATATATTTCCGTGAGAATCCATGAGAAAAGTATTTCACAAGTGTTTTTGAGATACTTACGACCCAATTTTATTTCATAATTTAGGTAAGTATAAGCTTTCTAATCTCTGTTATAATGCGTTGCACCATATAAAGTCCCCCCAGCACGTGGAAATATGGCTTGTCCTGCATTTAATGTTTCTCCACAGCGATTTTCAGCATTCATTCCTCGTGCAGAGGATGAGAAAGAAGTGGCGTTTTTTTGCTTATGTTCATACATTTGTAGCTACCTATAAAGAGAAAAAGGCAACTTTCAACAAGAATATACCGGCTACACGCTGCTCAATAGGTATTTCAAGAAGTTGTGCGCAGTTCACAGGTCTATCGCTTCCTGGACCTCAGCGAGTCGTCTTTGGCGAACAAAGTACCATCGGGTTTGCTGAAAGGTAAAATATCATCCATGTGGGTAGCAATACGAATTTGGTCCAATTTCAATTCATCTTGAGCAGACTATCGCTCGACTTTTTGCAATACAGGCCAAGCTTCTGAATACAGTAGGAAGAGCTATATACAACAGCTTTGGCGCTTGGCGAGAGCTATAGCTGGGCTTCTTCAGACGAATGACTTGACCATTGGTGGACGACACCCTCTGCATCGCACCCAACCCAGCCTATATTTTTTCGTCTCCCGGCAAATTCTTGTGTAGTAAGACACCCCTCACATACAAGTAAAGCACATTTTAGTTCTTTTTCGACAAATTTCGCCATCACAAGCCACGTAAAGTCAATGTACGCAACGCGGGCGTACAGTTCTTAAAAGGAAATTTCGTCTGGTTTAACATTTCCGCAAATGATTAATCGGGCCTTTTGCCGTACGATCTGACCTTGAGCGTCCCTCTAAACGCTAAAGGCGATGTCTGACGGCAAAATTGATGCATACGTAGGGAGAAGTTTTTCATTATCCCAGTTTTCATTGCCTTCAACGGTATCGAGCCCGTGCTTTGTAGCAGGTTGCTACATGTAACGATCGAACGACTTCAAGGCTTGACGCAAAATAGGCTAATCACGGCTGGCTGGACATACGACATTCGTAATGGGACTGTACGCTGCGCTATAACGGGGGAGGAATTGTACGTTCCCTGTAGTGCTACATGAAGATAGTAATCCCGCTATCTAACATCATGCAGTAGAGGTACCTGTTTGTTTAAACTGGAAGTCATGGGTCACATCAACTTGGCATATCTTGAGAGGCTCAATTTGTCTCTCCTTTCCTCTTAAAAGACGAAAAGGTTTCGATGCTCTCATTATACCTCTAGATAGAGGCACCAGACAAGTTCAGCTTGTTGTATGGGCTCCTGGCGTTCGGCAATAACATCGAAGTGTCTTGATTAGACTTTTGGCAAACATGGTGAGTAGAATTCGCCGGGCGTGTTCGCTTCCTCAATGAAGCGATTATTCACATCTTACTAGCTGATGATCTTCTCGGCGAGAGTTTTGATGGCTGTAGTCACTGACTTGTTGCGTCACGCCGATTAAGGCCACCAATATACCGATCAAAAGAGGGCCCGAACTGGTAGTACCCACGCTTCTGAGTTACCACAGCAGCCCATCCATGCGAGCGTCGTGTCTCTCCTTATCCTATTTGAGAGAAGTGTGACGCATGGAGACGAGCTCGGAAAATTTTGAGATCTTTGTGGCCTTCGATTTTGAATTGGAACGAGGGTCCAACTTTTGTAGCATGATGAATGTATTTCCAATGGCGGCGCAAACGAATTGAAGATATTATTCAATAAATGACTGCTAAATAGGTGGATCACCTGGAGTTCTCGTTCGTCCTGATTCAAATCTTTTCTTTCTTGACTTTAGTTTGGAACATCCTGCAGTCCCTTAGCCTCGATTACAGTAATGAATCGAGTCTGCAAGAGAGGATAGTGTTAATTGTCGTCTAGCGGCTTGATGCGAAGCTTTACTTCGTCAGACGCGTATATGTGAATTGCTGTAAATTACTTAAAAAGAAGTATTCTTAATATCGTGTGCAGAGAAAGTGTAGGCTCTTGTCCCATATCCCATAATAAGGCATATGACTTGAAAATTGACATAGTTTCTGAGTCTCGTATTTTACTGTTGCATAAAGAGTATTTAACATCGCAAAATACTGTATGCGTTAAAACTTCGGACGATGAATTTACTATTCTACAGACGTCATCGAAATAAACTAGTAGAGTTGAGTCAAATAAACAGCACTGCCATTTCTCCATAATATTGGCCTTCGATGAATAAAAAGCAAAATATAGGGTTGTCTTTTGCCAAGGAATGACTAACAGCGTCTGTAAGCGATAAGTAAATGTGTGGGACGTACAAATTACTACTGGAACTGTTTGGTTCTGTTTTTGAGAATTAATATGAAGATGAGGAACAAATCTTTGTCCTGAAAATAGCTCAATTGTACCCTTCCTCGTCAAGATGATTCAATTGAATATATTTAATGGTTTTAGAATGTGACATGGATATTTTAGCTTCAGCTGAAATTTCTGGTTAGGCTTAGTAAACTGTATATTAGGAGAAATATCGAGCTAACTCTGATATAAATTCAAGTGCATAATCAAGTGGTCACGGGACTAAGAGTCAACTTTGTACCTCTAGGAAGCTTCAGCTCCGGTGTAAACTGAGTAACGGTGAAGAAACGAGCAACTTCACGTCAATTCCCTCGGGCCCGACTCCTTAGTCCTTTTTATCCTTAACTTATTCTTACAAAAGTACTGCGTTAGCACTTATGGGTCTTTAAATGAATCTTTTTGAGAGAAAATGTGCATATTTTCAATCCACACTGACTAGCTGCTGTAACGTTTCATATATTTTCAGGCACAATAGGTACTTTAATCTCTTCGCTCCCCTCGCGCCATTCGAAATTTAGCCCTTCGGGACTAAAATCCTAAGTTTAGCCCTGGGGGACGAAAACCCAAAATTAACACCCACAGAGCAATGTGGAGCGGAAATACACTTGCAGTCCCGACTGGAAGTTAAAGGCCAGACACGAGGTATTGATAGCAACAAATTATTGGCAGCATTTAGTTTTTTTAAGAAAATAACTGACTACACTATCAAAAACCCCTTCCAGGACGATCCTTTCAACAAGACTTTGAAAGTACAAAACGCTAACAAGTAAAGGCTAACAATTAAATGCTCGTGGGAAACTGATAGTACGATATAACAGTGCTTTCTAGGAGCACTGAAGACGAAGAACTTGCGGCAGTAGGTTCTGGTAAAGCGTTGTCTCACAGTCGCAACATTGTTGGAGAACTTATGCCTGTAGTTGCTTTGGGTGCACCAAAAGTTGCTCAAGGAGGCTCGGCCAATCTGCCATGTCATCTGAAGGTAGAAGGGGTGGTAGTAGACGTATGGGCGGAACGAGGAAGCGCAGCAAGGTTGGAGTTGCGTTTGCTGCTCGAAGCACGGGCTCGAAATATGGGCTGAGACACGAAGCTGAAGCAGCAAAAGCAACTCTAACCTTGCTGCGCTTCCTCGTTGGACGTAGAATGCGCCCCACTTCTTCGGATGCACGAAGTGGAGTGGGGTATTCCCTTTGGTGGCGCCCGGTAAAGAGCTCCTGGTAAAAATTTTACCAAATATATCGACCTTGAGCAGCTCCATGGAGAAGTGAAATACTATTCGCTACCGCCACTAGCATGCAGTGATGCGTCGAGTCATTAATGACAACTTGATACTCCCGAATAAAATAACGGGATGCATAAGGAGACGGTGGACAAGGCAAGGCGAAATTGGCTTCCTTCATTCCTCTGGGATGGCTCTTGTACCAATCTTCTATATATAGGATACAACGGACTACAGACCCTTCATTTATAGTCGCGATCGTGTCGCCTGGAAGTTTTGGAGATGAAACAAGAGCCTGTCATTCGGTTGTGTAGAGCAAAGTGTCATGAGAAGTAGGGTTAGTCTCCGATATGGCTTAATACTCCACTTATTCCTCTTCCCTCTAACTGATGGAGAGGTAAATATAGTGTATCATCGAATCCGGGTCTGCATTTAGTTCCCCACATTCCCCGTCATCATGAACGGATTCTGTCAAGGCAGGCCTCGAAATAGTCCTTTTCCCAACATCTGTAATCGACGCCGTAGCGAATTCCGCGAGATGAATACCAAAAACTCGTGCTATTTCTTCGTTGACCTTCTCATAGACCTTTTCACCCTCGAATGTAACTTCGATTCTCCCATCCTTATTTTCATGAACTTTTTAGAGATCGTAACAGCCACATAGAGGCCTGATTCGGGTTGTATCTCTCTATTTTTTGGAGGTCAGAAATCAATTTCGCCTCAAAAATACGAACCCTGTCGTACGCCCACCGAAACTGCTCTCTGCCCCTACGCCGGAGAATTATCCTCTCCCCTCCCCACGCCTTTCGCGCGTACACAGATTGCAGCTTTTTTCTAGAGGCCTTCTCACCCGTCGAGCGCTAGGCTGCCTGTTTGTTCCGCGCTTACTACGATCAGTGGTCGGAAGAATTGACCCAACACAACGACGAGGTTACGACCGATGGAGCAGACAGTTTACGGGTTGGAGAAAGTAGGAAGACGATCTCTAACGCCGTCTTCGTCACCCCGTAGTATGCTGTAGGGTGATGGTGGTGTTGTGGGCGTTGGTGGAGATGCGCAGGTACGAGATTTGGTACGGGAGGAGGGCTGTAAGTGCGAAGGAACCGTAGTATCGCCACCCTTTCTATGCCCTCTATGCCCTCCCCGCTAGTCAAATTCGTTGGGCCCAGGCCTACTGCATGATTCCACAAGGGCCACATTGTAGCGAACAGATAGAGCTTCTGGATGCTCACTTGGTGGATACAGAAGACTACGCTATCTGAACTTTAGATATATTTATATTTCATTGATTTTATCGATATTCAAAGGCGTTTTTTTTAAGGGAAGGACGGCCTGAAATAAATATTACGCGAGTATTCTTATCTAGGAGAGGGGCTCAACGGAACTCCAAAGCGCGAAAGAAGCCCCAATCGTCACCAAGACCTTTCCTACCCCTCCTTCATCGCCGCATCCACCACTCCTCTCCCTCCTCGCGTAGAAAACTGCCTTAACATCGTTTACAATGTTTTCTTTTCTTAGTTTGTTTATCTAATATTTTCTACTGTATTTAGTTGTTTTTTTGTTGTTAAAGCAGATAATTGTTACTTACATTCTATTAACATAACGATGAATTTATGATATCTGTGTTTTCCTGCTTTGAAAGAGTATTAGTAGTAAGATTGACATTCTTTGTCACTTGTTTTGGTTATTTTCATTTCTTGCTTCTTATGCTTGAAATTTTTGGTCATTCAATTTTCTTTATCGTGTGCTTCAAAGTTGGAAACCATAGATCCATGGGCTCTATACCAAAATATATTTGGAATCTTTGACCGCCTTACATAACTAGATATTTTAAAGCTTGATATTGCTTACCATTGCATTATTCTGGACCTAAAAGATAGAGTCTCCTCAGCTTGTGTGAAAAAGTTTTGAAAATATTGCGTTTGAATGAATTCATGGAGACTCAGATATCTTCGAATGACTGATTGAGACTTTCTGGTTATTTTTGGCCACTATGAAAAAGATTACAGTCCCGAAAGTCAGCATGGGCCCAACCTTGGGTCTGCACAGTACCAAGAATAACTGTCCCCCTTTACTCCTCTCCTCCATTTGAGCAACTGCATTCTTCTTCTCTAACACTACTCTGAGCGTAAATAACTGAATAAAACAACGACAACGACTTTCAAAAAGAAACAATAGTTTAATAGACTTTTCTTCTTTTTGAATACACGAAACATTCAAAAAACTCAGAGATCTAACTCAGAGCGTGGACCTTGACTATTTCATCCCGCATTTACATCAGTTACATTGAAGAAGCGTCCTTGGGTTACATGTAAAAGGGAAATAATCTTGCGAACTTCTTCTAGAAATTGTAGTTGACGACCTTCATTTCTCCTGCTCTGACGTGATGATCGGGTTTCTTGAAGCGAGCTAAACAGCCACTTTGGTTAATATCGAGAATATTTAACCTTCCAGAGTGAAAGTCGAGCGAGGCTCCTCCGTACAGCAAAGAATTCTGCGTAATGGACGAATGAGACAGATGAGAACCATGCGGGTGCCGAACTACGTTTTGAATGGCCCAGCGGAACACTTCTTGGCTGAAGTGGAAGACTCAATCGTTTTTAGCTGGCTTCATGGAAGTAATGAGGCATCTCAGCAAACATAAAGCAAAAGAGATGCATAGTAAAAAAATAGGAATGTCTGGACTTGGTGATGGGTAACATAATTGCAGCAAAAACGAGACATTTTTGACTTGGGTCGAAAATAATTTTTAATTGGCGTAACCGTCGAAATTAATCGCGGCTAAGATATAATTCATGGGAAAGCAGAACGGTAACTTCCATTACAAACTTATCCTGGCGGAGCAAGAAGGGATCGATTACGAATGCTAAATCTTGTAGATATGGTGTATACTACTGGCCAGGAGCGCATCTGTCCCAGCTGTGCAGTGATTTACCGGACATGAGCGTAGTTGGTATTCCAGGGGCGAAGAATTTCATATGCAGTACTTTTTTTTCCATGCCAGGCTTTTGTGTTGTAGCGGATCATCCAAATGAAAAAGCAGTGGATGTAATCCACCATAAAGTCACCCATATCTTCAAATTCATCGAAATAATGTTTCGTTTTAGCACAAAAAAGTAGTAAATTGTGAAAATTGTGTCAATATTCCTTATTTTAAGTCAATTGTGGATGCCCATCAGCTTTGTTTTGTTCAGGGGGAATCGAGACTGGGGAAAGTCTGATGGCACATGAGAGAAAAAGTATGGCAACTATTTGTGCAAGGCGATTCAAACAAGGGGAATTCGAACGTCCTTTGTTAAAAATCAATAAATAACCTGTGAATCTGTAATCACCGTAATCTCTTCTTTACCTCTCCCATATTTGATATCTGTTTTGCGATAGTCGCTTCGCCACCCCCGTGTCGGTCACTTGTGCCCTATTGATGTTCAGAAACTGCCCCTAGAGGCACAAAGGTGGGGCCAACCCCACTGTTTGTAATCAGTGAAGTGATCCGTCGGCTCGGGGAAACAAACAGACGTACGTGTACGGTACTTTATACAGGGGTAAATACCAGATCGTAACACCCATCGGGTAGGAAAGGCCTCCTATTTTTGAAACAGCCCACTATCTCTTTGTGCCTAACCATACCTGATCTCGACCCTACTTTATTCCCCACCCTGCGTTCCCTACATTTATGTCGACGCCTACGAAAATAAACAATGTTTGTGAGACCTCAAAGATATCCCCATTCGATTACCGATGGACCAGTCGCTTGCAGATACATGGGAAAGAACGATGTCCAGAAAATCGTGCACCACTTACAAGCTTACGCCCAAATTTAGGGTGTACATCTCCGGTTTCGTAATGCTCATCAAGGTAAGTGAATTGCAGTGCACTATTTATCTAGGTCAATACATCATCTTGCTTGCCCACTGTCTCTACACCGCGGAAAAAAGAAATTTAGGCGCGTACTATCTCGGCTTGACAGTGTTCCGAAGCGACTTCTATGAATGCTAAAAAGAAGTGAGCCACCAAATTCCAGAACCCGGTAGAATCGGTAAGTATCGTAAGTATCAAATCCGAATGGAGTAGGGACAAAAAAGATTATCTTGTAGTGCCTCAAAAACAAGCCTCCAGTGACACAGAGAACAGGACACGCAGAAATTTTATATAGGAAAATGTCGGAGAGTAGCGGATGGGCAGCTCGTTTCGTGCGACCAAGAAGAAGAAATTTCTTGGTAGCATTTTGCTTGGCTGGGAGTCGAACTTCATTCAAGTAGGGAAACGGTGAAGGAAATTCGGCAGAGGTGGGCGGAGAAGTACAAGCCGGGGTACGTGTAAAATTGGCGGAAGAAGAAAAATGTGGAGTACGGATCTGATTTTAGGATTGGGTTGTAGAGAAGGAAGGAGGTCTTAGATAGTGGGGAGAAAAGCGGCATCGAGGATAAAGGCGTGGACTGAAGCATGGGAGTAGAAATATAAGGTAGCCCCAATGATATAAATATATGTGCAATGATAAAGAAATATTGCTCAGCATATCTGCGAACGACACAAGTTAATGCCTGAGGTAGTCCTATTTGACAAGTTTTTAGTCTTTTTATTAATATTCTTGTTCAGCTTGTTTTGTATTTGTACTCTTCTTTGTGTTTCAAACCCGTACAATCATATTTTTCTCCAATTTCATATACGGTACTAGATCCGGTCGCTCTGTATAGCTTACGTGTCCAAAGATTTTCTTGCTCGGTCTTTTTGACCGTCCCACTAGTATTACGCTATATGTTATAGCTACTCTTAAAATTTTACGAAAAGGTCCGAATACATGCAGTATTCCTTTGACGTCACGGAGGATCAGTTTTTTGCGACTGAGGCGGCGTATGATTAACGTTTTCTGTCTGTTGGTCACTTTTTTTAACTTATAGTCCTCGCACTCAGTGTACGCTCAACCATTATTCCACATAATGCCAACTTGAATGACCCCACTTTACTCCTTTTCCCCCAGTTACGATTAAGTCTACGCCTCTCTAATGTCCAAGTATTTCTTGTATATAAAGGCTCTACTACTCACGCATCGCTCATCTACGCCCTCTCTCTGCCTGGAATTGGATTTTGAGGCGCATGGGTAGTGTGAAACCCGCTTCGTAATCTAGTAAGTAACTGGTCGACTTGGGTACGGAGGCGACCAAACGAATAAGTCACTGGCTTGAAAATTCAGCAAGAGAACGCCACATATTGCATAAAAGAGGGCTCTACTCGCTGAATCGAGCACAATATATCCTTTCTCTCGAAAAATATTCGGGTTCTGCCTCATTTGCCCCCCAATTCCGCCGTCTCCATTACTTCCGTTGTCATCTCCCAAGGCGGCCCATGCGCCCCGATCAAAAGAATAAACCCTGTTTACGATCGAGGGACTCGTCGTCCACAGGTTCTTACGAAGGAATGACATCCAGAAAATCGTGCACCACTCTGCCGAGCTTCCGCTCTACTTTTGTTATTTACTGTTGTAATGTGACCATTTCTTGTATTTCCATGTTTTAAATGAGCCTTTCCAAGCCATGAGGAGTTACACCAATCAATTCTCTGTGACCTTGGTACAAAGGTGAAAGAGATGGAAGCACATTTGAGATTGAGGGAATGAATTCATGTAATTCCTTGCTTACGCTTTTTATTTGATTGAGCTACGTTTGCTTTAACTCTATGTACATATGCCCCGTCAATACTGTAACACCCCCTAGGACACCATATACGCCATTATTTCTCCGTCAGCCTCCACTGTATCCGTTCATATGCCTGTATTTGTGTGATTTGTGAAGCCCCAAGTTGTGGGCTACTCGTCACATTCAAGTATTTAGAACTGAGGGATACGAAGGGAGCGGATCAACAATTACGTCTGAAGTTGGGGAAATGAAAAACACATATTTGGTGGCAGTGAATGTCACTGAACTGGTTACTGAGAGACTCAGCGGAATTACCATTGATTCAGTTAAGAAATTTGTTTTTTATTTTGCGTCTTGTAAGAGTAGTAGACGAGAACAAATCAAGCAATGCCTAAACCCTTCAAGCCTCGCTAACCCGTTGGTATTCCATTTTCTTTGGTATGACCAAAGCTTCTAGATACTCATCGCTTTCAGCAAAAGAAGCGTAAATATCTGCACATCTTGGATGCCCACATCACCGGGTTCGCATATTACCTCAAGTGCTCCGGGTTTTCAAGTTTTGCGAGTACTATCTCGGCTTGACGGTGTCTCAGAACGATCCTAGAGGTGCAGAAGTAATGGAAGGATATTTAATGCATCCGTGGCATCTGATTAAATAGCAGGGCGCATTTATACCGTGCAAAAACCCATTAAACTGGCTTGAACAATGTCACCCGCAACCCACCCTTATATTTCTCAACTTCTATTCGGGTGATGATCATCAAGCGGAAAGTAGAAAGTTCCATTTGGGTCATGATTATCGCAGCCAGAGGCTTCCGAGCAATCTCCGCCAAGCACCTAAATAACAATAAACATCATATTTTCCATTCAATATTCTGACTCCAGTCCAATTTGAGGACATAGCTTGACTTTTACCGAACTTCCGCAAGATTACCATGACGGTGATTGTTTTAGAGCCATCAAACAGCATTGATTTGTGGTGAAGAGTGCTGGGGGAATTTTTCCTTTGTTTTTAATTTATTTTCATCAAAATTGCTAACCCCTCCTATCCCTACTTTAGACTTCCTGTTGCATATTTTAAGTATGCTGCTACAATTCCCATGTTGAAGCTTGCAGTATTGCCGCTCACCGTACAACAATTGTGCCAACAGAGTCTAGGATATTTCTTATGTGACAAATTACGGTACAGTACTTAAAATTTCACTTCCGACGTGTTTAAAATGCAACATTTTCTCCTCCGCTTCTAAAGTCTTCCTTCCAGTATCGTTCCCAGTCTTACTTCGGTACCGTTACTATTCGTAACTCCACCTTAAGATACTTGACACAAACCCTTCTACGAAGGAACCGCAGAGGTCTTTCTTCATTGCTCTAAGCTAGTTAATACAGAACAGCAATGACCGGGGAATGTTTCATGAAGGGATACAGTTTTACGATTGGTGTCACTCGGCAACTGCCTCCCCGCAAAAGTTCGCACCAAAAAAATGATGGAGGACAGAATGCTCGTACGAATAAACTCCTCAACTGCCCCGACCGCATAGTAGATGCGTTTTGTCATTCTCGATTTGATGCGTTGCAGAACTGAGTCGATGATTTAAAAAATTCACTCCCAACTTTGTGTAGTCCTTTTTTTCGACAAGCAACTCGGGGAGCCCTTTCGTACAAAGCTGCAGATAGCATAAATGAAAATTAGCCGTCGTGTACTCACACGTCACAATACGTACTGAATGACAACAGTGTTTCCCGCTGAATTTCATGCGATACGTGGACCGATGCGATATGCAACTTAAACGGTAAATGGACTTAAGCGAGAAGACTATCAAGCAGAAAAAAAGGCCCAGCCTTTACAGTACTAACAGCTACTGGGATCAGTGTCCAGCATCGGCCAAAGAAAGTATCAATACTGCTCTGAGTCTGTGCCTCCTGCATCTTCTTTCTAAGGGCATCTTGCAGACGACGAAGGCCCCGTACCAAATCCCCATCCTCCGACATAAAAGATGTAGCAATAACTTTAGTCATTGCGACTGCCTTCTTCTGCTCATTCAAACTGGGTAAAACTAAATCGGACTCCTCCTCTCTATCACAGACAGAAATATCAACCCCAGGAATAACAGCAGCCACAATGCCATCAACTAAATCGCTATCACCGACCCTTTCAAAAACATCATCTTCACAAACCGGATTCAAAAACTCACTGATAGACATACGATTCTCCTGGCGAACCGCTGAAGTAATAGCCGACTACACGGCACTTTCTTCTCTAGTGCCAACCAAATTAGAAACAGACATTACTGTGGAATTATCAAGATGCAGTAAACCCATATGTCTCCAACAGTTCGCGATGGCTGTTGGAGACATATTGGCCCACAAAGATTTCAACCATGTCATAGCGGTTAGTTGATCGAGCTTGTAAAGCCTTGTTACATCTACATCCATCAGATCCAAAACGCGATCCATCTGTAGCCTCCGAAATCCAGACTTTAAAGCCTTAATGATACCTGCGTCACAAGTTTGCAGTTTCAAGGTCGTGTTTGGAGGCAAAAATTCGACGCGAAAGCACGAAAACTTTGGAATTGTCTCCATCGTTCTATGCGCCGAACAGTTGTCAATGAGTAGCAAAAATTTTCCCCCAACTTTCTCCTTCACAATTTTCAAAATTGTCGAATCTTCCAAGCCACTCAAAGAATATAACAGAAGTCATCCAAGCATTACTCTTGTGATAGTAGTCAAATCCCAGTTCCTGCCCACTCATTTTCTTGAACCACCTCGGGCAGCGAGCCTTCCCGATTATCATTAGGGGGTACTTCCGACTACCATCCGCGTTGCAGCACGCCAAGCCCGTCAACCGTGTCTTTTCTTTTTTGCGCCCTTCCAGTTCCTGTTCTGAAAATGTTGTATCCGGCGGCATATTGTAATATTAGCCAAACTCATCGGCATTCCAAATATCATCAACCTGATACAACCGAAATGTTTTCCAGAAAGCCTTTAGCACCGTTGCAGCCCCATCTACGTTGGCATCCCCGGCCTCCCCCCTTGTCTTCCGGCACTTTAAGTGCCATCTTTTCTGAAACTGAGATAGCCAACCGGTATCGTAAGGGAAATCAAGTTTTTGTCGTCCGGGAGCTTACGGTTTACGAGGTCTTTCAGCTTGTGAGCTTTCTGTTGAATCATTGCGCCTGAGAGGCATATACGTCGACTATACTGATCGCACACCCACCCACAAAGCGCCTGCTCGAGAGCGTGGTTGCCGCCAGTCCTATCCCGCTTGTTTACCCCGAGTCGCTTTGTTAGTCTTTTTTCCTTAAACGTTTGGAGAATGCGGGAAATTGTGGACTGATTAGGGGCTTAGGTAATGAGAACTTTTCATGTGCCCACTTTGCTATCACCCTCTGGTCGTGGCACTCCCCGTCTGCTATGTGGCGCGAGTACTCCGCATAGATTAAAGACCTTTGTTTTTCTGTGAGCATTGCAGTGCCCGATGGAACGAGTGAAGCTTGCAATCGGAAGGTGAATGTGCCAGCTTATGCAGAATACTACTGTTTGATCCTATTTATTGCAGATATTGAGTCCCTTTTGGATCCTTCTTTCGGGTCCTCTCCCAATCACAGCGTAAACGGCCATCGCTTTCTCCTCATGATCCAAAAGGTAGGAACGATGTAACGGTTGCCTGCATCAGAGGGGTGTTTTCGTCATTACCCGTATGCATCCACATGCATACGGATGTTTCAAAAAAAATAAGTAAAAATTAAGTTCACGAATTTTTAAGGTTTGCACGGTATGCGGGAAAACAAGAATGTTTCATATATGGCCCAATTTCGAAGAATTGGGGTCGGTGGACCCATTTTGCATGCATGTTATGCGTGAAATGCGCTTAAGCGGTATGAATTTATCCCGGAAACACTATACAGTGCAAAGCCATTCGTCGATTGCAGATCTGCTCCCTGCACAAGATAAGCATAACTTAGGGGCCAGCTCACTCCATCGTCAGTGGATTTCACACCACAGGCAACAACGACTCCAAACTGACTTGCTCTTCATCCAATCAAAAAAATGACATCGCCCGATTTATCTATACTCACCAAGTTGCAACATGATTAAACCTGATACACTAGTGTCCAAAGGACAAGCAAATGTACTCATATGAGTAGAGTAATGTATTCATATGACTACAAATGATTGTTCGAAGTTACCTAGATTTTTTTAATTAAAATTATACACTGGCATGCTGTGCTGAATCCCTGAAAACTAACTTCCCCTAACTATAAAAGAAGTAGTTTCATCCTCATTCACAACAACCGCTGTGGCCTGATGGGCTTCAAGTAAAGAATGAACAAAGAAATCGTGAGTCAGACTCGCTGCGCTCCACAGGAGGGCAAAAACTTCCTTCAGGAAGGTCGACATTTCTGCGACAGCTGCTACCTCAGTTTACCTTAGCGCGCCCACTTGAACATGAGCAGAGGGTTTAATTCACTGATCACTCATAAAGGGGAATAACGCCATAGGTACGTATGCTAATTCCGCAAGTCGAACGACGCGAATCAGAAATCTAGGCGGCTATAGTCAGCGACTCAATTTTTTTCATTTTTACTCATTCAGCCTACATAAAATGTAAGCGTAGACAAGTAAATATCACTATAGAGTAGTCTAAAGCATCTTCTAATTATGACAGAAGTGGACATCGCGTAAGTGATTTTGAAAGCAGTTACGTCCTGTCTCTGAATGGCATATCCAAACCTCTTTGTTCAGTTTCAGGCACTCAGAGCAGAGAAACTTGTACTTCTTGTCAGGTTTGCAAATTTTGCATCTGCTTTGAAACGCCGCTTTCGTTGGGGCCCCATTGGCTCCTTTGCGCTTTTTCACTGTGGGCACCAGGTGCATTCCAGTACCGCAGGCCAATGAGGGAATAGAATCCTCTGGAACGTCAATGTCAGATCTGCGGAGTCCAATAGCATCAAATGAATTGTCAATGAGTTGCTCTGCAAGTTTTGCATAAAAATCTTGCACCCATCAAACCCTTGTATAGCAGCCATGATTCAACGATGCAAATTGCAAGCAAAGATGTATCAACCCTCAGTGACCAATCATTGACTTCGAATTTCTTCTCCAATCCAAGATCATACTGTCTGCATCTGTTATGCCTGTCAATCTGGGAGCACGTTTGATAATATGTGCTGACAACCGCTGGAACTGGATTTTCCATTTCAACAAGCACCGTTTCATTACCAGAAGATCTCCAACGAGATCTTCTGATAGGCTCTGACGGAAGTGTTGTACCGGAAGTACTGACAAAGTATCTTCTGTCTCTATCCATCTACAGAACGGCCATCATAGAAGGGTGGCTTTCCGTCCTGGGACTTACCATACAGATATGATCTCCGCGCCTGAAGATTTCCAGCCCTGACAAAAATGACATAGGAAACTGCCTTGTCGCATTCTTGACGACACCTGTAAACCTCAGTCCATATTCGAAAAGCGCATTTGCTGTGGCCACAGAAGCAAATGCAGAGTCTGCACAGACAAGTCGATTTGAATGAAACCAAGGGTCTTTAAGGCGAAGAACAATAGCAGTACCATGAGGGAAATTTGACTCATAACGCCGATTACTGCTGTCAGATGCTGACAAAACAATCTCCAAATTCAATACAATTCCACTGACATCGCAGCATGCAGTCTCGATCTCACAATCGTTTTCAGACTTACGGTCCATGGCGACATAGTGCGGTAGTCCTTCTGACATCCAGTCCCCCCCCATTCCGTACCAGCGCGACATGCATTCATCCACGCAAATTCTCTCCGATGGCGAAAAACTTGACCTCCTATGCCGTTTTATGGCCTCCACGAATCCGCTGACAAATGATCATCTTCAGTCAGTGCTTTCAGTTTCAGTGTAGCGACTGAATGCAATACATGAGACCAGTGCTTCAAAACGGTTCCTCGAAATTATTTTTCCAAAAGCCGCCAATGGAATGTATTTGGATGTAGACTGTGTACTTCAAAGTGACCTTCTGCTTGTAAACTCGAATCTGCATAGCAATATGAGAATTCCAAAAAACTTTCGAATTTCACCAGCTAATGTACGCATGTGCCCACCATTAGCGAGTTTCCGGTTTGTAAGTTCGGTAATTGTAGAAAGGTGTTCGACGGTAAACATGCAAAGGAAAAAATCATACGGGGTCTTCGCATACTCGGTATGACCTTGTATGTACGTGTTCCCTGCTGGGTCAATTACCTTCAATGGCCGACATGCCGTTGATCCATTCAACGGTAATACTACCTCCTGATTGGTCCAAATTTTTCCATGCACTTCTTTGCATACCCCTCCTACTCCGGCCATCCCATTGGCTTCTTCTCGAGGTTCTTCAACAGAAGGTTGACGATTCGGTAGGTCGACCCCAGCAGCAGTTGGCTCCATTTCATTGGACGTTGCTAGGTCACCTTCAGATGCTTCTCCTGGCTTGATGTTGACGAGTTTCAAGCTGACGCGCTTTGTCCTGTCCTGAATGGACCAGTCTGCGGTGACTGAAGTCTGACGTCTTCCGGTAGATGTGTCAACTTCGATGTTGACCACGGTTCTGTTGACGCGTTTACTTCTCCAAAGGTAACCGAATAGTCGCTTACACTCAGCCGCTGACGTGACAAGGGTTGCGCGAGTGTTGACAAGGTTTCCGGGCTGTTGACGGGGGTCATTTAGATTCGTCATTTTTGGTTCAATTTTTCGATGTTGACAAACTTATTGTGTGGTCGAATGAACTGTTGAGGAGCAAACTCCGAATTTTTGCACGGTTGACTACCTAAGGGTGCTATTAGATATGGTGAAAAGCTAATGGTGTCATTCTGTAAGTTTTTTATATAAAATCTAGTCGTTAGAAATATGGACTCATATGAGTACAATTGTCCTCTGGACACTAGGCTCATGAGTAGTTTAACCGGATCCCGTATACAAGAGAGAGGCGAATACTTATTGAATGAGGACAGGGGTCAATCTGGAGTGGCCAGTGCAAGAGATCTACGAGTTACGGCTTGTGCGGTGAGCAGCAGGGTGAGGGACGAGATCGTAGTAAGGAGGCGGAGGTATTCAGTAGTCGAACTCGTACCACGGCGACGAGCGAAGTAGGAAGCTAGGAAGGCGAGCAGTGTATGGGCAGATTTCCCGACGCTACCACATTGGGAAAGGTTTGGGTGTTTTACCTTTGGAATAAATATCCGCACCATATGTGTCGGGGCCGAAACGGTGAAACTTGGCGTTAATGGAAGAGCACATGGCGGCGTAGCGTTGCGTTTTATGTGCTTCGAATCCGGCACTGGCGCTTGCTTGACGGCGGCGAGACTGAGGTGGGGCGCGAGCGGTGTGGGGGCTGAATATGAAGACATCAATTGCCTGTGGGCGTTGTGAGAGCTAAAGGGATTTAGTACGTCCGACGTAACCTTCCGAGGAGGGGCAAGTGGTGGCGTGGACTGCAAGCGGGTCGAGGAGTGGCGGGGAGGGACAGGAAGAGGGCACACAGCGGGGCAGGGCTAGTTTCCTGGGAAGATCGGTTTACCGAGCCGTAGCATCACTATCATAGTTCAAATTTCAGGGTCAGCTTTGGTAGACAGCTTGGCGACGGGTTGTTCGGAGAAATTTCAGTAGGAAGATTGCGTTCGACAGGACAAGTTCTGCGCAAGACGATGGGCGGGAGGCTCGAAGGTGTCAGGAGCCTGGAGGCACGAATAACGACGAGAACGGTGGAAGGCAGCGGTTAGGGTTTCTCGTGCACCTGAAAGGTGCCCGTGGCGTTGGAGGTAGTGGAGGGTGGAGGTAAGCTGGAAAGGAGAGGAAGAATATCTAGCTGAGACGGGAGGTAAGCATGCGAGCAGTACAAGGCATTTTGCGTGAAAATTAAATGAAATGCGTAGATCTGTGGTGGTAGATCTTTATGGGTCCTACAATGTCGCACAGAGGCGTGCGGAGGGTAATCATGAATTAACTACGGATGCGGGCGGCGGGTAGAAACCTGTCGCGCCTGCATTATTTGGATACTAAATGCAAAACGGGTAACGAAGTCGCGGGGCTCCTGTTGAGGGAGGAATCGCGACGGGAAGCAGCGCAGGAAGCAAGGCGGCGGAAAAAACCCTTGCCGTCGTCGCCCATGGCGCCATAAATATCAATCCCGACGGGGGAGAGGAGGATATCGTTTTGGCCGCAGTAAGTGCCGTAATGACGATGTTTCTCGCGCTCTGCGAGTGTTGCGGCAGCGCCTGCAGTAACCGTACTTAGCGAAATGTGGCGGCGTGCGGAGGGGTGGGCAACAGTAACGTCGACGGCGATATCGGTACTGTGAAGCCCGTATGCAGCGGGTATGTAAATGTCCATTCGTAGCACGGGGGACTCCGAACGCCCAGATGAGTTGGGAACCTGGTAGAGGAGCGGATGTTCGACAAGGGCGACGATCCCAACTTCCTTGCAATAGCGGGCAAGAAAGTTGCGGCGGATGTGATGACGACGAGTCATTCCGTCTTCGTATTGGCAGGTCAACGCGTGTTGATCACTTGGATCTAAGACGGTTGCGATGTCGGCCGAGCGGCGGGAGCAGACCGGACAGCGAGTAGATCCCGGGAAAAGCGCGATGCCAAGACGTAGAGCCAGAGCGACTTTCCGCGCAGAAGAGGACATGTAGGTACCGTGGTGGGTGTGAGGAAGCGAAGAGAAAACAGACTATGCGGATGATGTGCGCACGGAGAGGAGCCGTGCTCGGTCGCGGGCTGCCGCGGACCAGAACAACCTATCGGACTTCGATAGCATGAGTTCAGTTGTGATCGCAGACTGGAGCCTTTCGCCGGGGACCGGCGAAGAACAACGCTCGAAAAGGGCCGTAGCTGTAAGCGACGAAGACAGCTGCGGGTGGCGGGAGGATAAGAGCGAGATGGCAGACCGAGGGATCTCTTCCAAGTGGCGGTCCTGGGAAAGAGTAAGCAGGTCGGAGATAAGTCCAAAAGAATCAATTGCAGATGCTGCGTATGCAGCCTCGGTAATATCTGAAGTTTGCAGGAGACCTAGACCGCCCATGGAGAAGGGGAGAGAGGCTTGGAGCCAGGCTCGCTCTAGACAGGGCAGCTGCAATTGGTGGAACGCTTCCCTCTGCTTCTGATCGAAGCTAGCGGCGAGAACCGCAGATTGAGTGGAGGGAAGCGTACGTAGCAAGTGCATGACCTTGGAGGCGTTCGCGCAGAAGCGGTGTAAGTGGAAAGCCAATTGAGCATCATCCAAGTCTCGAAGGGATTGGAAGATGCGGTCAAATGCGTTTTGGCGGCCTGCGAAAAATTGGGAAACAAAAGCGTCCGAGCCAATCGGGGATCCCAGGACGATGAAACCAGGGGGGGTTGAAAAGGGCAAGGAAGTGCCAAAGGGGAGTGGGAAGGGGAGAAGCCGTAAACTCGGGTCTTGGCAAGGTTGAGCTGGAACCCTAGTGGACCTCCTTCATGCTGGATGAAACAGATGGCAGCAGCGGCGTGGGACCGAGGAAGAACAATGTTACCGTCATCTGCGTACCAAGCGTTCAGGGCAGGTGAGAACTTCTCCTGTTACGATAGCAAGAGGGGATGGAGAGCTAGGGCAAAGAGCAAGGGACCGAGGGGATCACCTTGCTGAGTGCCCTCTGAACTACGGACATAGTAGGGTCCGAAAGCAAGCTCTGTAGGAGCATCGTAACTAGAGTGTACCCACCGTGCGAGGCCTGGGGCATGTGTCTATACGGCTTCCAGAATGCGCTGGCGGGAGATGCAATTGAAAGCGTTGCGGGCAACGATCTGGACCAAGACATGATCGTGGAACTCGGATCTTTGGGAAAGACGACGCACAGAATGAATTATTGCATCGGTGCCGTTCTTGACGCCTACCCCGACCTGATGGGGCAGAAGGTAGGAGCGGATGGCGGGGGTGGCTTTGTGTGCCGCGAGCCTAGAAATTAGGCGTCGGTAGAGAAGCCCAACCGCGATCGGACGGATTCCCCCGCTTGGCTCCGGCAGCGCAGTAAGACGGCCTCCGCAGAAATACGGGCGGCACGCGGCCGGCAGATCGCTGTTCAAACAGAGGTTGAGGAACTTTGTCAAGGCATGTAGGCAATCCCTCCCGGGCGTGACCCCACCTGCAGGGCGGAGCAGCATTCGCAGGAGCACTGGGATAGACCATCGGCCCCCGGAGCAGTTGAAGGATCCAGGCTGTGAATGGCACGGCGGACATCCGAGACCGAGAACTTCAGCGCCGGAGGCAAACCGTGAGGGGGCATAGGAATGATTGGAATGGGGGGTGGAGGATAGATCCAAAGTAGATAGTTCAAAATAAATGAATAATAAAATAAACTGAATAGGACTGAGCATAAAAAGAGAACCAATATTTATTTATCGACGGGGATAGTCCGATGGGCCAGGACTTTTTAAATTTTCTAGAAGTCTAGGACTATTATACTGTAATACAGTGTGGATAAGAGTAGAAAAGCTTCAAAATGATTCCATCAACATAATTATTTTTGTAGGCCAATTTCTTGCTCAGTAATAATTATAGAATAATTTTCCCGGTGAGAATTATCCAAATAATATTTTTCTGGTAATATAATTCTAGTAATTACAACTGTAAGAATTTAAAAACCAACTGATGGGTATGAAATTTGCTTCACGTGTAATACAACATAAGACATGGGCCAGTGAAAATAGATAAAATTATTTTCGATAAATAAAAATTATGGGTCTGTGATAAAATATTGTTCCACAATTTTTCACCAGTTAGCTCTTAGCTAGCAACATAGTCGGTTCCTGCACTGGACCCCCGATACTAATGCAGTAAAGTATTATTTATATTGTATTCGGAAAACAAGTTAATAGATTTTTCAGTACTTTCAACAGAGGATTCGCACGCCACTCGCTGCCCCTACTGCATCTGAGCGCACGAAATCTCTCCGCTATGGCCACCTCTGCGCCGAACTACGTATCGACTTCCACCCGATGGCTTTTGTATACGGGTCTGCCGGTCCCGATGCCGAACGAGGTCTGTCCAGAATTGCTGAGTACATCGCACTACGTAAAGGCAGTAGCCCTGCCTTCGAGCGCGATCGCTTGTTCACGATTATCAGTTCGCTCGTACAACAACGAACTTCTGTCGCGATCAACCGACGACTACTCAACCGTTCCTGGCTCGGATAGATTTTTCCCCTTTTGAGGGCCGCTAGCTCCCCCTTTTATGCTTGGTAAAGTCTTCTTCTTCTTTCAAAATAGAGTTTCAATTTTCACATTATGTAGGGGGGAAAGGTTTGGGTGTTTTACTCTTGGAAGATATGCAGTGACTGTTGGATGGGCGGGTGTAGATTGGCTCGAACCATAGCGCAAGTGCCGAGGAGCGAACTGCAGTATGCGATAGGGGAAAGTGGGCCAAGGGAATGATAGAAGTCAACAAAGAAGTGATGCAAGTTACGCGAAACGAAGAATATCTGACTTGGTATTCCCAACGCCAGAGGCATACTAAGCAGTCTCTAGCTCAAAAAATCGATGACATACGATGCGACCGCTTTCTAGCGACACGTAGGGGAGACAGTTTGGGTGTCTTACTTTTGGAAAGCATATCCGACTGTATCCACCTAACTTCAAGCTGTTCGATCATAACCGCTTGTCGTCCGACAACAGGCGAAATAACACTAACGACGTGATCATCAGGCGCACTCTTAATGAAAAATCTCGCAGTCTTTCGGTCTCTTTGCGCCTTTGATATCAACGCGGTGTCCATGGGAGTCACGGCAGTGCTATCCCACCCAGATTCGTCGAGGATCTATTTAAGGCCCTACTCTACCACCAGATCAATGGTACAGCGGCGCCAAATGTGGCAGTCTGACTTTTTTCAAACGGCTCGATCTAAATTGTGTCGTCTGTCTTGGGTAGAGTGCAGAAGATGAGATAGAGAGTTTAAATTAGGTGGAATAAAGGAGAGAGGGAAACCGAAAAGGGACTCGGAAATGTTGATAGCGGTGCAACTCTTGGCCTTGAACCTGCCAAAATAATTTGAGGTGCACCCGCGCCGCCTATAGAGACTCTATCTTAATAAACATTTGAAGTTGTGGCACGCGCTGTTGAAATCACGGTCCAAGACAGCTGATTGCTCAGAAATAAACTGACGTTGAACGCCAACAGGAATGGAGTTCGGATTGCTTTACTTTCGTCTAATCGCTAAATAAACGACATTCGTTGGGGAGAGTGTTCCTGCCCGCCGTCGCCCGCACGTTTGGTCGACAGAAAGAGCGCGAAGCTCCTGTAAGACGACAGCTCTGCAACGTGTAACATGGATCAATTTTCTTGTTGTTCCCGCCATTTCACCTCGCAAACGTCGCCGTCCAACACGCGCACTGCATTAGTAAATGAATTTGTCCGAAACGGAGTGACTAGACAAGTTACAAAGAAAAGTCTCTCTACAGTTGCGGGTACTGGATGATGATCATCGGACACGCTGACAGTCACATTGGAATACTTTAGGTATATATATCTGTATTAAGCAAGTAGCACAGAGTAAGTATGGAAAAAGTAGGGGAGGGGGGCTGAGGGAGTAAAGAAATGAAGAAAAAAGTTGAGGAATGCAGGAAAACGACGAAAAGCTGAGGGAGTTGAGCGATAGTGGAAACTCTTCGTCATGTACATATCCCATTGAGGAATTCGGGAGGGTTCCGTGGTGCGAGTTGCGATTCTTGAGCGCTCCCAATTGGACGGTTTCTCCGTATTTTGCATCTTCGAAGTCGCGTCCACGTTGTTCAAACTCGACTCTTTTGAACTACCTTCCGCTTGCTGACTTAATTCTAATTGATGCTGAACTCCGGGACCTTTGCTGGGATGCATTTCTGGCTCATGTCCAATGTAGCTTGCTTGATGGCTGGCCTGAAGGCAGCCTTTACGGGATCGTAGTTCCTCCCCCATTACTGTGTCAGCACAACTTTTTGAGTCGATTTAGTTGTCTGGAAAACTTTAGGATAGATCGAATATATCCTTCAACAGTAAAGACACCCCAACTTTCCCCTTTTTGGCTCACAATTGGAGGGACCAAAAATAGTTGGTTCCATTCTAATCCTCTCCCAATCTGATATGGCCTTTTTGTGTAGGTACAGTACCCTTGTTGTCGGCGGCGATTCGGTACTGCGGGCTCTCTGAATTCTACGGCATTAAACTGGCATTGTATTCAATATCATTACTCTGAGAGCAACGCAGAGGGCTACTACGGTAGCCTCAAGGACGTAAAAGAATCAAAAGCGTAAGGTTAGGTAACCTCCACAAAAAGGCATAGCGGGTCAGCACCGTGGAAGCTGTAGGACATGACCCGGCGAATTGGATCCATGGATGACGACTGGTAGGAATGCTACGGCATAAAGTACAACAAGACCTCCTGATCAGCTATTGAACGAGTCAATGTGTTCATGGTTGTATCTAACGGTACACCTACTATACGTGTCATTATCTTTATGTTTTATAGAATGGATGAAAAGGGTTGGCAAGCGGATCAGCAAGTTAACTGACAGTGGGCGTCTGAAAAGGGTCTACCCGTACAGGTGCGAAATATCATTCTTATTAATTTGTTTGCAATATTGGCATTTCACTGCGTTTTGAATGAGGAGGTGCATTTACTTCATCTGGTCCGCTCTTCCACTGAATGCAGTTTCTCCCGAATGCTTTTGGAATTAGAACGAGATGATACTGTACTGTATCTACTCATTACTTATCTAGAAACTAGTAATGCGGAATCAATGCGATTGCGCTAAGCATCGTATCCAATGGAGTAATTACGATACTATTTGCATCCCATGTGCAGTGGAAATGAAATGTCTGTGCACATCCTGTGGCAGAAAACCCAACTGCAAGCTCCCCTGACCGCAAGCGTTGCAGTTGGGCTCTCTCCCCAGCTCTTTCCCGTACCACTGCTGACATGGCATATCCGGTTTGCTCCTACTGGAACTGTAATGTCGGTTAATGCATTGAGCGACAAACGCGTTGAAATACGGTAGTAAATGAGAAATGAACTGCACGACCGAGTACAGTCGTGTACTGTACTGTACGTATTGTACCCATCTACAGTACTGTACCGTAGAACAGATCATTGCAAATGCGCGCAAACAATGCTGTAAGGCCCAAGGAGTAGTGCTTACACTAAACTCTCACATCAATACAGCGAAAGCACAGGCGGGACCCCCTCTGTAAGGCGTCTCAAGAGAAAAGCGGTAGCAGCACCTCTAAGCATTCGGGACACGGAGGCCATTCCAATTGGTGACATTGCAAACAGAATGAAAGAACAAATCTACCCTAACCTGTACAGTACGTTGAGCATTACTTCTCCAATGACGGTAGGATGTGTGCCACCCTCAACAAGGTACGGCATCGGCTTGCTTACTACGAGATAGTCATTGGTGGGTATTGGGTCGATTTTTACTGTCTTGGTGCAGTACATACTTTTGGCAGCCACACATTGGCATCTAATACAATATGTAGTGTTGCCCTTAGAAATTGGTGGTTTGCCATGAAATGCATATGTTTTTGAAAAGGTTTACGATGCAGTTTGGAAGTGTTGACTTGTTCGCGTTTGAGACTGTGAGACGGGAATTTGGTGGGAGGGAGTTTTGCTGTAGTCGGGACTCGGAAGGCTTAGCATATCGCCAGAGAAAAAGCATAATATAAAAAAACAGAAAATTTTGATCACGACTGTCTTGCGAGAACGACAGTGTACGTTACCAGATTGCAACGCCATTGCAACTAAGAGCGCTTGAAAGTATCTCGAAAAGTAGAGAGCAGAACAAGTTGAAAATGTTGAATATGAATGTAGTCAGATAGGTCGTAAGCTTAAACGAACAAAAGCTTGAATACGTCGCTCTTGTCCTATGAAAACCTCGGTCGTGGAGAATTAGGCCAAAGTGCCCATCCCTATGTGGCTTTGTGTAGCATAGTGCACTGTACGGTACAGTACGGTACAACGTTACAGCGCACTGAACCGAGAGTGGCGGTGCACAGTGCAAATTAGCGAAATGACAAAGCCACGTTTTCTGACTCAAAGGCTCCCTTGGCACCGAAAACATTTGAAAAAACATTCATTTCCATGTTTTCAAAACACGCTTGTATTCGACACTCGCAGCAAGGCCATGTCAAGCACTATAACAAACGTCATTTTTAAGACCATAGTTGCGGTTCCTGTCGAAAATCTAATGAATATGAAAAACGCTCAATCTTATTTATATCTCACAGCCTCCACACATATCCCCCACTCGCCCCGTTCACCATCCGCTACGCCCCGCCAAAGCTACCGCACCACCTACATTCACTATGTCGCTATCCACCGCCACATCCACCTCTTCCGTCACCACCTCCCTCAATTCTACCGCCCTCCAAGCCATTCAGCAAATCCACTCCGCCGAACTACTCTCCCTCCTTCTCGCCCCCGACCTCGAGGAATCCCTCTCCCCGGGCGCCCTTGTCGGTGTCGACAACGACGCCCTCTTTCGTCTCCTTCCTCTCATCCTCGCTGCCATCCATAAAATTGGCAGCTCCCCAAAAAGGCGTGACCGTTTCGTCGGATTGGTTTCCATTCTCCGACTACGAATTGCCTCGTGTCGCGGTCTCAAGCTTCGCTTTCTCTTACTCATTCGAAATGCAGAGTTTGCAAAGCATTGGGACGTCCGCCTCATTCATCGCAGGGATTGCTACACCGCCGCCAGATTGATCTTGGCGGAGAAGGCTAAAAATTTGCATTGCGTTGGTCAGTCGGACCGAAGCTTTGAGATGGCCAAGAGTCTTCGCACCTTTCATCACAAGGCGCATAGTAAGGACGTCGATGGTTGGGAGACCAATCAAGATTTGGTCGTCGAATTTGCCATCAGTAAGCTGCTACATCGTGAACATGGCATTCGGACTCGCAATATCAAATGGCACATGCGCGTCATCAAAAACGCCTTCTACTCGTATGAGTTGGTTGACGGTATCATGGAACGTGCAAACTTTGAAAAGAGGGACGAGGCTGTCGCAATGGGCCAGCGTATGCTAGACCTTGGTATTATTCATTCCCTTACTGCCAGGGGGAAACGTTTCACTGACGAGCGCAGAAGGGTGTATCAGAGTCGAATTGCAACCCAAAGGGACGATGAGGGGCACTGCAAGGTTGTCACAACCGATGGAAAAGAACTGGGAAGCTGGGAAATGCTTCGGAAGCACTGTGGGTCCAAAGTATCGCAGATTGAGGTTCAGTTGCCGATGGACCTGGTCGATTTACAGAGTTACAGCTTTTGGACAGACAGTGTGTATGTCAAGGGCTTGGAAAAGGGATACCGATATGGCTACCGCGCTATTGCACATCCTATGCATTGTCTCCATGCAGGGAGTCGAGCAGAGTTGGTCAACCCGCCAACGGGGTTCAATGGGATTTCGAATGGATCGGACGCAGGCAGCTCGATAGAATTGACGAGTGATGAGTCTCTGGCCACGACGCAGCTCTCCTTGGATGAAATTAACACGGTTAATCAAGATGAAGCAGTCGTTGGTTCGGTCGTCGTGCGCAAGGTGTTTTCGAGTATTGCACGACCAATGATCATAGAGTTGCGTGTCCCGATGGAGGGGCATGATTTAGACGAGGAGGACAGCTACATCGTTTACAAGCCAGGGTTGTTGGTGAAAGAAGGAGATAACTTGATGCAGGATTTGGGTGTCGAAATTATGTTCCAGTGTTTCAACCATGTGTGGGCACAATCACCATTATTTGAAGGTGAGGGGAAAGATGTGCCATTTAGTTGGAGCTACGAAGTATTTCCCACATCTCCGAATCAAGGTTTCATGGAGGCCGTGACGGGGTTGACAAGTTTGAAGGAATACGACTGGCACATGTGGAGGAACAAGTACGGAAAGACCCCGCTCGCGTCAATGAAATGGTGCGATCCACTGTCGGGGCTTATGTTGGGACATACGTATGTGGGTAAGTTATTGTCACCGTAGCAACGCGATTTTTGCTGTGTTTGGGATTTTCTCACCCTGTTTTTTTGGCCTCACTTGGCACCTACTAACCTGGTTTCGTGTTACGAATGCCTTTGATACAATTGTACTTTTCGTGGGACATGTACTTGCGCAGTGGAAGGGACCGTCACTTTGACAACGTGCTGATCAAAGACGACAGATACTTGTTGCATATTGACTTTGGATTTCTGATGGGTACGTCTCCTCCGATAGATGGGCCCCGAATTGCCATTGCACCGCAGATGGAAGCAGTGTTCCGAAGTCTCAAGGTATGGGACAAATTTGTGACGATGTTTGTGGACGCTTTCATTGCGTTACGGCGAGTAGCACCCGCAATTGTTCGGACATCAGTCATTATGTTTGCAAAGGCCGGATACGAGGAAGGTCAAATCAGGTCATACCTAACTGGAAAGCTCAGTCTCAACGTACACGACACAGAAAAGAAGGCGGCTGAATTGGTGCGGAAGCAGATTGTGCATAGCTCAACCGACATCAAGACGAGATTCAAGGCATTTGCGCATGAGCACATCGATCCTGCATGGTACGGACTACTGGAGAAGGGATTCCCTCCGGCGGTAGCAATCATGAAAATTGTAGATGCCAAGGAACAAAAGGCCGCCAAAAGGCTCGCGCATCACGCGGCTCACAGAAGGAATGTGAGCGAGGATGAAAAGATTCACCTTTAGTGAAGCTTTGATTTGTACTACTCAGGAGGCTGTTCTAAATTGTTGGGACGTTTGAAATTTTCTGCGGAGTATGGAGCAGTAGGATTAAAGCCATCGTACATTTCTTTGCAGGGGGAACCGCGTACTTTTGATGACAAGTTTACATCAACCACTGTAGTCCGACACCCCGACCCGTGCACCGAACTTTGCGTTGCAACCGATTGGGTTTAATTCTGTCGGTGCGTCTGCCCCACACACTACTTTATTGCTTGGGAGTTAACCCCGCGAATAGCGCGGAAGTGTAATACGACTGCAGGCGTGAAACGCCGGCGTGTGTATCAGCGCCTGACTTGCATCATCTGATTGTCTATCGCTAGGGCTATCTGCTCGCGCACGTTGCTGCACGTGACCGACGTGGACCATCCGGTTAGTTCCTAGCCCTATAGGCGAATCCTGCAGTGGACACCGTAGAAATCATTTGATGTAAACTTTTCATTCTTCAGTTTCTATGGCATTGCACAAGATGTACTGCACTGTACAGTAATGTACGCACAGTATCACTCCCGTGCGGACAATTTATGGTAACCTAATTAAATTGAGAGTTGTCTTGGCTCACGGCTACTTTTAGACTGAACCAAACCTAATTGTAAGTCCAGTTGAGTAAACAACGTGCTTGATCACGGACATACGAATGCGCAACACCGCAGTGTCCTGAAGAAAAGGTTGCATGGAATGATTTAACAACGTGCCTCTTGGGGCACGACATGTTACAGATGCCGCACGCTTTGACCAGATTGCGTGGCTAAGCTTCTGTTGCGGGCGAATCTTCACTCCTGTCGAGCGTCCGTTGAGAGACGCGACAGCTGCTGCGTATTTCCCAATGACCTTGGAAGCTGTCTCAGAAGGTGATCCAGACGAGTGGAAAGCTAGCGGCACAAAATTCCGCCCTAGCATCGGCCCCCCGACAGTGCCCCAGGAATGACTGCCACTGTCGTGGCCAGGCCCCTCTTCATCGACTTTTCGGCTGCATTGGCAACGGCTCGAGCGTCCGGCACCCTTTGACATATAGCTCTCTTGAATGGCGACTGTACCGTGGCGTTGTACGATACTGGGAGATGGGGCGGGGTTCTCGTTGCATCAGACTACAGGGGCACGAGAATTTTCGTGGGTCGCAAGTTTAATCCAGGAGGTAGGTAGTTCACTTCGTGTTGAATGTCGATTCGTGCTGCCGTGAAAAACTCTCTCCGAATTGCTTTCAGCGCAAGTGGGTGCAGGTTGGTCCATACATGACCTTTGGTGCACAGTTCTGCCGCATAGAAGCCTGAATGATCCATGTGCCTGCGACACTCCGCGCACCGCAGCGGTGCAGTGTCATCAAGATCGGGAACTTCCAGGTGGCGATTCAACATCACTGTCCAAATCTCGCTGTACGCTCAGTTGATCACAAACTGATGCGCGGTGTGGATGGCTTCTGCAGGCATCTCCAAGTATGCATGACGGCTCATCCTTCGCCGAATGTCAGCGACCGAAACTTCTGCACCACAGTACCGTACTGTTACAACTTCACTCCGAAGTTGCAAAGCACGGACCAGGACTGATAGTGCACAATCACTGATGCCGCTGTGGTCCTGAAGACCAGGTCAGGGGCACTTTATATAGACCTTTGAGGGAGTCTAAATGCAAACTAGGTTCGTTGCTGACAGTATACTACTGTACGTTTTAATGCACTTTGCTGACAATACACGTGTACATGCCACGTACCAATCGAAACCTAACATTCGTACCTTGTGCACTCCTATCGTACAATAAATTAAAAAATCAAACAAATACAACAACAAAAAAACAAAACACATCAAAATGTAGCCCCGCCTCCGCATCCTCAGTACCGTTCGAATTGCCTTTCCCCTTCGCACCCATGTGCACCGCCTCCCTTCGGAACTGCAACTCGTCGACCCCAACCTTGCTCGCCAACCATCCTCGTTGCCGGCGGCGCACCTCTCTGACGAATATAAATTCTTTCTCATCCCGCGAACGAAGCTCTACCCAAGTCCGCTCTCACCGATCCACCAACTCCCCTTCCAACCCTTGCGTCTCTCTCACGGTCCTGTGGACTCCATACAACGCTATTATCACCGCCTCTCGTAGTTCCCTTTCTCGCGTTCCAACCTTCTCCACCTCCCTATTGCACATTGTCTCAACCTCCTCCTCCACCTTCTTCTCTAGTTGCAACACCGCCACCCTTCCCTCTTCAGCCTGTCTCGCTGTTACACAAGCGCTCTCCAATTGATCCATCATTTTTTCCTGCGCTCGGCCTGCCTACTCTTTCACTACCGGACTGCCCCTTCCTCTTATAAAACAGCTGCACCCCAATTAGGTCCTTCGCCCATCTTGCCCAATTGGGCACTGACCATCGACTGTCCGAACTATTTCCTCAAAATGCGCCAACCAACCTCCTAATCCCTCCTGCTCAATTCTGAGCCTTACGTCCGTGGCCTCCCCTTGGACCTAAGTGGTCTTTCTCTGCGCCTAATTGCGGTTCCGCATCCACCCAACGGCCATAGATCTTAAGAAACTCCTCTTCGACCCCGCGATCACTTACTTTCGTCGAGCTGTTCCCAGGAGCAATCTAAACTCTGTTATCTCAAGCAAAAGTTTGCGCACCCTTTCGTTGCGAACATCAGCGTTGCGCAAAATGAACAAATAAGTTGCGGCCAACGTGGAATCACTTGTCGAAAACCGGGACACGTAACGCCAAAGCAAATCTGCGTCATCATACTCAAGACAAGATTCCACTTCGTCCATGGCCTAGCCTCTGTTGGAATTGCCCACATTTCGCAGAATACCATAATAGTAAAGTATCTACGCAAAATGCGTCGCGTCGAGAGAGTCTGATACCTTATCATCAACCTCCTGTCATCCACACTTAGCAGTAACCACAGGTAGTCCTCAATAGAATAAAAGAGGAGCGAATAGTCTGCGTAGGCACTATATGTTCGACATTGGCACATCGGCACAACTTCTTCTTCAGTTCTTCACCGAGACTACCTCACATCTCCGTGAGGTAGTCCCAGATCATATGCCCCTTTTGTTTGCAGTAGAAGCAAATTTTCTGCGGGTAGCTGTATCCAGCCACGGCGGGTACGGCTTCCCCGCTTCTGGTCCCAGTCTCCTGGACCTGCCTTATTCTTTCCCTACTTGTATTCGATTGGACCGATGAAAGTTGGGAAACTATGCCGACCAAAGTGTCGAAATGTCAAGAAATTAGCATAGTTTGATCCTGAAGACGTGCCAATAGACCCGCTTTGAAGCGATTGACCATTATTTCGTCAGAGATTGGGACCTGCATAGTCATAGATGCGGACCTGAGGCGTTCTCCAAATGCAGAAACTGACTCCATTCGTTCATTCCATTTCATGCTGAAGAACTTGTCCTGTAATTCGCTAAGCTGAGACTTATTGCATAGCCGAGCCTCCAGGTGATCCCAGAGCTCATCCGCAGTAGCATCCCAGTAAAAGCCTGCCACGGTTTCAAAGACTCTGGCTGCATCCCTTTCAAAGGCACAGGAGAGCAGACGTATTTCATCCTTCTCTTGAATTGGAAAGTATTTAAGAAGACGATATCACGTGCGCTTCGCATCAAAGAATGATCCCTCTCCGGCCTTTCGGCAACGAGAAATGTGCAAAGAACTTCTGTATATTTTGCGGGCCACGTGTACTGGGTATATGGCGGGCACCTCCTCCTCAGAGCCTCTATTCCCATCTTTTTTTTTGCACAGAATTCACGGGGCGTGCCTTTTTTGCACTGAATTACGCAGAATACTCTATAGGGGGCTCTGTCATCCTTCGAAACTTCTCAGTAAGCTGAAAGACCTCCCTCATTGCCATCTAAATACCATTTACTGCCCCACGGATTTCTTTCATCATTGCGACGGAGTAATAACAGGCCTTTGGTGTATCTTACATTTCAATTTCAACGTCGGGAGACTGAGAAACTTCTTTTCGAGCATTTGGCTGAAATGTCTGAAGCACATCACTTTTTTGGGCGTCTTTTGGTATGCTCTCGCTTGGACTTGCCCTTGTTCCTGGACGAACCATGTTTCCAGGCGAAACTTGGCCTAAAATTTGGCAACTGTATGCCTTCGCAATAAAGTTCTTGAGGATTTCTCCTCTCTTTGTTTGGCGAAATGTCGCCCTTGACTACTCAAATTGCTGAGAGAATCTCCTCCCAATATACGGTGATTAAATAATCTTGTTTAACGTTCCTACGAGCAGCCGAAATCACAGGAGTCTGCAAAGTGCCCGACAGACTCATTAAACACAACATCTTCTGAACCAGCGTTACCTTGCCTCAACGACGGAGTTCCGTCCACAGATTCCAATACACTTGTACCTTGATTGCACCCCGTCTTGACTAGTTTAGGTAGTCGTGCTGGTAAAATCGATTTTATGTTACAAATTCAGTCTGAAGTTGCAAAGCGCGGACCAGGACTGATAGTAGCACAATCACTGATGCCTCTCTGGTCCCGGAAAACAGGTCAGGGGCACTTTATATAGACCTTTGAGGGGGTCTTAATGCAAAATAGGTACGTTGCTGACAGAATACTACTGTACGTATTAATGCACTCTGCTGACAATACTCGTGCACATGTCCTGTACTAATTGAACCCTAGCAATATTGTTATCCCTTGAATCACAGGAATATACTGTTCAGTGTAAAAAGGTTGAATGAGGTTGTTTTATTGCGAGTGGTACCAAGGTTGGGAGCTTATGGACTTGAACTGAAATCGTATGGCAGGATCTACGATAAAAATAACAGAGCATCTAAAAATAATAAAGAGTAGCTGGTAGCCCAGTCAAAAATCAGGCGGGGCTGGAGTTGACCATCAACGCAGCGTGTCGTTTAATGAAAACACCCTGGAGTATCGGTTCAAGGTTTGCCGGCGGCAGATCATGCCACCTCCTTGAGCTGGGAGACCGCATCGAATTTTCACCCTCCGAGTGTAGAGATAGGAACGGGGACAAGGCTCTTCCTGTAAGATAATTCGGCCACAAAACCCTGCTGTTTTTGTGGTTTATCAGAACAGGCTGCGTTCAATCTCGGGAGAGGGTTGAAGGTTCTCCTTCTGAGGTGCGAAAGCCCCGGCGGGTTCAAGAAGATAAAATCAGAGTAATTTGTGGCGGCAGCGCTCGTTGCGCTGATAAGTGGTCTCGTCTTGTGTTCACCGTGCGACCGGTGTTCGATGAAGAGATGCCCTTCACCGAGGCTGGGATCTTCACATAGCAGAGTGACCATTTCATCGTGGCGGTTGATCCAATTGGATCTATATCTGCAGAGGTTGAGGTGGGCGTTATGGACATCCAGGGTTTCCGGGCACCGAAACCTAAGCTAGAGGGTTCCCGGTTCAAAAAAGGTGGCCTAAAAATGTTTTTTAATCATACCGAGAAATATCAGGTGCTAACAATAGTCTTAAAACTGCGGTGGGAGGCAGTGAACCCATTTATTATTTCACGGGAGATTCATTGAGGCTCGGAAGGTATGTGTGCGGCAATCGCTTCAGTAAAGCTCTTCATACACTGCGGCATTGCTTGCGTCAGTCAGTCGCTTTTGCAATGGGAGATTAGAGGAAAAAGTACTGGCAGAAAGTCTGCCGACAAGGTTGCATGATGAAATCCATAGGGTGAAAGCTGCTTTGGCGTCTCGGTAAGTTGCCAAGTCGGTCACTACAGAAGACAGGAATCGCTCACATGGCTTTTTTTACTTTGGAGCTATAAGCAAGGAAGGCGGCCGCGACGACGTTCTTGGCCGAGTTGAGGCGTATCCGGGTGTTAGGGTCTTACATCAGTAGGTCTGAGAGGGAATTTTAACTCCCAAAAGACTGCGGTGGCGAGGAAACTTTCTGCCAACGTTCTCATTTCTTGATCCGACATTTCGTCGAGGTAATCCTCTCCTACCACTATGCGCGATGGCGGCACCCCCGGAGGATGTAGCTCTACTTGCAAAAGCCGAAGCAGTGTGAAAATCTGAAAGGAGGCCTGTGTAACCTATAGTTCCCAGCCAGATTGCGTTAATGATTCTATAAAGTGCACATGGTTGGAGAAAATAGGGGTTCTGTTTAATGAGAGACTTCGGAGAGCTGTAAACCGGAGGGGGGGGGTTAAAGTGGGCGCTGTGCAACGGAGAGCATGGCTGATGCCTTTAGCCTATCTGAAAAGATATGTGGGGACCAGATAACGGACATGTCGCGTTGGAAGACACCCCTGGCGCGACATGCCTTTGTAGAAGAATCTATATCGCCCTCGAGAAGTGCTCTATAGCTCTATTCGCGACAGATTTTAGCAAGCCTGTAATATCGCATAATTTACCCAAATGTATCTATCATAGAGTAGAAAATGGAATGGGGTGCAGCCTGGTCCTGTGGGGCGATGCAAAAGTACCGTAAGACCTTAGTGCCTTCTATGCTTGTCTAATGTCTATCCGCCTGTACATCAATCGCTGCAATTAGATTGGCCTAATCTAGTTATTAACAAGCATTTGTTACCCGTTACGCAGTAATTACGCCAATAGATTTTCGCACCTTATATAATTTGGTATTGCGCGAAAATGAATCAGGCCAACTTAAAGTAGCATATTCACAAATACGTTCTGGAGAAAGAACAAAAATTAATCGCAATTCAATGATATACGATTCTATGCAAGTTGCCTAGAATCCTGTACCATTGGCTCTGTACCTAGGATTCAGGAATCATGTTGGCTTCCCACCAATTTTCCGTTAAAGTACTCGCGTTTCCTCGCAATGATCCTCGGTAAATCATCACTAAGCTGCCCTTCCTCCAAATTTTCATTCAAATTAAGGGAAATTCCGGTACGAATTATTGCTTAGCGAGCCTACTGAATACCATCTTTGACATTTTGATTTGAGAATTCACATCACGAACTGCTTCCGCTGCTGAACGTCAAAAACGCCTCCCTGGGGTGGGTAACTTCCTGCACCGCTCTTTTCACTCCCCAGATCTAATATACTCACATTTGTACTGGTCCCGGCGAGCTCCCCACGCGTCTTTCATATTATGAGTGAGAAAAGAATCGCAGGGCTGAACGAGGTTAGTAGCGTCAGCTGGAAGCTTTTCAATGACTACCCTTCTCCTCCCCAGTTAGGAAACGGTTTCATTATTCACAACATGCCAAGCGCCGTTGTCAACATACAGTATACGCCGACGGTTGTTTGACAGAGCCTTAATAACCCTAGGCTCCGACAACCAGGCTTTAAAAGTAGATCCATATATCCATCCTTTTGGTCCTGTACGATAGCACACACCAGGAATATTTTTGGGGAGACGCTGCACTGGATAAGACCTATTTATGTTCTTCAAAATAAACATGGGTGTCTCAATTCTAGCATTTGGGCATCCTGTTAGACGTAAAATAATCGTGATTGGATCTCCACCCGACGCAAAATCTGCGTACTTTACATGGCTATCGCCGCGGAACCAAAGCATTTTTCGATTATCCATGTTAAAATAAATCTCAAACGCAAAAGCTAGCTTTCTGAGCAATAATTAATGCAAGTTATGTTTATGGTTCACAGTATTATTGTACTCAATGCATTAAAATTTGATTGACGACTGATAATTATAGATGAAGAATGTATTTCTATTACCAGGTACTGCAAAGGAGCATACAGTTGAGCAAATACGCAATCAACGCGAATTTGCGCAATTTCAAATTACTACTTTCTGCTCTCCTCCCCATTGCTCCTCCCACAATCTTGCTAATTACATTATGCAATGGTAGGCGTTACGACGGGAAGGTGCTGAGGAACTGCAGTACGATGAACCGAGCATTGGGGGGGATGGGGTGGGATCTTCGGTAACGCGCCAAAGTGCGGCCGGGGGCTGCTTTGGGTGGCGATTGTGCATGGCTACGGGGGGGCTTGTGTGGGGAGAAGTGGCGGCTGCGCATGGCTGCGAGTGGAATTGCTGGGGATAAGTGGGGAGTGTACATGGGTAGGGGGGCTTGTGGGGGTGAGGTGGGGACTGTGCATTGGTAGGGGGGGATTGTGGGGGTAAAGTGCGGAATTTCCATGGATAAGGGCGGGGCTTGCAGGGGTAGATGTTTGGGACTGTGCATGGCTACGGAGGGGCTTGTAGGGGGAGAGGTATGGGACTGTGCATGGCTACGGGAGGGCTTGGAGAGGGAGAGGTGGGCACTGTACATGGCTACTAGGGGGCTTGCGGGGGAGAGGTGGGGACTATACATGGGCATGGCTACGGGGGGGCCTTTGGGAGGAGAGGTGGCGGCTGCGATGGCTGCCGTGGGAATGGCGGAGGGATAGGTGGGGACTGTGCATGTGTAGGGGAGATGGTTTCTGCAATAATGCGATTTGATGAGGCTTAGGGAGGGAGGGGGTTGGGACTGTGCATGGGGAGAGGGTACAGGTGCCAAAGTGGTGTGAGGTGCTGCGGCGGAGGGGTATGGCTGGATCTTGTGGCTGGGAGGGGGTGTGGATGGATATTGTGCTTCGGTAGGGGACGGGTGCTAGAGTATTCGAAAGTGTTGCGATGGAGAGGGAAGGGGAGCCGGGATTGTGCAGCGGTAGCATAGGTTTGTGCTGGAGTTTGGTGGAGTGATGTGGCCGAAAGGTATGGCTGGAAAGCGGGGAGGGTTGGGGAACGCGAGGAGTTTTCACTGGGTAGAAGGCTGAGTTTCGGAGAACTCTAAGGCTTTAAATCTCATTGCGGTCAATCTACGTCGGTTTCTGTGGTAAAGCGTGTTCGTTTGCTTTCGCTTTTCGCTGAGTTCGTTTCTGATTGTGTACTGGCGATTTTCACGAGGCGGTGATGGGCGGCATCTTCTGTGCGAGCGGATGCATCTGAACGTGCACATTGGTAAGTACAGCGCATAAACTGAACACTGAGCCGTGATGGTCCTCCTTCCATCTCTCCTTACCTCCCATTACGCCCCATAACATATTCAACCTCCCGAACCAGTTCTCAACAATAATGCGGTCAGATGAAATTTTCTTATTTGTTACCTCCTCTTCACGGTTAACCTTCCATTCTTGGGCTACTTCTTTGGGATGATAGAAAGAAATATATGCGCCGCTCTTTGATATCGCTTGTCCGTGAGCACCCCGCAGTGATTCGGATACGCTCCCGACAAAAGTCCAATATCAGAAATTGCTGAAACCTCACCATCTTTCTTTCGTAGGGCCTTCTTGTGAAACTGAGCATTTCATTGAAAAATTTCCAGCTCTGCAACACTTCCAGGGTAGTGCGCAGTGAAATCCACAGCGGCCCCATTCCTCAATGCACTGATTTCTGCTTTATACCCATACAACTTGTGTTTTCCTGAAAATTACGACTTTCCGTCTTTCATATTTCCAGCTGGACGGTTGCACAGCTAGAAAGTAACGTTCGTATCATATCTGGCTAAGGGATAATTTCGAGACCGCACATTGTACTCAATCAGCTCCCAAAACCTGAATTTCACCTCATTGTCTTTGACAAAGGGATCGTAAGTAGCATCAAATAGATTATCAATAAACTTAACAATAATCTTTTCAAAAGTTGGGCCCCTGATGTTTATAACTTTCACAACAACATCACAATGAGTTCCAAACTTGAGGACCACCAAAAGCATAAATAAAACATCCTTACCAGTGTACGGGCACTTTCTGCCGGGACCGTTGTTGAGAAAAAGCCCTTCTGATATCCGCAAACATATTCCAGATAGTACTTAATTCATCGGCGTCAAAATAGATCAGTTTGCGAACGCCAGTTGCTCTCCCAGTATTGTAAAATGCATCAAAGGCAGGGCTGTCAGAATCACTCTCTTCTTCACTCTCAATCGCGTTTTTGGAGGCTCCAAATCAAGCGAGTTCTTCGGCCTTATCCACAGCAGCTTCGGTAAGAATTGCCAACGCATTTTGTGCTTCTACAGGAGAGGAAACAGTGACATTAAATTCGATGGTGACGTTATTGGCTGTGATGGGGCGAGAAGGGATTTCGGGTCGGGCAAGGAAACACAATTGGTGCGGTACTCTGTGATAAAGTGTAGACGTTCGACGAACTATAGAGTTTTTGGTAATATACTAAGTAAAATCATAAAAGCCGCTTTCTTCGATTGGAAACGATTGCAGTTTCGTATTTACCGCCAATTTTACTTAGTGGCGGGTTTTTTCTCATTTTAAAAAGCTTATATTTTTTGCGCGGGAATTTTCATAACCTGGATTAACTGATAAACAAAAGGAAATCTTGGTAATTCACACTAGCGCAATAGAACTTCATTGGCTCTCATATCAGTGCCTGCATGTTTGATTGAGAGTACCAATGGGTTTCGTCGGCATTTTACATGTCTTCTTCATTGGGATGTCAGCATTCAAACCCCTCTTTAACACTCCCAAATAAAAGGCCACAGTCCGTTCAATGAATTGAGTACTTTTTGGGCTTTTATGAGCTTTACCGTTTGGGCACGCAGAAAGATTCTGTTGCAGTTCATGAAATGTTACCCACCGAGTTTTTATTCTTCTCTAGATCGGTTGTTCATTGTTTTTGACGGAACAATGAAAAGGAATATCTTTAGCTGCATTGGCAATAATTAATTTTGTATGCAGCTGGAGCACAGAGATAGAAAACTTTATCCCCATAGACCGCAGCCTATCAAAATAATTGAGAAGTTCTTCATACAGCGCTGCGTACCATTTAGTATGTTTTCTCCTGCAACTGGTCAAACATTTGACGTGAGCTCTCGTAAAGCCTGAGGAAGTTCTTCCCACGAAAGTGTTTTCTTTTCTCGATTCTTGGCGCAAAGCCAATATCTTCTCCCGATTTTCCCACCAAAAGCTATCTTTTGCTAAGTTGGGATTCCCGGTTCCTGGAAATAACTGAGGGACTCGCTTGACAGTTTTGGAAATGATGTGTTTGTTTCCCTCATTTTGTACAGTCTCAACCATCCTTTTTGTTACGGTGTATCCATTTTGAAATCATGGTCACATGAACCATTCGCCTTTTGGTTTGCCCATTTGAATTATTAAGGAAAATCACGTCTTCATCAGATGGTTATCTTGGGGTCGGGAATAGGGATGAGGCTTGACTAAATTCCCTTGATTGGAGGGCGCGTGCTATAAATTTTTCTATGTTACTGCCAGTAGGAGTCATTGGTGCGAGTGTGAGATTGGGTTGGGGGAGAGTGGAGATGGTCGTTGGGATTAGTTTGTGTTTTAGAAGTGCAGATTTTCCGCTCAATGGGTTGGCATTTGATGGATCGATGCATCGGCCGACGCTTGGCAGCTATAACTTGTTTATTGCAAAGTAATAATGATAAGCTTATTTTGAGAATGGCTGTTCGAAAATTAAATTGGCATAATCTAATTCTGCATCAAATCTAAATTTGTTACACAATCTAATTGCAGTGATTGGTATAGTGCTGTCCTAAAATGAGGCAAACTTTGTCTTCGTACGGGGGCAAGTCTCGTTTACATAGAAATACTTGAAGTATGGGACATTTTTGGGCTATTTTAATATATGGATGATGTGGTCGGTTAAATCCACGCTGCTAGTGCGTTACAGTAAGTTAGGCGATTAAAACATTTTTTGGCCCGCAATTATTTACTGTAAAAGGCTGAAATATGTGCTTTATAAAAAAAGGTAATTAAAGGGAGAACGGAGTAACTGGGACCTTTATTTAAAGAATTAATTTTATTATATTATTTATTTTTATTGGGCCTGCTAAACAGAAACAACCCGGAAAGGGCTTGACGGATGCCTATAGCACTCCAGCCAATTGAATGGAAGAAAATTACCCCATTGAAGTATCGGTAAGCTGAGAAAGCAACAGGTTGAAAAATCCCGTTGTAAGCAATGTGCTTACAGAACGAGATGACGACAGCGACGAATTCTCAAAGTGGGCGATCTTGAGTAACACCAGTAGGACAACAGACAGAAACAGATAGCCCTCGCTTGCTGTGACAACAAAGATACTGTTGAAGTATAGAATTACAGCAAAACATTGCAGCCCGAAACTCTACATTACTTTTGGTAAAGCATCCACCCGTGAAGGTACTGAAAGGGAAAATGTGGAAAATTAGTAGCACTAAAATCGAAGATTATAGAGTGGTAAAATACTGGGGCGTACTCGGAGCAGCATTTAAATTACCGGCAATTATCTTTGATCGAGTTTCACTGCTTAAACTACAGATAGCACAAAAAAATAGAGCGTATTTTACTTAAAATATTGCCCTAAACTTGCTGTTTATATGAGAAAAATTGTCCGGTAGACACTGAAAAGGTCTCATTAATACTTTTTCTATTCGCGATAGCACTAATATCGTATCCATAATAACCGTTATGAGGGAAAATCGCACATACTCAAAAAATGGCAGTTATGGTCCTTTCCTCGCTATAGCCTGAAATTGTACCATATATTCGTTTCTAAGTGCAGTTTGCACAACTGTAGCTCCAGAATGGTTCATTTTGATCCAATATTCAGAGGCACAAAGTATTTTAGATCCGTTTGGGCGTCACCCAGGCTTTCAACTTCGAAGAGGAGCAAAAATTGACTGTACTAGCCCCTATTGAGTGGAAGTGTTCAGTATGCCAAATTCAAGACAAGCTGAACATTGATCCGAGGCTCTTAGAGAAGCTGTGCCGGCGCCGAAATCCCCGCGAAGTAGGAATTCGAATTCGAGTTCTTCACAAGGCACGTTTCTGAAAACCTCACTAAATTTAATGGCCAATGACTGTGCCTGTATAGATTTTTAAAAATATTAAGCGTGAGTGACACACAGGGATGAATTGATTGTGGATGGCCACTGTACAGTGCAAAAAAAAAGATGTTCATTTGCAATTCGCAAAATTGGCCATGGCAAGGGCCCCACCACGGCCTAGTCCCTCTGGGACCAGCTCGAATCGTGCCAAACGGCCCCCCATATGGCCCGAAACATACATACGTACATATCTGTGGCATGCATGAACACCGCATTACACACCAGAGTTTCCACAAGTTCTGTGCATAAACACATGTACATGTTTAGGTTCGGAGATTTGTTTTATTTATTCTATTCCTTACCTGTGAGAGTAATACGGTGCTGAAACACTTGTGAGAACAAAGACCTATTTTATACAAAGCACGTTACGCTCAGAATCTACAAGCTTCTTCAAAGTATATTTACCATGTAGACCTGATCATAACCGAGCCCTCCTAGTTCGGTGCACAGCGCAGTACCATGCGTTTACACGAACGGTAAATTTACTTTCAAGGTACCTTGGATGCGATGTTCTTGACGTAGTTCTGATGAACATCCTCGCCATAACTCCGGTTGCCTCCTCCATCTTACGAAGTAGAAACTGTAAACGCCTTGTGAGGCACATTCAGAAAGGCCTGCAGACCCCACCTGAGGCACACCTCGAAGCTGCATGTTCGTTTTGTATGTACCATAATTCTTTCATACAATCTGTTTGACCGCAACAAAGCCCAGACGTGATCGGCTTTTTTGCCGTTGATAGAATTATCACGCTCCAAGACAACCAGCCTGTAATCTGGGTTTGAGCTTGCAACAATGTAAACAAAGAAAGAATCTGTATGCTTATCTCCATAGCAAAAAGTTCCTAGAAGCCTAAAGATACCGTTCTCTCCCCCACTGCCACAGTTACTCATCATATTCAACATATCTGATTTTGAGTGTATGCTCATACTGTCTCAAAGAGCTGCAAAGGAGGAGAACTTCATCGAAAAGAAATAGCTGGTACTGGATGGGCACTGTGTTCCAGAAAAGCTTGGGCATAATTGTAGCTCTGAGAGAAATGGTACCATTCCTCTCATCATGCGAGCAACCGTAGAGAATTTCTGCAGGTGCATAGCTCGTTTCCATTCAAAGTACTCTGCATGTATCTATCACAGAAAAAAGCGGCACCAGAAAGCTTGCGCGTGTTGCAGATTACCTTGCTTGGGTGGCTCTTTGCAGCGGAGAGCCAAAGTGTGATGAACTTCCATGACGAGTCTTCAAAACTCTTCGATGTTGACCAGACTTGTAGTCTGTACCGACTCTAATCTCAATATTCTGCCATCGTGAGCCTTGAGATCCGTACGCACCATGACCAAACGTGTAACTACACTAACATATACCTGTCTCAAGTTACTTATGTCAACATAAAATTGAACATGACAACATTCATTGCTGCAAGTGGCCTTTATTCTTTTCGTGCTTTGACACTACCCGTAGTCATTCTAATCTGGACCTAGGTCATACTCCTTTGCCTGTACAGGCACGTAAACTTATTCTCTACTGAATCGCCAGGAAAGGTTGGGGTTTTCGTTAACATCGATTTAAACATCACCTTAATGTCTACGCAATAAGCGAAAACGTAGAAAGTATACCTCATGTACCTCAATATCAGATCCTTGACTAGCCGGGTAAATAATAACACCATACGCAAGTACGTTAGTTGAAGAGCACTCTTCAATATAAAGCACATCTGCAAGGCACCACACGTCCGGTTTTGCCTCTCAAATCATTCAGTGTCTAAGAAAATTGTATGTGGCCGCCACGTTTGGGAAGAAAGGTACTATCTAAAACGGAAGGATGTCACTTTCTCTGTGGGGTTGAGCGTGAGTCACACATTGGAAACGGTGCGGAGTAGTACTTCACTTCTGTAATTCATTGATATGAGCGATACCGGATAACAACCTGATGTGACAGTGGTAAACGTTCACATGGGGACGCACGAAGTCTTTTTGCCAGTAATCGGACCGAAACCGAAACAGTTGTACCTATGCCTTCTCATTTTATCTTCCAGAGAAGATCATGCTGTTGAGTGCTGCAGAAGGGTTAGAACCTTTAATTTTGAATTAAAATGATTAAATAATACATGACTGGAGCAAACACATAAAAACAAGGTTATCTTAAAGATATAAAGCATTTCTTCTTCCATTGAAAAACTACCATAAAAGAGAGAGCAAAACCAACTTGTTCCCAATTGAAACTCTGGCACTACAGCCTTCATTGAGTCATCCCTTCTATTGTCCTATGGAATCCTCTTGAAGTGCTCACGCATGCTAAGAAACAGATACTTCAGTGACCTCTCAAGCCGAGTTGACGTGTCACTATACCAGCAAATGTCTCTCGACAAGCCGTAGCACGGTTCAAAGAATGGCCGATTACAAGAAATAGCTTGAAAAAAGAAAAAAACTGAAAGCAATGAGACCCGTAAGCAGGCAAAGGAACTCCGGTACCGACAGTTCGGACAGTGAGAATGGAGCCAAAAGTAGGGAAGAGGATGCTATTGAATCACTCGTGTTTCGGTTGAATATTTTGGCGACAGCTACTGTAGAATCGCGGAGGCATATATCAATTGTTCCAGGCAGAAAGCGCATTCGCACAGATGGGTCCAAAGAAGTCGCTGGCAGCGACTGATCGGAAGACACGCGTCCCTTAAAGAAGTTAATTCTCGTTAATGAAGCAGTCGTTGAGTGACATGCCTGAATAAAGAACACTGCTGTTCTGAACCGGTCTCCTAGCCCTGACCTATGTCATAACACACCTACCATGTCATGGAAGGAACCATCGTTGAGAGAAGAGAAAGAAATGATCACACAAGGCCACTGATCCTTGACCAATCACCGGCACCCCTCCAACGGGGAGTGTTCAGAACATAACGAAGGGAAGTTGGGGGATCACCAGATGGAGGCTTCCGAAATCCATTGGTAGCGATGAAGAGGGAAGAACGCCTAGATCAGTCGAGCCGGGTTTCAGATCACCCTTTGACATGGACACGAAAGCTGATGCAATGAGAACTTTGCTAATATCGTTTCAGTATGAAGTACTCGAGAAATTTAGAAGAGAGTTTCACGGTGGGCAAAGTGAGATCCTGAGGTACAACAAAAAAATCGAATCAGATCAGATATCTGGATGGCAAACTTGACCGTTATGACGGGTAACGGAGGGGGGAAATTTTCCAAGTCGAATTTCAAGACGAGAAGAGCAGACTTCTTGGACAATTGCATCTCCTTCAGTGAAGTTTTTTCAGCACATAGGTACTGTCGTATCTAACTTGTTTCAACATCTACAGTTTGATAGAGAAAAAAGTGTTCCAACAGAAGTACTTCTAGGCTGACGGAAGCAGTAGGTGAGCTGGTTCGAGTGATTATCGGCAGCTTGCCAACGGACAAGACGAAGGAGATGTACTATGAGGGATTAGTATTGGCGCATTGTGATTTTCGGTATGCAGTGATCAGTGTTGCCTTATTCAACATGCAACATAACCAATTGGAAACTTTTATCGAGGAACAAGCAGTGGGTCACGACCGGGAAACTTTGAGCAGTCACTCCGCGGCAACTGTATTTGTGAAACTGATTACATCCCAAATATGCAACCCAAGGATAGAATCAAACGCCCTGCTTGGTTGGAGAAGGGATGTGTTGGTACCGAACATATTCTTTGAGCCCGGAGCATAGTATATTGAGACGAAGCAAGAGGGAGGGAGAACAGACAAGCTTACGGGTGAGCCCTCGCAGCACGATGTTGCTGTTCATGGAGCTCGATAATTGTATAGGCTAGAAGCTACTCATCTCCACCAATCTATAGAGAAAGTGAAAACAGCGTTTTTCTGCGGCATAGGGTTCCTATTCGTCGATTGGTGCCAGTTCAACTCTGACCTTGATCAGATAACTGCCAAGATATATTTTAAGGAAGAGTACTCCTCCGACCGGCAGAACGAGAAAATAATGAGACTTGTTTATCATAAAACTGACGACGCTAGTGAAGATCTGCCATCTCGCTCTTATCCTCCCGCCACCCGCAGCTGTCTTCGTCGCTTACAGCTACGGCTCTTTTCGAGCGTTGTTCATCGCCGGTCCCCGGCGAAAGGCTCCAGTCTGCGATCACAACTGAACTCATGCTATCGAAGTCCGATAGCTTGTTCTCGTCCGCGGCAGCCCACGACCGAGCACGGCTCCTCTCCGTGCGCACATCCTCCGCATCGACTGTTTTCTCTTCGCTTCCTCACCCCCACCACGGTACCTACATGTCCTCTTCTGCGCGGAAAGTCGCTCTGGCTCTACGTCTCGGCATCGCGCTATTCCCTGGATCTACTCGCTGTCCGGTCTGCTCCCGCCGCTCGGCCGACATCGCACCCGTCTTAGATCCAAGTGGTCAACACGCGTTGACCTGCAAATACGAAGACGGAATGACTCGTCGTCACCACATCCTCCGCAACGTTCTTGCCCGCTACTGCAAGGAAGTTGGGATCGTCGCCCTCGTCGAACATCCGCTCCTCCACCAGGTTCCCGACTCATCTGGGCATTCGGAGTCCCCCGTGCTACGAATGGATATTTACATACCCGCTGCATACGGGCTTCACAGTACCGATATAGCCGTCGACGTTACTGTTGCCCACCCCTCCGCACGCCGCCACATTTCGCCAAGTACGGTTACTGCCGGCGCCGCCGCGACACTCGCAGAGCGCGAGAAACATCGTCATTACGGCACTTACTGCAACCGAAACGATATCCTCCTCTCCCCCGTCGGGATTGATATCTATGGCGCCTTGGGCGACGACGGTAAGGCTTTTTTCCGCCGCCTTGCTTCCTTCGCTGCTTCCGTCGCGGTTCCTCCCTCAACAGGAGCTGCGCGACTTCGTTACCCGTTTTGCATTTAGTCTCCAAATAATGCAGGCGCGACAAGTTTCTACCCGCCGCCCGCATCCGTAGTTAATTTATAAATACCCTCCGCACGCCTCTGTGCGACATTGTATGACAAATAAAGATCTACCACCAGTGAAGACAGTGCGCTCAGTGACAGTAGGGAAGCTAATGTGAAGACCAAGGCCATACTGGAGGATTTATTCAGCTTCTATGAAGATTTTTTTGTTAATCGCGGAGCATGACGTCACTGTGATACCAAGTGACGCCAAATTACGGAGGAAGAGTTCTGGGAATGTGCGTAGATTGCGAAGAGATATCAATGTTGCGGAGGTTGCGGCCAACTACATGAAGGAGTTTTCACAACCACAATCAATGGAAATTGTACTTCGTCTGCACAAGGGTTCCTTTCGCCCAATTTATGCGTTAGCTGCATTGTTCCGTGTCTTAACGCAAGAGCTCATACCGTACTCAAACATGGATAACTGTGTTACTTCAGATCCTGAAGAAGTCGCATGTGGTATGTGTACACTAGCCACATTCATGCCCGCGAAGCGCACTACCATCACCCAACTCTATACAAAGTGCTTGCGGGTACATGACAAGGAATATGATGTCATACATAAACTAGAGAATCACAGGAACGCAGGAATACGAACCGATGAAAATAATTGGGGTGAGAGGAATGCTATAGTTCCCACAATTCAGAACAATACAGTACTGGTATGGTGTCAAGTGCTTTGGACTGCCCTCAGCTTCTTTAACTGTAAATTTCATTAATATTTCATCTGAAGTTAGGGCTTTGCACCCACTGCAGGCGGAATATGGCTCCTTTACAAGCCTCACTCCAGATCTACAGTTATTTGGAACTAGGGCTGTGTCTAGAACAAGTCATACACTCATGAATTAACTCAGGAACGCAATAATTTACGCAAAGCAATGGTCAAAACTAGAAAGCGGATTCTACATATTCGGTTCTCCTGACCACACCAATTAGAGTTTCACTGGTTGTAAGGGTTCTTGTAGTTTGCACGACACGGATCAGTGTAGTTTGGACGGTGCGGTTCCGTTGTGTTGATGTTGGTACCAGTATTTCTACTGTGAGATCCTTGTTGTTCGCGTGTCAAATCGATAGTTGTAGTGTAGTTTCCATGCTCATCACTTCCACGCGCATTTGGCTCACCCTGATTCTGTACCCCCCCAGAAGACTGACCTCCATGCTCGTATGCATGGTTACCACGGTTATATCCGTACGAAACCCTGGCTCCAGAGGAGGAAGGGTAGTTTCCATATCGAATACTGCCATTGCAATAAGATTTATCTTGCTTGTACTGGTCCCGCGAGCTGTTTCCGCCACCATACGATGTGCCTTGGTCGTTACCTGTACCTTGCCCATAGTACTCATTCGATAAAATTCCTTTTGGGTCACTGTGGCCGCCGTACCCACTACCAGTATTCCACGGTACCGAGTAATACCTGCCGTCTTCAAAACATCGTTTGCCCCCTCCATGTCCGCTGTACTAAGTGTTTGTATTTAAGGCATCCCGCACGAAGTAATCTATGTGATTTGACTGCGTACGAGTGGTTCGATAGGAATCGGCAGTATGGACATAGTTTGCTAAATAGCCACGGGCCATGTCGTACAAGTTAGTGACGAGATCATGTGCTGAAATACCCCCTCTATATTGAGCCTGTTCTGCGACGCGGCAAAGGAGTGTAGAGCAGGATAGTTGTTCTATTCCTAATCTTGAGTGAAACACCTGAAACACCTACCAAGGATGGATCCTGCACCCTTCTTTCTCGAGAACCCCCCACACCCTTCTCATTCAAACGCCATAGCTTTCTGCGGGTGCTAACTTCCCAAACCTGGCCTCTGGGGGTGTCAAAATCAACGCCCAAAACGGCATGCTCCGGTACCGAAGGCAGTGGTATATCCTCCCCATCCTCTTTCAATAGGGCTTTCTTGTTTGCCACGTAAAACGTAGATCTACCCCAGTTGTCGTAAAACACGATTCTAGACCTCACGCTGTGGTCTCCGAGTCAGGATGTCCTTTAGGCAACGAATGATATCTGGGACTGTATGCTTGAAACCCAAATTTAGATGCTCATATGTACTGTCTAACAGCGCGATCGTAACTTCCTCCACGACGATAGCGCGACCCCTCAGCACACACTCTTTATACCATTTCACCAGGAAGAGAATCATGCATTCGCGACGTAACACTATTTCGAGCGCATTCAACTCTGACTTCTCCTTCTCACTCAGTTCCTCGTATGGTGTTTCATCACAGGCAATGACATAATGAAAAAAGTGCACAGACGGCGGCATAGGAACCGGCAGTGCTGGCGGTTGCCGCACGTCTTTGTCAACGTATGCCGGCAAATCCTCCCATAAATCGGTTGTTGAGAAAAAAGTGACCTTAGGATGGAACTCTGTGGATGGCATCCACATTCTGGGCTCTATCTTGCAGTAGCATTCATAGTAACGATGCCTTCTGTATACAAAGCGATGCCATTGGCGCGATTGAATAGCATCATGTAATATTGGTAGCTGCTATGCAGTGGACGGTTGTTCAGTTGTCGCTTCTGCAGTAGTCGGCTGTGCAGTTTTTGATGATACAGAACTGGATTGTGCAATACTCGGCGTTGCAGTACCACACGGTGCGGTAGTCAAGTGAGGAGCAATACTTGGCTCAGTACTCAACGGTGTATGCTCTGCATCACTGTGATATTTGGCTCGGTATCTTCCCCTCCTACGGCCTTTTTCGGTTGTTCTGCATGGTGTAGATACTTGTGCGCAATCCATAGACCTTGTTCTTCCATCGGAGCTGCGCAGATGACGAGATCGTCAGTCTTGGAGACGATTGCGTGAGGGGGAGTGATGAGGTGGTCAGCAATTTGGAAATATGGGGCAAATGGAATGACTGGTGGTGTTTGAACGGGAGGGGGAGTGCGAGTAGTTGCACGAATGGGATCATTGTGGAAGTGTTTGAGTGGCATGGCTGGGGGATGAAAGGAGTACTGGGATGACCGCAATGAACGGGGACTTTTCGAAGTACTTCTTCAAGTCCATGCTTCTTTGCAACTTTGTTCTTCCTGCAGCTTGAAGAAATGCCATTGTTCGCAGTTACCGTGAAATGTGCAAAGACAGCAGTTAATATGATCCAAACTCCTAGAGGATTAAGAACACTCAACCAACTGCAGCTCCTGCAAATGTCGTACTTTGTCCGAAGAATTGGTTTATACAACTCATGCGTTTTTAGTGGGGAGGATACAAGTACTTGCATCGTGACCTCAAGGTACGAAATTAAGCGCACATCATCTATACTTAGCGGGGGATCTTTGCTAATCCAAGAAGACCAAAATGGTTACCCTCCCCGTATTGTCTAAGGTGCTACAATTATTCCATAAAGCAGCCAGGGACTACTCCATTGAGGAAACTTTATCGTGCTCGGTACTATCATATCACGAGTGTGCAGACTACCTCTTCGACTGTGATTGATCCCAAAGTTTTAGACAGCTTTCCAGCTTCATTCTTTGGGATCAATGCATCCTGTACCAGTATTGTACAGTACGTCCTCAGTAAACACACACGAAACGTACATACTACCATAATGTTTTACTGTCTAAACTTCGTTCCACTTAATTGCATGTAGACAAGTCCGCACTACACAGAACCGCGGGTTCTGTTAGATGGACGACTCCAGGCAATGGGTAAACCAATTTCCCATTCAAGCGACAAAAGGACCAGAAGAAAGCCTCACCACCTGAATCGAGGATTCTGGAGGCTTAAAAACTCCCGATGTACGCACATACGCTTACAGATAGGGACGTCCAGCTTTTGTGTAGAATGTGATCCCTTTGTAACTTTGCAGTACTGCGAAAACAAATGGGTATATTTCATCATTTATATAAGCTATTGTTTCACGCCAGAAGTATATCTTGAGAGCCGCCTTCAGTGTACCGCAGTGATTTACATTGCGTTCGATTTTGGTTTCTCAAGTGGCCAAGCAGTGCGTACTTGCTTGCCTTTCATTCTCTTTTATCTGCTTTGAACAGTGCATGTAAATCCACGAAGGTTACACACAAGAACAAGTGATTAGTTTCTGCACAATTCTCCTTAGTCTGCAGTACTGCATTCATGGAGTCGTGGAAGCCTACTACATTATGTGTCCGGCCTGAAGTATCAAGTTCCCTGGATGTTCTTTTGCAGTACTGCTTTGTTTTAGAGTGATCGGAATCTGATTTTAGGTTGTGGCCAGTCTGAGGCTAGGTTTCAAGTTCACCGGATGGTGGTATGCAGTACTGCATTTCATGGAGTTGTCGGAACCGAATTACAGCTTGTAACCAGCTTGAAGTTTCAAATTTACCGGACTTTCCCTTCGTATCTCCTCATTGTGTACTTAAGCTCTTGTCTTTTTACAGTATATCATTCAGCCATCATTGCCAGTACTGCAGAGAATCGGAGTGTGAGACAAGGTACCTTTCGGTGTCGCAACATAACTACAGGTCAGTATCGGGTTTGACTACTGTTTGTTTCAATTTTCCTTTCCGAAATAAGTCTCTTTTTACTTTTGATGTCGCGGCATTTGCACTGTGATAGGGGTAAGTCGGCGGGGGAAGAGATCTCAGAACCAATTACCCTGAGAAGGAGGTGTTGCGAGCGACAAAAGTGCTGCCGTGGTATTGTTGAACGAACAAAAGGGAGTGTATATAGAAGAGAGTTGAGAAAGCTACAAGCAAGTATAAAAGGGGCAGGGTCTACCACCGACGCTCTGCGACTAGCGTAAGAAAAAGTTTTCTTGGGTCTGAAGTTGACTCTCAACTTCCTACTACTCGGGACTTGGCTTGAAGTTGTCTGCCAACTTGCTTGACCTCTCCATGAGGAAGCAGTTTACTCAGCTTATATAGACTTTTGGCTACCCCTAAAGTCCGAACAAAACTACAGAAGATACCAAGAAATGCATAAAAATACTTTGTGTGGACAATATACTCTAAGCAAAAGATACTTAAGAAACTAACAATTAATTTGGTCCTCTTATTTCCCATTCTCTAAATCAGATCCAAACAACTCCTCTAAAATATCCATGCTGTCCAAGCAGTCCCCACAAATATCTGCGAATGGCTCACAACTCTCTATTTCCCCCTGGGAGATATCTAGACTACTAAAGATATCTCCATCCGGTTCCATCGTGGGCACAACTTGATCCATACTCTATTCCAGGCCCCACCAGTCCAACACTTTCCATGCCCCCTGTTCCCTCTTCCTCCTCCTCCTCCTCCTCCTCCTCCTCCTCTTCCTCTCTTCCTCCTCCTCATCCTCTCCTCCTCATCCTCTCCTCCTCTTCCTCCTCCTCCTCCTCCTCCTCCTCCTCCTCTCTCCTGAGCCTCGTACACTAGCTCAGGGGCTAACCATTCCTCGAAGGACTCCCCGCTCTCCTCCTCGACCTTCTCAGCCTCTCCCGGACTTACCTCCCTCGCTTCTTCTTCTATGAAGAGGCGGCGACGAACTCGATGATTTGCTTCTTTGTTTGCCGCCGGATGTAGTCGTCGGCATCGGTTGGCCCGTAGGCGGCGAGACGAAGGCCATTGATGGAACGGGAAGGGCGGTTTTTGGAAATAGGGACAGAGGGGCGAAGGTTGCTCATTTGATAGACGTTGGGGAACGGAGGCAATGTAGGGTGTTTGGGTGTGTGGGGGAGAGGGGTGATGAGTAAAATGATCGGGGGCATTTGGAACTTAGAATAAAGGGGTTTAAATAGGCTCCCGGGGCAGGTTCTATAGATTAGGAATAGGTAAAATAAATCTGCAAGGGATTTTGCAATAGTGCATTTGCGCCCTTCTTCTCAAAAAAAGGCGAATTTGGAGGAGGAGGTAAGCTAAAAGGGAAAAGGGACTTGATTCGGGGTCGATTCAGAGGGTTAAATACAGTATAAAAATATCTAGATAAAATGGAAGTAAATTTGGAAATGACGGTGGAGAAGTTAGGGGCGGGATCGTTGTAGGTTGCTGGATTACACGAGGGAGGACCATTTCCTGTATTACGTGAAGGGAGGACCATTTCCTGTATTAAATGAGGGGAGGACCATTTTTTGTATTACACGCCCCCTTTCTCAAGGCGAACGTCCCGGGTCGTCACTGCTCTTCTTCTGCTTCCGTTAGTGTTCGCTGTCTTATTGATAAAATGTATGGTCTCTCAAACGGGTACGGATGCAACTGATTACCAATATGATGCTCTAAAAAGTAGGTTCGCATTACTGGTACCTCACTTTGTAGCATAGCCTCATATATTGGTTTGATCACATCGAGGTGGGGTTGAATACATTCTTCTTCCGTGACTCTTCCGAATCTTCCAAGAGTGAAAAAATATATGTGATATGCAAACTCTTCTGGAAGATGCCGGAGGAATGGATGTCGATAAGAAAAGAAGACGCGCATCATCAAGAACGAATCTTCGTAAGATAAGTGCGGTCCATGTAGCGCCCTAAAACATAAACAGATGCTTATCATGAAATAAGAAATGACCTGCGCATCGTTCGCATCCTCGGAGATATTGCGCAGCCAAAAAGATAATCTTCTTCTTCCGACTGTATGCTGTGCATGGTTGTGAAGCAGAGCTAGAGATGAAGTTGTGGTGGACGGTCCCGATGAATGGCCGCGACCAGCTCCTGACGTACTGGGACCTGCACGAGGTCCTCTCGGGGGACGACCGGAACCTCTTCTGGGCGGGTTGTTGTCTCCTGAAGGTCCTCCTCTGGTCATCATCACTGCTTCAGGAGGATCCTCGCCGCCTCCAACGTTCCCAATTTGTGGCGGAGAAACGTAAGGTTCCCATAGAGGATACGGGACCAGCCTGTATTCCATATCCGGGGGTAAGGCGTAACCTCTCAGTCGCACGTCTTGGTTGTTCTTGAGAAATACGTAAATTGGACGGATAATATTCAGATACGTTTGCGACAAGTCTCCAGCAGCTACCATTCCATATCTTCCTATAGAGTAATGATATATTACCTCCACAAACTCTGGACCTGCTTCCGTGAACCTTCCGTTTTGGAATGAAAATAGAACTCTTATTAATAGTCGGAAATCTTCTTCAGGTAGCAATGGTCCGTTCAACGTACGAAAACATAGGCATATATTAATGTAGAAATGGATGATTACGTGGAGTTCGTAGTAGTCCCGCGTAACCGAGATGATCCATTCCCAGGCCCTTTTTCCTCCATAGGAATCATTCTATAGTTAAAGATGAGTATGCCCCGTGGTTGCGCATAGTCCTGTGTGAGAAGGAATTCTTCAGGCCTCTGATGGTAAGGGACCAGACGACGTGCATGGATGGCCCTCCTTGATCTCTTCCCTGAGCTTGAACAGAGCTGATAGTGCGGGTGTCTTTCCTCCGTGACGATGCAAGGGTTCGAGTACTTGGTTTGGAAGGCCGGCCACTTCACAGCCTGCTGCATTGCTTTTCCATGTACTACAAGTACTTTAGAGCCAACTGAAAAGGTTCTGACTGCAGGTTCTGCATCCTTATTTCTTGTCTGTGTTAGCGCGCGGTGTGATCTCCAGCCTTCGGTGGCCAGTAGTTCAACTTCCCTACTCTCTTCATCGATAATATTTGTTTCCATGTCTCTCTGTAACATTCTAGGAGCCCTTCCGTACATTAGCTCGAATGGTGAGCGTCCATTTCTTCCTCTTCTTCGACGGTAGCCGTATAACACTTTTGGTAAGGCATCTTCCCACTGGATTTCATTCTCCAACATAGTTTTCGATATTGCTCGTTTGATGGTTCCAACCATCCTCTCCGCTTTCCCGTTGGACATAGGAGCGTATGCGAGAACGGTCTTCAGCTGAATCCCTTTCTCTTCCAAAAAACGAAGCAGTGAAGTTGCAGTAAAACAAAGGGCGTTATCCGAGATGATCCTTTTTGGAAGACCAAACGGTTCAATTATTTCTTTTTCGATGAATCTCAGTACCACCTCAGCATTTGCCTCCTCGACTGCAACTGCTATTGGCCATCCAGTAAGATGTTCCACCCCTATAAGGAGATATTTGTTTCCGGAAGAAGTTTCCTTGAACGGGCCCGCGAAGTCAATTGAGAAGGTTTCAAAGAGACCGGAAACTGGAAAACTTAGAGTTGTCTTATACTTCCGTATTGGAGTGAATTTTTGGCAGTTGTCGCAGCTTTTCACGAAGTTATAGACGTCCTTATGGATACCGGGCCACCAGAATCTCTCAGTTACGAATTTTTTGGTTGTTTCGAGATCCCAATGCCCTAGCTCATCATGGAAAGTCCTCAAGATCTTCATTCTTTCTTTCAAAGGGGCCACTAGTCGGGGACCGGCTTTAGTGTGCCGGAAGTTTCCCATTCCACAATGTAAAAGCCTTTTGATTCCTGCGTACCCAATTTCGGTGTTCAAGATCAACCTTTCTCATTTCTAGTCCATCGAGGAATTTGATCAGTCCGTGAATATTAGCTTCGTACTCGTTATCGTTCGGCAACTGCAACTCGGCGACTCCGACGATGTCCTCCGAAGCTTTTTCATTTGGAATCAGTGCGTCCCTCAAGCGGGATAGGTAATCGGCAGGCTGATTATTGCGTCCGGGTCTATACACAATTTCAAACCGATATTCTGCGAAAATGTCGAGCCATCGGGCCAAGCGGTGATGTACATCCTTCTTTTGGAATGCTGTTTTAAGTGCCTGGTGATCAGTTATCAAGACAAATTTCTCGAGTGATAAAAGGTATACGCGAAACTTTTTCAGCGCGAAGACGACAGCTAGCGCTTCTTTCTCGCAGACTGAGTATCTCTTTTCCGCGTCATTCAGAGTTCGGCTTGCGAATTGAACAGGGTGTAGTCTTCCGTTTTCATCTTTTTGGGACAAAACGGCACCCAAAGACCGTTCTGAGGCATCTGTCTCCACAACGAATGGTCTCTTGAAATCTGGGTACATGAGAACTGGGGGGACACATAGCTTATCTTTAAGCTCCTGAAATGCAGTTTCCATTTCCTTGTTCCAGTAAAATTTTCCGTTCTTCGTAGTGCTGGCATGTAACGGTGCTGCAGTCTTGGCGAAATCTTTGATAAATCTTCTGTAATATGAGGCCAGTCCTAAGAAGCTTCGGACCTCCGTCTTTGAAGCGGGCCTTGGTGCCAACTTTATTTTTTTCGTTTTCTCTGGATCCACTCTAATTCCCTCTTGGTCGACGATATGACCGAGTAATTGGATAGAAGTTTTCGCAAAGAAGCATTTGCTCAACTTAATTTTCAAGCTATACTCCGATATCCTCTCCACAACTGTCTTGACGTGCGAGATGTGCTGATCCAATGTTTCTGAGAATATGACGACATCATCGATATAGACTCTTGCGAATGGAAGTCCTTTCAAAACCTCGTTCATCATTCTTTGGAATGTAGCTGGTGCATTCATGAGACCAAAAGGCATCACTTCGAACCTGAACGTACCGGCTTTGCTGGTAAAGGTTGTTTTTTCCTTACATTTTTCATCCAATGGAATCTGCCAATAGCCAGTGTAAAGGTCAATTGAGGTGAAATATCTCCCGTCCTTCAGGTCCTCGAGGATCTCCTCCATGTTCGGAATCGGAAATCGATCGGGTATCATTCTCTGGTTCAGTTGTCGGTAATCGACGCAAAAACGCAGCTTTCCATCCTTCTTTGGTGCGACCACAACTGGAAACGACCATGGGGATGAAACTGGTCGAATAATATCATTTTTCAGCATACTTGTAACATTTTCTGAGATAAATTGGTCATATTTTGGCGGTTGACGTCTAGGCTTGTGGTAAATCGGTTGAGTGTCGGTAAGTTCGAACGAGTGAGTAACCGGTACACTTGCTTGTCTTAAATCTGAAACGCTCCATGCAATTACTTCGGAAGATGTTAACATGTCGGATATTTTCAGTGAGGCGGGGGCGGGAAGGTGCTGCACTTTTCCTTGGATTTCTGCCATTTGGCGCCCTTTTTCTTCTTGATCCTCAACCTCAATATTTTGAAGGACCTCTTCCGTCGTGCTCACATCTTCATATATGGAATTCGACGTATTCTTATTTTCTTTGCAAAGGTAATCTTCTTTCATGCTCCGAATTCTGTCCTTTGATTCGATATCATCGCAAAAAGAAACACATTCGGGTTTCAAACTTATCCTAGAATTCCAGTCGTCATCTGTTTCAAACCCGAATCATAATCGTCCCATGCCATGTTCATTACCCCCGAGGGTACCCTTTTCCACTTCCGAAAGTGTTAGTTGGTTCCGAATCTTCGCTGTCATAGCTAGAAGTGAAATCTTCACTGTCCGTTTCTTTTAAATCTTCAGGATGCGTGCTTTTGTCGAAATCCAGGGGCATCTTCACGGTTCTGCCGTCAATATTAACTGAAACCATTTGGTTGCCCAAGTCAATGCATGTCCTAGTCTTTCCATTGTGGGGCAGCCAATGATTGCATCGAAAGGGAGATCCGGCATGACAAGAAAGTCTACATCAACTTTAGAGTCCCCAAAGAACACGGAAACCTTGTCAACAGTGCCCATGCATTTTGAGACGGTTCCATCCGCTACAGTTATTTTCGAGTCGTTGGAGTAATTTCGAGACCTAGATCTGTCACCAAAGTTTCTGAAATGAGGTTTG